>BSBK01005126.1:727500-1042500 GCA_027943335.1 Chamaecyparis obtusa | reverse complement strand
CTTCATATCCATGTTCTAATTGTCCATGTCCACCACAAGATCCTATCCTACTAGATGGTCTTGTTATTTATCCTATTCTATCTCAATATCCCATCAATCCTCCTAGTCCCCCCTCATTACTCTAGCACCTTTGCACAAATTTTTCATGAACCTCATACATGTCAAATGAGTTCCTTCGCTTTCATCTATTCTAGCCCACTTCACGATCCTATTATTTCCTTCATGTCATATCCACCTCAAAATGGACTCACATCTTGTAACAATCATCCCTCTTCTCAAAGCATGCATTATCAAGTCAAAGGGTTAAACCTCCTCAAACAAGGTATTTATAACCCCTCAATATCAAAGAAAATTGTGATGGTCATGGCCTCAATTACATAGCTAATTCTCAAGACATTGGTATCCCTACAAAATCTAAATCCAAGTATTCACCTTTTGCGTCATCCCTTCCATCCATCTTGGGTCCATATATTTCTCCATCCACTAGCCCACAATTCACTTATCCTTTCCTTAATCAAAGTAAAAAATGGTACAAATATTTGAGAACCTTTCATCCATCCAAAAGATCTCCATGTCATTCCTACCCATCCATGAATTTAATTCATTTACCGAGAAATTTGGATGCAAAATATAAAATCCATAAGTCCATCAATCTGCATGTAGTCAAGGATCAACATATCTAGTCTAATAGACATGTAAAATCAAAGAAAAATATGATCCAAAAAGAAAAAGAAATGTCCAAAGTCCACACAAGCCAATTAAGAAAAAAGAAAAGTCAAAATTCATATAGGTTCCTAAATCCCTTATGCAAGTAATGCATTACAAGGATTCACAAAATAATGAAAAATAAAAATCCATGTGGATTCCAAAGTTGTTCCTCAAATTACAACATCCCAAAGAAAAATCAAATTTGGCATCCAAAATTGCTATTGCACCATCTAAATACTTTCAACCTTCCAAATCCATTAAAATCCCAAAATCCAAAATGTACTTGTCTTCCATCACTCCACTACCCCTAAATGTGTGTGTCAACATTGATCTTGCCCACATTCTCATCCACTCAAAAGAAATTCTACCTACACTCTCTATAACTAACACCTATTTTATAGCCTTTCATCTAGCCTATCCAATTTATCACCTAAATCCTTATCCCGTTTCATCTAGTCATCCATTTTATCTCCCTTTTTCATTACCCTACCAACATCTTTGAGCATACTTCCATGTTCATATTCCATTATTATGTGTCCTTCAAGAACACCATCCAAAGAACAATATTCTTGAGTCCTTCCACCCATGTCCTATCATGCATCTATTATATTCTAAAAAATGTCTAAAAGTAAAAAAATAAAAATAATAATAGTAAAGAGAAATAATTTGTCCATTAGTGAAAACTTTCCAAACAAGCACTTTGGACAAGTACCATGATGAATAACTGGTAAACAGGGGTCATGCATAATTTATGAACTTTTGGCATTCCATACTCAGGGGCAGGTTTCCTTCATGTTATCCTATCATATCACACCCATATCATTTCTTCCATTATCTTATGTCCCTAATATCCATTATCCTATTGACATCCATATTCCCTTTTCCATCTTTTGATCTTGACAAGGCCAGGGATCTTCATAAGTGTTTTCATCCAATTTTATTCATGTTGCCCACATCTCTTTACTCCATATCCCTTACCTTATTCATAATCTTTAGTCCATATCACTTATCTTTTCATAACCTTCAATCTATATTCCTTATCTTGTCCATTCTTGATCTTGCTTATCCTATCCATATTCTACCATTTTTATGTACAAACCCATCCCTTGATCTTAGTATAAAATAAGGATTTGAAATGTAAAACATGTTTTAAAACTTCTTGACATATCCATTCCTATGTGTTGCATACTAATCAGATCTTATTGCATCTTAAAATAATAATAGATCTTACCGCACACCTATAGGGGGTTCAAAAATGGATTCAAAAATACTTTCTCCCCCTAAGCTACATGAAGGCTTATTTTGATGATGAATTCTCTACAACTGATGGAGATGTGGATCCCTTTGATGACTTAATGTCTTCCATCTTCTTCCAAGTCTAGTTCATGTCTTTCTTGGTCTCTTCCACATTCACAATCTTCTTTCCCCTCTAGTCACTTGACTAGTTTACTGATTGGTTCCTAAACCTACAGTCTCGTACTAGATGTCCAATCTTGTGAGAATGAAAATATGGCATACCAATTGATCTCCATGATCCATCATTACCTCTTTTAGTCCTCATTCTGCAATTCACATCTATGTGTCGATAGGTACTACAGATTGAGCATGTGACATCTAATTGCCTCTCCCTTTGGTAAGGTATTTTCTAGTTCACAAGTAACCTTTGATTGTTCACTCTTCACTTGCACTCATCATCTTGTGACCATATTTGTTGCAGTTGTAATAGTAACCATCAAAGCTACTAGATCTACTACTGGATCTAGATCTACAATCATGAGAAATATGTCCATACTTATTTCATTTGTAGCAATATCCATCAAAAGTGCTAGTCCTATTTGTAGACCTAGTTCTGCACACATTTGCAATATGACCCACCTTATGACAATTGAAACATAAAGGCTTGAAATATTTCTTACCATAATTCCTCTGTGTTACCTTTGGTGGAGACTTCCCTTCCTTCTTGATCTCCTTTATTTCAAATGATTCACCAACTTCAAAAGTAGTAATACCGGTATATCCTGGGCCTATGGTTTCTTTTCTTCTTCTTTGATTTTTGAGTCGCTCATCAAGTTTTGTAGTACTCTCATTAAATTTCTTTAGTAAATCATTAGCAGTCTTCAATTCTTCTTTTAATTTTTCATTCTTATTTCTTATATTATTATTCTCCATTAGGGATTTTTCATTTTATTCATTTGTATCATGCATATGTTAATGCAATATGCCAACTTCTTGTCTTAACTTGAAAGTTTCATCCTCTACAACCTTTAGTGCTTCATCCTTGGCTTTTAAGGCATCTTCTGCAATTTTCCTTGCATTCTCTTCATATCTCCTTGCTTCCAACTCTTCACACATTCTGATTGATTAGGTTTCAATCTCTCTCTTAAGGTTTTTCTTGTCTTTGTGTAATTGTTCATTCTCCATAGACATGGCTTCTAGGGATGCTTCAGATTCCTCAAATCCACTTTGTTCAAACAATTGATTAATTTAGTCATGACTCTCATTCAATTGTTCAATAAGCTCTTGTCATTTGGCTATTGATTGCTTCAACTAATCTTTCAACTCTTTGATAACCCTTTCAACTTCGTCAAGTTGCCTTTTGTAACTCAAACCCTCCATATTTTCCTTAAGGATCATTCCTGAGTTGTTAGGACTTTTAAGGGAACCAAGGCTCTGATACCAATTGTTAGTATTATAAGGCGCTGAGAGGGAGGGAGTGAATCAGTACATCTAAAAATTTGAAACTTTTAATAATAATCTTCCACAAGATCCAACATGAAAATGATAATATAACATAGAAGCATAGAAAATAAAATATTCACACACATTGAACACAAGACACAAGATTTTTCTTGTGGAAAGTCTTGTTAGAGGGAGAAAACCACATGTGGGAATGATGTCCTCAAATTTCACTAGTGCACTGATGAAATATGCCATGTTAGGAACAATTATAAAAACCCTTACGAGGTTATACTCAGTTAAGAGTATTTAGCCTTGTTAGAAGCTACAAAAAGTCTTGTTAAAGACCACCCAGTCAAGGGATTTCAAAACTCTAATTAAAGAGCTACCTGGTTAGAGAATTTTGAGCTTTGGACCTATTAAGATCTTGCTCACCATGTTAAAAGTCACCCATTTCTAGCCTCTTCACTAAAAAATTATAGTCATATGCTCATTAGATGATCAAATCCTATACTTTAATCTCTGTATACCTTATCTACCATTGTCCTAGCCCATTTTGACTAGACCATGTCTTTATGCACCTAGTCTTAATAGACTATGGCACTAGGCACCATAGGCCTCTCAAAATGGGCCCAAATTTGAAATGTTGGCATGACTCTTCACAATAGTTATTATTTGATCTCGATATTTGAATATGACCATTTGAGTTTTGCCTAATATTTAATATATCTTAGCAACCCTATATATAAGAACACATTTTCTAATTCATTTCACCACATCACTCTTCTTAATAACTTTGTAGTGATAATTATGAGTAAAATTCTTCAAATTTGAGCATTAAGGAGCTACAAGTTATGATAATCTTCATGCAAAGGAGCTTTCATGATTGATATAAGAGAAAGGATTATAGATTCAAAAAGTGCAACTTCAGAGGAAGATATTAACACTTTGAAGGATTAGAAAAGCCTAGATTGTGGCTTGGCCACATACTCTAACACTTTTTTTGCAAAATTTAAGGAAAATGATTAGTTTGTCATCCTGAATCAGGATCCATTATTTATATTTGCATCAAACACCTCTATGAAAAGGTCACCAAGCCGCATAGTCTTGCATTTGCAAGCCTTCATTTTTATGACAAGTTTCTTTTCTATTCCATTTTCTATATATGTATTTAGACTTTGCATATTATAGCTTATCAATTATATCAATTATTATCAAGTTTACATTGTTTAACCTAGTTCTCGTATCTTTAATCCTAGTCATATTCAATTAATCAAATCATATTAAATATATAATCTAATCATTATGTCTAGCTCTTTCAAATATGTTTGAAGTTGGGCATATTGGATTACTCTGTAATGTGGGTTGATGTGAATGAACTTGATTCCTAGTTTAAAAATTGAAACCCATTCCACTACCTTACATCTTTTGTGTGCCTAACATGTCTTACACTTGTATATTTCTAATTGGGAGTTTTTAGATTTTGTTTTTCACTGTGGAATTTACAAAATACTATTTTTTTGCAATTTCACATGTGATTACATTATTTATTATCTATATTTATCAAAATCATGTGTTAAAAAGGCTCCTTTCACTTTATGTTTCTTCCAATGATTCATTTCATTTTAGTGTATTGCATAATACTTGGGTTCCAAAGATATTTCCTACAATCACTTCAATTATTAAAGATTTTATACATACTCCATGTTGCTATATTATTATATTCTTAAACATGTTCATTGAATGCTTGAATTTAAATATAGATTTAGTGGATGATAGTTTTTATAATCCTCTCAAGGATGATGTTGAGATTAATAATGCTTGTACTACTTGCTTCTTTCCTAGAGTATCCCTTAATCATGAGGAAATATTTGATGCTTGAATTAATGATATCTCTAATATAATTGAAGCATTAAGGAGTAATGATGAATCCTCCTCTCATAAGGTCAATTTGGTGTGAGAGATACAAGCTTCAAATGTGTAATACCCAAAATTTATTGTCAAGAAATTACAACTAATTCATAATGCATTTATTTTATTTTTCATTGAGATCATAATTTGTCATGCCCACATTTTAGGAACATGAAAATTCCAAATAATTTTATTTATTGTTGATAAAGTACGTAAGCATGGAAAAAGTATATGTAAATTCTATCTTTACATTGACTTTAGAAAATCTAATTCCAACTAATAGAGACTCTTTAATATTAACCTTTGTCACAACTAGAATTTAACAATACACACAAACCCTTTTTTATGTGTCATGGTTAGATAATATTTTACATACTTATTATATATGCATTCAATAACCACATATTTACATCTCATCTTAACAATCTATTATTTTTGCAAGATTAACTCAAAAGTAAGCTTAGTATGCATAAGTTACACTTGAAATAATAGTATTTTAAGGGAAGATGTTCCATGGTTTTTGTTTTAAATCATCTTGTGAACACAAGAGATAACTAAAAGACACTAATACATTCTTACACAAAAGGATAGATCATATATATATATATATATATATATATATATATATATATATATATATATATATATATATATATATATATATATATATATATATATATATATATATATATCCATATATATATATATCCATATATACCTGTAAATATTCATTTTAGATAAGAGATAAGTGTTAGTATTATAATGCACTGAGAGGGGGTGTGAATCAATGCATCCACAAAACTAAAACTTTTAACAATAATATTCCACAAGATCCAATGTGCAAATGATAATATAACATAGAATCATAGAAAAATAAAACATTCACGCACATTGAACACAAGACACAAGATTTTTCCCATGAAAACCCTTTTTAGAGGGGGGAAACCACGTGTGGGAATGATGCCCACAAATTTCACTATTGCACTGATGAAATTTTCCCTATTAGGAGCAATTATAAAAACCTTCTGAAGTCATACTAGGTTAAGAGTATTTATCAGAGGTTGTTAGAAGCAACAAAAAGTCATGTTAAAGACTACCTGATGAAGGGTGCTCCCCTTAATACCACAAACACATAACAGAAATAGAGAAACAACAACAATATGCAAGAACAGAAAATTGGCTTCTTATTATCTCCACAAATGTGGAATTACAAACTTTCAGAATTACAATATGCAAAGCCACATGGGCATTCCCTTACAATATTCTGTAGGACAAAGCCTCGAACTATTACCCAGATCTACTACCCAGAACTATTCTGAACTGCCTAAGACAATAATACAGCCTTCCTTATATAGGCAATTTTTCCACCGCCTGGGAAGGTTCGAGAATTTTAGCCAATAAGGCCGACCAAACTTAGAATTATCTTATTTTACATTTTATTACATCATAGTCGGCTCAAGATAACCTTTGAAACCCGAACAGAAATTTTGAAGAAAATTATTTTCCGCCATTTCGGGTGGCCCAACTTCCGAAGACCATAAGTCATCACCAGTTGACCCGATCGGCTATTATAACCCCATTTCGGAAATGCCACGAAGCGCTCTACAGGCTTGACTAGCACAAGCACTCGTCACCCAAATTTTCAACCTCATCCGGGGCCTCTAAATCCTTCAAAACTGAGTCCAAAGTTTCTGTACCCTGCTGCCAATACCGAAAATCTTCAATATCTTCCAACATACACTTGATCTAGAAATGAAACTTTACTGGCAGACTTATATGACCAAAATGAACCTCCAAGAAAGAAATTACATCATTTCGAGCACAGACGAAAATTACCATAAATAGTAACTTTCCATAAATAGCAGCTCTACACAGGATAGCCCTTATTGAATTCAAAAATAGAAATATTTTTGGGTGATGCAAGATTGCTCTTACACCCAGGATGCTCCTGCATCACTACCCAGTTAAGAGATTTCAAAACTCTAGTTAAAGAGCTACCTGGTTAGAGGATGTTGATCTTTACACCTGTGAAGATCTTGATCACCCTGTTAGAAGTGACCCTGCTAAGGGATTTAGACCACATACCTATTAGAGTTTTCCTTGAGTATAAGAACTCAAATGTATGATCTAAAATTAATAGTAAACTGCTAGATAGATCCAATTATCTACTCAATTGTGCTACTTTGAATAATTTACTACATGTGTACTACTTTCAACAATCTTTGTCAAGCACCACATACCATCACAACATCACACTTAATGATTTTCACAACCACTTATATACTTGTTTTAAGTTGATGCAGGAAACCTAAAACATTTTACAAGTCAGCACTAGAATCCAACTAAATATATGAGCAAGCGTGCCAAAATCAAAATTTGACATCCTTGATGTTGACCCAAAAACCTAATCTCGACAACATGTCGGCCCATCACTTACATTTCACCACAATACTAATCTAACCGACTATATCCATCGGTACTCTTTTCTTCACCAAGAACACCTATCCACATCATCAAATCTCTACTTGCACATTGAATTATCAAATGTGATCATAGACATAGATTGATATGATTCTAATGATGCTTCCTGATCGACTGCATAGCCAAAAACTTTCAAAATATCAATCTTCAATTGTCTATTCCATGAACTATACCATGTCACCAGTACATTGAACACTTAGTTTTCTTTGATATGACAAATTCACCACTGGTATAGCTGATCCAAGTCATCCAATCAACGTGTTCTTCATTTTATTTTTAATTAATTATTTGGTGTAAAATATGGATAGGGTTTAGAACAATGGGGGTTTGCACATAAAAGAGACCCTAAACCAATATTCAACACTTACATGAAATTCTAATGATAAGGAATATAAATCTGGAAATGCTTGCAAAGAATAATGAAATCAGATAAAATGAAATACATACATCATAACATAGCAAATCTAGAAATACCTATTTTTTGGTGCCTATATCGTGTTTCGGGAAATTCTGCAAGTGGATCTAGAACAGAAACACAAAGATGGAGAAAACCCAAAAATATTTTTCTTCTCTCAACCAGGTCGACCTTTGTAATACCCCAAAATTGGCACCTATTTAATTTCATCAATTTTGGTGCATTATCTCGATTTTACATCACCAAAGTCCTAGTTCCCTAGGCAATTTTCTCTCTCATATCTGACTTAATTTGACTTGATGTCAATTGCAAAGACCATAAATTGCAATAATAAAATGCTAAAATAATTCCTAAGTCCTAGACTTTATTTGGCTAAATAATCTCTATGATAAGTTAATTTAATTATGAAGTCCTAAGTACTTTTAATTAAATTAAACTCCATCCCCTTTAGCTAAATACCCTTGAAAGGAATTAATAAATATTTAGTTAAATTGAATGGACATCTCTTTATTTGAATTTAATAATTCAAATTACTCGAAAGGTCACTCCCCACATGTGGCAAATTTCATTCTTTTAATTAAATAATTCATACCTTTTTGTCTCAAAGGGGAATGAAGAGTCAGGAGTTTCAAATCAAGAAACTCTTCATTCCTCTCCCGAGCTTTTCTATTTAATGAGCCTCTTCTTCTCATTGAAAAAAGGCAATTTTGAGAGTAAAGGCACTATAGTGAATTTTTGATTGAATTTTAAGCTTTCATTTGCAACTAGTTTAATTCCTCATTCTAGTGTAATTGCATTTCTCATTTAGATTAAATTTGCTTAAATGTTCTTAGATTAAGATCATTTTTATTCCAAAATCAACTAAAAATATCTGCATTTCATATTTTCTTTCAAGTACTTTAGATTAATTGCATATTTCTCTCAAAGTATTCTTAGATTAATTGCATTCATCTTAGTTTGATTCTAGCTTTTCATATCATCTTTATGGCTTTCTTGGAAAATCCTCCGTTGTAGTAGCGGTCTAATGGTTGTTGGGTCTCCAATCTAAGAGCGATTATACACCCCTGCCTGCATAGGAGGCAACAGGTCGCTTCCTCACAAATTTCAGATTGAATAATTCATATTCTCTTCGTAATTTGACCATAGGAGTAATGACTATGTTGCGTATGTGGTTGATTTAGAGGTCACATTCAAGCACATACATTTTGGCACCCACCGTGGGGCCGAAAATCTGATTTCTGGCCTCATTATCATTTTTTTTTCTGACAAAAATTTAAGCTCTGTTGTGCGTCCGTACTGTATGTGTACGGATCTTCGCGTGAGAATCCAGAGCATCCCGTGCGAAGTTTTGCTCTTGTAGCACTCTTTCGCGCAATATTTTACTGTCTCGCCCCAGAGTTTGCACTTTCTCGCGCGCGCTAGAGTACTTCCTCGCGCAAGATTTTAGTTATCTCGCGTCAGATACTGCACTTTCTCGCGCATATTTGTACTTTCTCGCGCGAAGTTATATTACAGTTTTTTCCAGTTTCCAATTTTCTTGTTCTTTCTGCTCTTGATTTCTGATAACTTCTGATAACTGTTGATTTTTACCTCTCTGATATTTTACAGCATTAACAGTTTCTGTAGGACGCTTGTCAAAGAATTTGAAAACATACTAATGGTTTGATTGTAGGACGAATAGTTGAAGATTGCTAAAACGTTGTGTTTTTTTTCTGCTTTTATTCACATAGTATAAATAGGGCTCCGTTAAAATTTCTTGAGAATTTCGATAGTGAGTAGGAATTTTGGCTCTTCATTACATGGAGGTGATGACCATGAATGAATCCGAAATTCTAATGATCTTACTAATATGATGAATTCTTGGGGAAGCGAAGAAAGTTAGTGAATCTTTAACATTTCTATTCGTCAGGGAATTATGCTCTTCTCTCCTTGAGAGAGAATCAGAAACCCAAAAGCGTATAGATTTGGTGAGGTGAAACTAACTCGGTGATGAACTTTCTTGATGTGTTTGGGTGAGGAAACGGGATAGAGAAGTATGCTCTTCTCCCTTTGGGAGAATCAAAAAATCAGACTCCCGAATCTAAACCAAGTCTAGTGTCACCTTTAGAGGGCCTGCTGGTATTGAACCTCCGGGAACGACCCAAGTGAGTACACACCTATTGCCGGTGATTCCACCTCACTATAATAAAGAAATTTTTGTTGAGTCTAAAGACTCCAAAACCATGGTAACTTCCTTTTCATGACTTTGATGATCATCATGGAAAGGCCCTGTCTATTACACTGAGCGGCGCCGCTCCAAGCCCTGCTTGCGGGGGTGTGTGATTTTCAGGTGTTGGTGTGGCTGCGAGGCCTCAACCCTGTATCAGGGGCACCGAAGGTTATTGTGAATGGAAGCCTAGTAAAAAACTTTCTTAGCTAGTGGCCTACCCGGTTCATCTCCGAAAGGAGTCATTATCTTTGCGCAAGGAGGGGGAAGAATCTCTCTGTATGTTTATCATACACAGATTCCCATCATAGGCATACACCTGGATGTTTGGAGGCGGTTGTGATACTGGCCCCTGCTACAAGGGTAACCTTTGAACGTACACTGTTGAGTCCTTGGAAACACCAAAAATACGGGTGCCCTCTAGGGGGTGACACGGCTGTGTGAGGTGCACGTATGCATTCAAGCAATGGGGCAAAGGTTTTGGCTTCTCACCATTTTTTTTGTAGGACTAGGCTATGTGCTTGTTATTGAGTCTTAAACATTGTCCATACATTATCAAACAAAGACTCCCCTGATGCTATCAAGTTGCTTTGTCCTTGATAGGTCTGTTAATGACTACTTCTTGCTTCACAAGTGCTTGATCTAAACCATTGTGTCTTTAAACGAATGCTTAGAATCCTAAAACGAGTGTGTTGATTAAACAATTCTCTCAACCTGTCAAGAAATTGGATTTTCTGTCAGACATCAGTTCAGATTGTACCTCAAAATTCAACTCAAACTTTGAAAATTGCATCAAAACTGTCAGATTTTGCCTGTTTCCCGCGTGAGCTTTTAGCTTCAGAGCACTTCCTCACGCGAGATTGTATTTTCTCGTGCGAAGTTCTATGTTCTCTCGCACGAGCTGTCATTTCCTCACGTGGTCAGGCATTTTCTCGCACGAATCTGTAGCCCAATTTTCCAAAACAGAGACCTATTTGCAGTTCACTGTTTGACTTTTTATCTGGTCTGCTTTTTGTCTGGGGTCTATTTTTCTGCTTCCCTATTGTTTACCATCAGAAACTAGTTGTGTTGAGTTAGGAATCGATCGACCTTTGCTTTGGTTTGTGTTGTCTCTCATCTATTCATCTTATCTCTTTATGCCTCTTGTACCTCGCATTGCGGTTGTCTTATCTCGGCTGTTCTAGCCATCTCTTTTTGACAATTCGTACCAGGTCCATCTTGCATCTTGGCTGTTCTAGCCATTTATCTCTTTTTTGTTATCTTAGAGACAGAGCCTAGCTTTATCCCGAATCTTTGCTCATTACATCTTTGTCTATGACTGTCATGACTCGAAGTGGTAAGACTTATCCTATCCAGAACGCTGATCAAGATCAAAGTAAATCTCATAATCAAAACATAGGTCATTTCCAATTTGTTGAGAAGTCTGAACTTTGTAAGAGTTCTTCAAATTCGTCATTAAGCACTCCACAAGATAATTTGTCTCAGACATCTCCTCCGGTTTTCCAAGAGTGCTTTAATCCTTTATTTTCACAATCTAGTTCGTCACGCCAAGAACAAGACAACTCTTATTTTCAAAACAATTCATTATTTTGTGGCTTTGGGAGATCATTTCCTCGGACGGAACCTATTATTGAAACTATTGATCCCACTGAAGATAGTGATTCATCTGAAGCTATTCACACACCAAAAGTTACATTGGCTGCACCTTTTCGACATCATTCTCATCACTTTACTAAAGCTTCAATTGCAGCACAAATTCATCTTGACAAGATGGGAACCAAGAACCCATTTGACTTTCAATCAGGCCAATACGGTCAAACTTATAATCAATACCATGGTCAATCTTCTCATGACCAAAATCAGACTCATCACAATCAGTCTCATAATGACGATCAATCTCGCAATAAAACTCAAGCTGATCAACAAGCAGCATATAACTATCGCCCTCCTCCTTATGATCAAAATCAAGATGATCAACAAGATCACACACAAAGCATATATGAGACTCTTGGTAACGAGGATGATGTAATTACTCAGAATGATATAAATGCTGTGAAAGCTAACAAGAATCTCATTAAAATGATGGAAATTATTCTTTTGGAAGATAAGGAAAAGTATTTTCTTGAGTTGGCTAAGCAAGGAGCTAAACTACCTCTGAATTTCCAAGTGGAAACTATTGTAGCTAAAGAAGAAGAAACTGAAACCGCTAAGCTACAAAAGATGATTCAAAGTATGCAAGATCAAATTACTCAACTGACAAAAGAAAAGGATAAGCCCACACAACAATTTACATTGGAGAATATATGTCCTTTTCCTTTTGATAAGAATGTTTACATGCCTCCTTTTCCAAGAGGAGTAGAGTTACCCAAATATGACAAGTACATGGGTACAACTGATCCTCAAGATCATCTAAGAGAGTTTGGTGCACTGTCCATGGAATTCATGCACGATCAAACGTATCTTATAAGACTCTTCCCCCGCAGCTTGGGTGGGCCAGCTATGGAATGGTTTTGCCGATTACATCCTGGTATTCAAACTTTTGACGAGATTGCCAATCTTTTTCTTCAGCATTATTCTCACAACATCCAACACCCTGTCAATATTCGTGACTTGTGTAATTTGAAACAACGACAGGGAGAACTTTTCTTGTCTTTTCTCCAGAGGTGGAGACAACTTTGTACAAAGTATCCTCGTAAATTGTTTGAATCTGAGAAACTTGATATCTTTTTAGACAACCTTCTTCCAGACTTTGGATATCAAGTACAATTACAAGGTCCTTTGACATTTGACAGCATGATCAAACAAGCTATGAGGATAGAAGCCTTTATGGTCAAAAAGGGAGAATTAATTCTGAATAAAGACAATAAACAAGGATTCTCAACGAACAAGGATAAAGGGAAGTCTGTAAACAAGAATAGAGAGGTGGTAAATGATGGAGTGGTCGATAATGTCACCGCAAAGCCTTCAAAGCATGTCTTTAATCTTACTTCTAGCATACAAGCAGCTAAGGCTGTCGAAAAGAATACAACAGATAATCAGCACAGTTCAAGATTTTCTAGAAACAAACCGTGGGCTCCTCGACCTAAGCGCAATTTCACTTCTTTGGGAGAGCCTTTTGATGTAGTCTTTAAAACTCTCATACAAAATCAGATTCTCACTCCTTTGGACAAGTGAACTTATGACCCACAACCAAGACCTCACTAGTGGAATGACAATGATTATTGCGACTATCATCAAAATATTGGTCATAAGACATCCACTTGTCTTCAGTTGAGACATAAAGTTCAAGATTTGATTGACAGCGGTGATATTGTTGTGGATGGTCATAATAAGAATTCTCATCATCAGGCATTTAAAGATCCTTTTCCTCCTCATGAGAAAGGAGAGTCTTCTACAACTAAGAACAACAATGCTAAGGTGAATTACACTTACCCTTCTACTGATAATGTTATTAACATGATTGAACCTATGGGAGTTGAATATTGTGATGTGATCACTTTTAAGGGGAGTGGTGATGCTCCCAAGCCTAGAGTTCCTTTCATCTTATGAAATTCCACATCTTGTTCATCTGAATCTAAACAAACTCAAGATTGTGCAACTGTTGTCACTCGATCACGTGGAAGAGTTGTTTTGAAAGGTCCTGATCCTCCAAAGCAAACTGTAGACAAGGATACTTCGAGACAAAGCACAGACAAGGTTGCTCTGAAACAAATGATGGATAAGATTACCACTGGCCCTACCAACAAAGCTTCTAAATCGACTCCCACATCTAGTGTTACTAGTTATAGTATCTTAGATCAACTCCAGCGAACCAATGCTCAGATTACTATTTTTGAGTTGTTAAAAATCTCGCCTGCTCATAGGCAAATTTTGGATAAATCCCTTGCTGAAGCAAATGTCCCCAAGGATCTTGATCTAAACTGGTTCCAATCTATGGTGGGTCACTTGACCTCACCGCATTATTTGTCCTTCTCAGAGGAAGATGATCATTCTTTGAACCACCCGCATAATGCTCCCTTACACATAGAGGTTATGATAGGTCCCAAATGTGTCCGTCGTGTGCTTATTGATAATGGTGCTAGTCTTAACATTTGTTCCGCTACATTGCTCACTCAGCTAGGTTATGATGAGGACTGCATAGACTCCCGTAAGATGATTACCATAAAAGCTTATGATGAAGAAGAATGCAAGTCCCAGGGTTTAGTTGTGCTACCTATCCGCGTAGGTCCTGTTGAGAGAGATGTTACTTTCCAAGTGCTCGACATTCCTTTAGCATACAAAATTTTGTTGGGTAGGCCTTGGATTCATGAGATGCAGGCTATTCCATCCACATATCATCAATGCATCAAGTTCCCATTTCACGGGGCGTAAGTCACTGTACCCGCAAACACCAATCTCTCTTGTAATACTCTCATGCAAACTACAGATAGCTTTGTTCCTGCCAATAGGGACTCCACTGAGTTCTATGACACTAAGCTTAGAGAAATGGAGCAAACTTTGAAAATTAAAGATACGGGCATGGGAGAATATCAAATGGAAACTGTGCTATCTCTAGCAGCTTTACCTCCCTCTCCACGCCTCTATGGGAGACCTTCGAAAACTCATGGACTTTCTGATAATCCTCCTCAAACAATCTATGATGGTGCTTTTGTGCAAGCCTCCATACCTTTAGAAGATGAAGATGAGGAAAGAGCTATCAAAGCTTGGATCTATAAAGGAAAGGAGATATTTGAAACAACTACTCCTCCAGAGTTAGAACAAGAACCTTATAGTGAAGGTTTCAAAATCATGAAGCGCTTTGGATACAAGGGAAGTGGTCCTATAGGGGTAAATGATAATGGATTGTTGAAGCCTATTGAAGCTGTAGGTCATAGCCCAAAGGACACTACTGGCTTAGGCTTTAAAAAGACTCCCTTTCATTTGGGGACCAAGACATTTATGTCGGCTCCTATGTCTGATTCCAAGCTTGAACCTGAGCATGAGCAAGAAATTGAAGATACCACTCCAAAGATGAATCCAGAAAATAGCTCTGATGAAGATACATTTCCATATCCTATCCCTTTGGATATTGCAAAACTCCTTGCTGAACCTGATGAGCCTATCATACCTGTTCATCTGGTAGAGACTGATACTGATACGTGCTCTGAGGCTGATTCTGAGAAAACTTCTTCAGTACATCAAGTTACATATGAGGAATGGAAAGCAGCATTAAATGATGATCCCAATTTTACAGGTGAGCAATATAGGCCACCATATTTTCAAAAATACTATGAACAAGAACAACTTCAGCAAGCCGTCAATGACAGAAGGAATAATAATGAGACTAATGATGCTACTAATGAAATTCCTACATCAAGTACGGACTCACATGAATATGAGTTTGACTCTACATCCGATGCCACTTATGATGTAGACATAGATACTGTTCATGAGTATGAAAGACTCCTCGAAGTAGGTGAAGGGTCTGGCGCTAGAACACAAGAATTTGATGTTGTAGATGTCGACTTGTCTTCCGCTTCCGACGTAGGATCTCATAGGGATTCGAACACTCCTCTGGACGAGACTGCTCTAGCTCTTGACTTGCTTGTTAACGCTTTTGAGGGTTATACCGTGAACACAATTGAACCAGCCACTACTTCCCTTTCACTCCACCATCCTGATCTAATAAACTGGAACTCCCCTCTTGCATCCAATGAAGTCCTTACATTCCAGAATGATTATGAACTAGCCTGTTACCTCCATGCTCTCGAACCTATAATGTCTTCCACCAGCAAATACAGCATCAGCATGACAGAAGGGGATATCAAGTATCTTAGTCAAAAAATAAAAAATAGAAAAAATAAGAGCTCTGATGGTGAAAACCACTTTGTGGCAGTATCAGAGCCAAAAATAGTAAAAATAAAAGACGTATCTGAGGGTGAAAACCTCTCTGAGGCACCCAAGGATGAGGTAATTGATACTCTACCAAGCCATTTTCAAGAAAGATCATCAGTTCTGATTGAACCGACACAGCCGGTGAACTTGGGCACTGAGGCTACTCCACAGATTATACATTTAGCACAGTCATTATCTGCTGAAGAAAAAGAAGAGTTCACTAGATTCTTCCAACGCAAGAAAATAAACTTTGCATGGGGTTATTCTGATATGCCTGGATTGGATCCCAATCTAATCATGCATCATTTGTCCATTGCACCAGATGTCAAACCTGTTAAGCAGAAGCTTCGAAAGATGCACCCTCATGTGGCACTGTTGGTTAAAACTGAACTAGAAAAGCTCCTTAAAGCTGGTTTCATAAGAGCAATTGATTATGCCGAATGGATTTCAAACATTGTTCCAGTTACTAAACATGATAAGTCCATTCGTGTGTGTACGGATTTCAGAGATCTCAATAAGGCATGTCCAAAAGATGATTTCCCACTGCCTAATATTGATATACTAGTAGACATGACAGCAGGATATGAGATGTACTCCTTGATGGATGGCTTCTCTGGCTATAATCAAATTAAAATTGTGCCAAAAGACCAAGAAAAAATTGCCTTCACATGTGCTTGGGGCACTTTCTGCTGGAATGTTATGCCTTTTGGGCTTAAGAACGCCGGAGCAACATATCAGAGAGCTGTTACTACTATCTTCCATGATATGATGCACAAAACTATGGAGGACTATGTAGATGATACTTTAGCCAAGAGTATGCAGCGAAGAACTCACCTTAAAGATCTGGGTCCCATCCTTGACCGCATGGAGCAGTTTAGCCTTAGACTTAATCCCAAGAAATGTGCATTTGGAGTCACTTCTGGAAAACTCTTGGGTTACATTATCTCAGCCAAAGGCATAGAAGTCGATCCAGAAAAAGTTCAAGCTATTATGGACATGCCTCCTCCTAAGAACATAAGTCAGATGAGAGGTCTACAAGGAAGGTTGCAATCCATTCGGTGGTTCATCTCACAGCTAGCTGATAAGTCACAACCATTCACTAAAACTCTGCATAAAGGTGTCACCTATGAATGGAACGAGGAATGTGACAAGGGACTCAATCAAATAAAACAATATCTTGCCAATCCACCCATTTTGATGCCTCCTATCCATGGGAAGCCACTTATACTGTATATTTCAGCCACAAGTACATCTTTGGGTGCTCTCTTAGCTCAAGAAGATCAGAACAATAAAGAAAGAGCTATTTATTACATCAGCAGAACATTGGTGTCCTATGAAATGAACTACTCTGTTATTGAAAAAGCTTGTCTAGCTGTAGTGTTTGCCTCACAGAAACTGCGACATTATATGTTGGCTCACACTACAAAGCTTATTGCAAAAATTGACCCGCTAAAATACTTATTAAGCAAGGCTGCTCTCACGGGTAGGTTGGCTAAATGGGTCATGATCCTCGGTGAGTTTGATATTGAATATGTGGAAAGGAAAGCTATTAAGGGACAAGCAATTGCTGATCAGTTGGCAGAGGCTCCTCTACATGATCACCAACCTTTGAACATTGAATTTCCAGATGACTCCATTCTGCATCTCACACATCAGTCTTGGAGTATGTTTTTTGATGGCTCATTCACTCAACAAGGATCAGGTGCGGGTATTCTGTTTATAACACCTCAACACTATTCTTTGCCTAAGGCCTACAAAATGATGTTTCCTTGCACCAACAACATAGCTGAATATGAGGCTCTTATCAATGGTATGAAATTAGCCCTTGAATGGCGTATAGATGAGCTCCAAGTCTTTGGCGATTCTCAGTTGATCATTAATCAAGTTAATAATGTATATCAAACAAAGGATGACAAGCTAATACCCTACAAAAGAATGGTGGATGATCTTAAGTTATACTTTGCACATATTTCCTTCCAGCATATTCCAAGAATAGATAATAAGGTGGCTGATGCTATGGCTACTTTGGCCTCAATATTACAAATGCCAGAAAATGACTTCAGACATGAATTCCTGGTGGAAACATTATGCTACCCTGCCTATGACAATCCTAAATCCAAGATGATCTGTTCAGTCATTGGACATGACTCATCCCGCTACCACCATATTTACTCTTATCTTCGGGACCAAATTATCCCCGATACCTATACCCGGAATGAGAAACGTCACCTCATTCGTACTGCTTCACGGTATGTTCTTATAGCAAATGACTTGTATAGACGGGGCCTAGACGGTACTCTACTTAGGTGTCTAGAACCTGATGAGTCCAAACGTGCGTTAGCTGAGGTACACGAAGGTATTTGCAGCTCTCATTCGAGTGGTCTGACGTTAGCTCGTAAACTTATTAGAGCTAGATACTACTGGCCAGATATGGAAAAAGAAGCTGTCCAATATGTCAAGACTTGCAAGCAGTGTCAATATCATGGGAATCTGATCCACGCTCCTGCTAGGGAGCTCAGTCCTCTCATTAGTTTTTGGCCATTTCAACAATGGGCTTTTGACTTGGTTGGTCAGATACACCCTTCTTCTTCAAGAGGACATAAATTCATAATCACTGCTACAGATTACTTTAACAAATGGGTCGAGGTAGTTCCTCTGACTATAGCTGATGGAAGGACTATTGCTAAGTTCATTTTGAACTATATTATTTGCAGATATGGCGTACCTTCATTTATTATCACTGACAATGGAGGACAGTTTAAGAACAAAGATTTGACAGAATTATGCACTAAATTCAGGATCATTCAGCATTGGTCATCTATTTATTATCCTCAGGGTAATGGACAAGCAGAAGCTTCTAATAAGACAATCTTGAAAATTTTGCACAGAACAGTTCATAAATCTGGTAGAGATTGGCATCTCCAGATTAATCCGGCTTTGTGGGCTTACAGAACAAGTATCCGAACACCAACGGGAGCCACT
This sequence comes from Chamaecyparis obtusa, assembly GCA_027943335.1. Lineage (NCBI taxonomy): Eukaryota > Viridiplantae > Streptophyta > Pinopsida > Cupressales > Cupressaceae > Chamaecyparis > Chamaecyparis obtusa. The sequence goes on along the minus strand of BSBK01005126.1, from coordinate 1,023,247 downwards.
CCTTTTGCCTTAGTCTATGGGGCAGAAGCAGTATTGCCAATTGAGGTCGAGATTCTGACATTGTGAATCTCTCTGAAGGGCCTCATCACTGATGAAGATACCAGAATATCTAGGTTGCAAGAGCTTGAACTATTAGATGAACGTTGAAGGGTGGCATTCGATCATCTTCGAGCATATCAAAATAGAATGTCAAAAACATATAACAAGAAAGTCAGACAAAGGGAATTCCAAGTGGGTGACCTCGTCTTGAGGGAGAACCCCAAGAATCAGCAGCAGAGAACCCAGAAAGGAAAATTTGAACCAAACTGGCTTGGTCCATACATTATTACTGCAGCATTTGGATCTGGTGCTTACCGCCTCTCCACCACTAAAGGAGAGCAACTCAAAGAGCCTATCAACGCTCTTCATTTGAAAAAGTTCTATAGCTGACATTCTCAGTATGCTCATGTACATATTTATTGATCCTGAAAAAATCTTAAAAATTGATATATTGCAAAAAATCCTAAAAATTGCAAAATGTCCTGAAAAAATGATCATCTTAGTGAAAACCTAGCAAACAGGCGCTTTGATGTATCTATTATCCTGGTGAAAACCTGGTAAACAAGCGCCTTGATAATACAAAATAAAAAAATAAAAAATACAAAAAAAAAATTTAAAAAAAAAAAGAAAAAAAAAAAGAGAAAAGTACAAAAAAATTGAAAAAGAGAAAAATGTGTCATTGATGAAAACCTGGTAAACAGGCGTCATGGTAGCAAAAATAGAATCTCTGCCAAGATGGTGAAAACCTGGTAAACAAGCGCCTCTTATTTTCCTGAAGTAACATCTCATCTCAGCGTCGCTTGGCTCTTAGTTTCCTACTTTAGTTTCCTTCCTTTCCTGCTTTAGTTTGTTCCTGCTTTCCTGCTTTAGTTTGTTTCCTGCTTTGGTTTGCTAGCTCATGCGCTTGTCTTTGAGTTTTCCTCGACTCTTCATGGATTGGAACTGGTTCACACTTGGGGGCACCTGCTTGGTCTAGGGGGCATTGTCCTATCGCTTTCGAAAACTCTTTTTTGAGCATTGGTCGCCAGTGGTTCCCACTATGCCTGCCTGCGGATACCTAGCTTTCGTTCGATCTCTCTTCTTTGGGATTTCTCCCTTCTATCAATCACCAGTGATTCTCACGACGTCTGCCTACTATCATTATCTCATTGAGACTTTGAACGTTATCTTTCCGAATCGACTTCAATCCGCTTGAACACGAACTTGAACTGAAACTTAAACTAAATGTGTGTTCCTTTGAGGCTTGCTGAGCTTTGTTTTCTTTGAGTACTTGTTTGTTTGCTTTGCTTTCTTTGCTTTCTGCTTGTTGGTTTAGTTCCAATGACCCAAAGAATTCATTTAAGAGGGGTGTCCGTCTGTAAGAGCCTCTATCTCATATTGGATGGCCATGCGTACCTCGACTCCCTTATATGGATGCTTTGGTGAGGTTGGTTCTTCTCCTTGTCTTTTGAGTGACTTCTTTCTGCTACTGATGAAATTGTAAACACTCATCATGTTAAGTGAACGTAAGGGTCACTGCGAGAAATCTTTGGCAAAAGAAGGAACTCTTGCGTGCTTGGTGTGTTTGTTCGCAAGAGACATTCAGGTCATTCTAGCATTTATGCTCTAATGCTTATGTTAACTTGCTAGATTAAAAGGAATAGGTGTTCAAGTCATTCTGGCTTCTTGTGCCTTAATGCTTACACCTTATTCTGACAAATTTAAGACTCATGTCATATTCATATTCTCATGATAGCGATATTAGTAAGGATTGTATGACATCTTGCGATTGTCCGAACTTGAAAGGCTCTATGATGATAAATACGGTGAGTCCAACAACCAAGTCCTAGGGTTTGCATTTTCATTTTAAGCTTGCATCTTTAGCTTAGGCTTTGAACTTAAGATGATTCCTTATTTACTCTCTTAATAGTCTTCATCAAAGGCTCTCATCTATTGCCTCGAGTTCTTCTTGGTTGCACAAGTATCCGGTCTTCATTGTCGATCCTCGAACATATCTATCCTTTGATTAGTACCTGTTAAATATTGCTACAATCCTGCATGAGATGATTAGTACCATATCCATTGCATTTTATTTCCATCCATAAACTCGTTGCATCTACATCAACATGTGTATCCGCTATAAGCATAAACCATTTATCTATCACTACATTGCATACATTTCTATTCATACATCTAAAGCATATAAGAGCACATCTCCTAAACATCATACATTCAAGAAATTTGCAACAAGTACAATGATATCAACAGAATCATTGATCTCATATATATATATATATATATATATATATATATATATATATATATATATATATCGATCCAAATGTCATATACAAAGAGGTGCTACTCGAGCACAGTACCAAAATAACAAAAATGAGCTATGATACAATCAAGATCTACTCCCACTGGGAGGGGGTGGAGGTGGAGGAGCCTGCTGTCCTAATGTCTGCGGTGGTGGCATCAGTCTCTGTGGAGGAGCCTGTGAAGGAGCCTGTGGAGGAGCCTGTGGAGGTACCTGTGGAGGAGCCTGGGGAGCCCCAGCATACTCAAAAAATGGTGGCACCTGCTCTGATATATCTGGAACAGCCCCGCAGTATGCTGCATAGTAATAAGCTGCCTGGGCGGCCTCATATCTTGTCTTTAATCTCGCATGCACTAACTCCGCCCGTAGCTGTCTAATCTCTACATCCCTATCTGCTACTCGAGTCTCCTCTCGGATAAGACGCGTGTGAAAATCATCACGCTCATGCTGCACCTTCCGTACTCTCTCTCGGCTCTTCTTGAGAGCCTCCTGCACCTGTCCTACACCTGCTCCAGCTGCCATGTCTAGCATGTCAGTATCCTCCCCCTGTGGTACCTGCTGGGATATGTCAGTTGTATGTGGTCTCGTGGACCTCTGCTGTGTACCGCTACTCCCTGCTCTGGGATCTGAGCCCATGGTCCTAGCAGGGATGCTCACCTGTCCTGATCGGGGCCTCAAAACTCTCTGCCCAGGTCTCTGCTGTGGTGCCTGCTGCTGCACAGCCTGCTGCTGTATAGGCTGCTCTGCCTGCGCCTGCTGATCCTGTGCTGCCTGCTGCTGCTGTGGTGCCTGCTGTTGTGCTCCTATGCCAACTGGATCTGTGAACCTCGGATGAGGCTGTGCAATCAACTGGTCCTTGTATGCCGGTGTCACCCCTGCATTGGTCACATCCACCATGTAATCCCATCGTGCTGGTGGGATGCGTGACTCTATCGCGCATCACCCTGGATCCAATCGTGCATGCCACCCCTTCTTCTCCTCGTCGGAGAAGTGAGCATAGGGGCAGTACTCCTGTGAAATATCTTACTATCTGCCAAACTGGCACAGGACATGTGTAACCACGAATCTCTCAATCGTCTGAATAGTTCATCCAATCAGTGGACGTGATACAAACATGGTAGCAAGCTCTCTCCGAGCATCGTCCCAGGGCTCAGTAGCTATCCAAGGTCTCCAAACTATAGCGACCATGTCATCCAACTGTGCTCTCCACTGCTCTGTCTTACCCAGTAGGGGCTGGGTCATCACACCTGAATATCTGTAAATATAAGGCTCCAGCGCCTGTCGCATATCATGGAATAGGGGTCTACAAATGGGGAGGTGCTCCCAGGCCCAGACCTGTAAGATGAAGACTCCTGCCACCATCGATCTCGCACCTCTGTACATAATCTCATGCATCTCGTGATACATGTGTGCCAGCATACACTCCCCCCATCCAAATCTCACAGCTGGTCTGTCCAGCATCCTCTGCAGCATAGTACCCCAACCACACTCTAGTCCATGCTGACCTCGATCAGGTATGAGGTAACAACTCAGAAATATAGCCAACACGACCTGGAATGGATGCACTCCGCCATATCTGTGCACCAGATCCTCCCAAGAGATGGCCCGACCCATCACAAGATCATCCTTGAAGATAGTCCTCAAGGCCACTGTACCCTACCGCGGCTGTGTATTGTACTCAACATGAGTACCATGAATGGGTATCCGCAGGATCCTATATATGTCCTCGGTGGTCACTGTCATCTCCCCCATCAAAAAATGAAATGTGTTCATCTCCGAATGGAAACGCTCTACCAATGCAGTAAGAAGATCGTGATTCACCCGAATGTCGGGTAACTCACGCAAATATCCCAAGCCCAGACCATCAATGTGAGCACTCTCAGCATCTGTCAGTCTCTGAACTAATGTAGTAATAATAGGGTGATGTGCTCGAAATGCGATATCTGGAAAGTCAACCTGCAAAGCAAATGACGACACTGGGTCAGTAACTCAATCATGTTGGTTTTCACTACTACAACAACAACTACAGCAGAGTATCTATCCTATGACAAGGCTCTACAAGACTTTATTTGGCTGATTTCATGCAAATCTAATAAAATTTGGCCACTTGCAACAGTCTTTCGCGCGAGAAAAGTGTTCTTTCGTGCGAGAAAACTCCCACTTCGCGCAAGAAAATAGAATTCTCGCATGGAAAAGCCCTCTAGCTCGCACGAAGTTCTATCCTTGGAACTTGTTAGTTCGCGCGAGAAAACTACTTTATCGCGCGAAATGAAATCTGCCCTCGCGCGAGAGAACTACTTTCTCGTGCGAGATTTCACATTTTTTTAATTATGCTAAATTTTTTTAAAAAAAAATCTAACCTATCACGCTGTACGAATTGAAATGCAAAGCAGTTTATCGACTACTTACGGGTGCGTCATACTCCGGTGGCCGGGCATGTCATCGAGAACACTCAAATCAGTGTGTATGTAGTGGCAGACCCTCCATTTCTCTATCTTAGAGCTTAGAATCACTAAAAGACAACGCTGAATAATGATTTGAAAATGACTCCTCCGGGCCTTATATAGCTTTTGACCTAATTTTTGAAAGTGCTCCGTTTTACGTGAAAATTGCACCCTTTGCTAAATCGACTGTTCTGAATCCATTTTCGGGATCGAAATCAAAATCTAACATCTCTAAGTGGCTCAAAATCACATTTTAAATATTGGACTCCTTCTGGATCGGATGCTTGTGCAGTCAGCCTTCTGGTGTCATTTTCCTGCCAGATCCTCATCTTTGCATCATGTTCTCAAATCTTTGCTTCTTTTCATCAAGTCAACTCTAGTCAAAATTTGGTCAACTATGGTCAAACTTGGTCAACAGGACCTCTGCTTTGCTCCGTTTCACTTCTATAGCTTCGCAAATCTAGTCTAATTGCTTTTGCTCTGCAATCTCTTGTTGTTTATCATCCTTCTAACATGTCATCTTTCAATTTCACTCCCGAGGCGGCAGGATGATTACATCATTTGAATCTTGTCAAATCTATTCTTGAATCAGTCTAATTTGAATCATCAGTTCTCATCGCTAGGGGCATCTTGGTGCCTCGCATCTTGTTATCTTATCATCTATCTTTTAGGTATCTGAGCAATCTAACTCGGATCCTCAAGGGCCAAACTTCATTCTGGAGATGGTTCTTGAAATCTTTTGGGTATTGGGGCAATCTAACCCTAATTCCTGGGAGTCAAGCTTCGTTCTAGAGATGACTCTCAAAATCTCTTTTAGACCGTTATCTGGGCAATCTAACCTGGGTCTCGGAGGACTAAGCTTCGTATTGGGGCAATCTAACCCCGATTCGGAGATAGTCCTAACTCTGTATCTTCATCAATTGGTATTGGGGCAATCTAACCCCGATTCTGGTTCTCTTTTAAGATCGTTGTCTTCGCAATCTAACTTAGACTTCAAAAAATTCATGCTTTGATCTGCTTTCATCTGTCACTTCAGACTATTCTTTGAATCAACACGCTGTTCGCACATCAATTCAAAGAGGGGCAAATGTAATACCCCAAAATTGGCACCTATTTAATTTCATCAATTTTGGTGCATTATCTCGATTTTACATCACCAAAGTCCTAGTTCCCTAGGCAATTTTCTCTCTCATATCTGACTTAATTTGACTTGATGTCAATTGCAAAGACCATAAATTGCAATAATAAAATGCTAAAATAATTCCTAAGTCCTAGACTTTATTTGGCTAAATAATCTCTATGATAAGTTAATTTAATTATGAAGTCCTAAGTACTTTTAATTAAATTAAACTCCATCCCCTTTAGCTAAATACCCTTGAAAGGAATTAATAAATATTTAGTTAAATTGAATGGACATCTCTTTATTTGAATTTAATAATTCAAATTACTCGAAAGGTCACTCCCCACATGTGGCAAATTTCATTCCTTTAATTAAATAATTCATACCTTTTTGTCTCAAAGGGGAATGAAGAGTTAGGAGTTTCAAATCAAGAAACTCTTCATTCCTCTCCCGAGCTTTTCTATTTAATGAGCCTCTTCTTCTCATTGAAAAAAGGCAATTTTGAGAGTAAAGGCACTATAGTGAATTTTTGATTGAATTTTAAGCTTTCATTTGCAACTAGTTTAATTCCTCATTCTAGTGTAATTGCATTTCTCATTTAGATTAAATTTGCTTAAATGTTCTTAGATTAAGATCATTTTTATTCCAAAATCAACTAAAAATATCTGCATTTCATATTTTCTTTCAAGTACTTTAGATTAATTGCATATTTCTCTCAAAGTATTCTTAGATTAATTGCATTCATCTTAGTTTGATTCTAGCTTTGCATATCATCTTTATGGCTTTCTTGGAAAATCCTCCGTTGTAGTAGGGGTCTGATGGTTGTTGGTTCTCCAATCTGAGAGCGATTATACACCCCCGCCTGCATAGGAGGCAACAGGTCACTTCCTCACAAATTTCAGATTGAATAATTCATATTCTCTTCGTAATTTGACCATAGGAGTAATGACTATGTTGCGTATGTGGTTGATTTAGAGGTCACATTCAAGCACATACAACCTTAACCCAAATACGGGGGCATAATTGTGCCCCTTTATGTCGACATTGACCTGCACTGCTCTGACAAAAATTTTGTTTGTAGATCTTGAGAGTTTTCTGAAAAGGGTATCCAAATCTTCTCTGCAACTCCTCAAATAGTAACTGTAGATATCTAAAAATGGTGTTTTGGGGTGGCTATATAGGGTTTTGCCTTAGTCAAACCCCTATTTTGGTGATTTCCACCTCCACGAATAGTCTGATGTAACAAAATATGTGTGTGTGTTGCTCATAGGAAGAGCTTTGAATGTGCAATGCCAAGATCTAATCCTCTAGATTGAAACCCTACCATGAATTGGAATGAGAGAGAAATGCATAGATTTGAATATGATAAAGAAAGCATACCAAGCCCCCAAGGCTAAAGTACTCCTACCAAACTCACAATCTATAGTTGCTACCCCATGATTGTATCTTTAGAATGCTTGAATGTTGAAAATGGTAGATCAAGAAAGAAGGAATCTTTCTTGCTCCAAATGAATTTCCACAATAACTTGTCCACAAAATTCTTGCTTGCATCAAGGCATCATCACATCTTGTTCTCCTATATCATCCTCTTGCAATCTTGCATCATCATCTCATCATTATGTCATATCATCATAACTTATTGAAATGAAGGCAAACAAGAGTGCTTATATAGAGATTTCAAGGCAAGGTTCCTAGGAAAATATAAGGGCCCCTAATTCAAATTTCACCTCAAATTATGGTCCAATCATAATAGCCAACTAAGGAGGAAATGTATTAAATGAATTTTGAATAAAAACCCTTCCGCATTTGGATCTGGAGGCCCATTTTTAATTTAGGGCCCTGCTATGATCCAAATTTGAAATTGGGAACCAAAACCCAAAAAAGGTAGGTCAACCTTGACCCTAACCTGAGGTTTCAAGCCAGTCAACTTAGAGTTTCAGTGAAATTTTTGGGTCGACCGGAGACTTAGAATAATGGGAAAATAGAACAAAATGTTGGAAAAGGGCACAGAGGCCTAGAAGAAATGTGACGAAGGCTAGGAGGACTAGTAAATAGGTCCTACCTATAAAATAGAGCCACGAAGAAGGAAATCAAGGAGAATCCTCAGGATCCTAACCCTAATTTCACCTAGAAAAGAAGAATCAAGTGCAGATGCATCCTAAATGCAAAGCTATCATGAAAATTCACTAAATGAGGGTGCTAGACCTACCAATATGGAAGTTCTTCCATTTTAAGATGATACATTTTCCCCCACGTTAGCTTAGATATGACACTACATGAATATCCAAGCTAAAGTAAGAAAATATCATAATAAATAAAAAGGATATAACCAAGTCCTCAATGTAGAGATCCTGCAAAAAATTGTTAGTACCCGCAACCTACAGCACACAAAGTTAATGAAAATCCATAAATCACCTAAGACTTACTAAAATGAAAATGAGAAGTGCATAGAGCCCCTTATGCCCCCCCTATTTTGGCTTTCTACTTCTGAAGGGTGAAATAGGGTGATAAGGATAGCCCTATACACTAGATATGTAATTTGTTGAAAAAGGCCTTTTACTAAACCAATTAGAAGGGATTCCTACCCTTCCTAAAATTATTCAAGGAGTTAGGTATCTGAATCACGATTCCAACACCGCAAACGACACTAAAAATGGAGATACAAAACTCAAGTTATGATGAAAAGAGTGAATGTCTATCTAGAAGAATATGAAGGGAAATTCAAATGTAACATAAATAAACCCTAATAAAAACCCTAATTTTGATCTATAAATAAGGGAAGAGAGAAGATACATAATCATTCTTACCATTTACAGAGTTTAGGAGAGAAAGGAGGATGTCGAGCAGATAAGAACTTTGAGTGACACTGATGCAATCAAGGCCGGTGAATCCAATGAAGGATAGTCCAAACCTTGCAGCCAAAAAAATTACACAGTGGATTATTCAACAATGAAACACCAACAAAATTGTTTAACACTAATTTTCATTAACATGCCCAGCTATAAGGCCTTCCGGGTTAGGGCCAATTACAATCAGAAAATAATTCTACAAGATCCATAACCAGATCCAATATAATCTTAGCTAGTTTAGCTCTAAAGACAATCAGAAGCTGATGGAAATCCTAAGGTAGATCTAAACGTGAGCTCACAAGCCTCCAAGAAATCTCCTTGTTCCCAAGTATGCAAACCCCTAGCTCTACTACAAACAACTATCAGATTATAATCTGATCTGCAAGATCATCAAGAACTTTTCCACAACTTTGCTCTCAAGCTTCACATCTAACATTCAGATTTTCTCTATTGTCTAAGTCCTGATCTCCCAAAAAATTGTCTATCCCTAAACATCTACCCAAGAACTCCTTAAATACTAATCATCAGCCACAAGTCGGCAAGATGAAACCCTTAACTCCCTAAAACAAACAATTAAATTCCATACAAGTTGGCTTACAAATGTATACAAACATTTAATTCTACATGTCGGCCCATAACAATGGCTACCAACAACAAATTCACCAAGTCAACTCAAAAAATCACACAAAACTCTAGTCGGTAAGCTAGAACTACCGAGCGATAGTAAAATCATCAAGCATGCCAGGCACCACCGAGCACCAATGTCGATTGAGCACCGCAGGCATGACTGAGCAACAATTTCACCGAGCGCCAGAGACTGCCAAGTTCCCTTAGTGACCGAACTTCCTTCAATGACCGAGACCGTCGGTCAAGGCTACAACCGAGTGACACTGGCCAAAATACAAACACTCCATGTAGTTTCACTAAGGAAACAACATGCCCTACCTTAACCTTGGATGCCCCTGCATCAGACATGAATGGAGCTCCTGAGATAGTACCTGGACAACCACTTCCTGAGGTAAGTTTTTTTTTGTTGATATATGTAATCTCAAATTCTTGTTTTTATAGGCAAGGTCAACCCTAACCCTTTAAGGTTGACCCTAACCCAGTTATGTCGACCTTGACCCTTTAAAGTTGACATAAACTAGGAAGGTCTACACCTTTCTTGGAGTGAGGTCAACCTCAACCTAACAGAGGTCGACCTTGACCTAGTCAAGTTGGATATATAGTTTTGTGGTTCTATAGTTTTGATATGATGTTAGTTTACAGGACCTGGTTCATCTCCGAGAGCACCCCTTTGAAGGGCCACTACTGATCATCAGAGAAAAACTATCTGAGTTGAATGAGGATGAGATATAGTTGTTGAGAGATGTAGGACTATACTAGGTAACATGCCTACCACATATGAGATTCCACCGAGCCATGATATTGGCTCTTATAGAGAGGTGGGATGAGGACACATGTTCCTTTCATCTTCCCTCAGGAGAGATCATAGTGACACTAGAGGATGTGTACAGGATCCTGTGACTTCGAGTTCAAGGTGACCCTGTCAGACTGAGAGTACAGTGGGGTCCTAAGGATATTCATGTAGATGTAGAGTATTGCCTTAGATGGGTTCCATAGATGTGAACCTGAGCAGACCATATCACCCTATCATCCATATTGGTGGATCTGACACCCTTGGTATGGAGGGTTATGTTGTGTATACTTTCTTTGGTTGTAGTACCTAACACAAAGGGTACAATCTTTTCAGCACTTTTTACCCATCTCGTATGCAGGATGGAGTGTGATAAGATAATCTTCACATGGGGCTGCATCATGTTAGCCCATCTATACCACGAGTTATGTCAGTTGGTGAGATATTAGCTAGAGAGTCTCATGGTATGCACACTATTACAGATTTGGTTGTTCAATCATTTCACATGTACATGACCACATGGTGTCCCTATGATGGTAGATGCGGGCACACCAAGAGCCTTTTCTTATCCACTGAGAGATGTCTGGCAACACGGAGATATCCTCTATTGGAGGGTATGTCTAGACCATGTACCAAGAATAGATGTGATATGGAGACCATATTGTCACATGACAAAGTGGCCAGATACACAGCATCAGATGAGACACTCATAGCAGCACAATCTGCTAGAGGATCATCCTAGTCACATAGTAATGTCATACTACTATGATAGAGTGATGAGATAGTTTGATCTTATACAGGGTGTCCCTAGAGCAGTACCTCAGTACGCACATCTTATGAGATACTATCAGAGACCCGATGCCATACATTGGCCATCAGTAGCAGACATTATAGATAATGATATAGATGAGAGAGAGGATACAGAGGTAGCCCCCGATGCAGCCTATTCAGGCGTCAATAGGGACTACATCAGATACTGGAGTCTGAAGGAAACCCACCCCATCTTCCCTGATGACTATCCCATACGTGATCCAGGAATTTTAGATAGGACACACTGAGATAGTAGCATACCAGAGGAGGAGGGAGATCATAGAGATGAAGAGGATCCCATCACCATGGGAGATCCCATGGAGGAGGAGAGAACATAGGAAAGATCAAACATGATACCCCCAACTGATAGTACCAATGTGGATGTGCATGTTGTTCATGCATCACCACTGAGATCATGATGACCTCCACGTGCCCATATAGAGACACCACCTCTGAGACCTATACATAGCAAGAGTGGAGAGAGTAGTCACTCCATGCCCCCACTATCCAGATCCTTCAGTGATACCCAGGAGGGAGATCCAGGTATAAAAAAATTATTTGATTTAAATATTTAACTTAATTTATGAAGAAAAAGGACTAAAAGATAAATATATTTTAATTCTATAGCTAGTCTAGCAGAGTTGAGGAGCTTTGTATCTGAGGTCCTGAAGGATACATGCCTATCCTACCGACTACCAGCCAGCTAGCGAGAGTTCCCCATTGGCCACAGAGATCCTGGCAAGCATGTTGATATCTTTGCTTGTGTCTAGCGAGAGCTAAGGTTATGTAGAGAAAGAGAGGAGAGGCTGATGCCCAACCTACGGAGATCACAAGAGCATGTATATGAGCTTAGCATATCGAGGAGCCACTCATGGACTACCATACAGAGACCTTCATCTTCTCATCATAGATCAGAGAGATCTGGGAGCCATTGACCACCAGAGCATAGGGATAGAGAGAGTGATAGATAGGGCATTGTGCCACATATGTATCAAACTCAAAAGATTTTATAAATGAAAAAAGTCTCTTTGCTAGTTAGTTATGTGATTGATTACTATATTTTCACCAATAACATAAAACTTAATAGAAAGAAAGAACGTGTATAAATGTATTCAAATGTAATTTTCTAAAATCACATAACCTATAAAACAAATATAGCTATTTTATAAGGAATACATAATTACACAAGGAAAGAAAGATGTACTAGGGATAACAATGTTTGAAATGCATAGTATTGACAGGTTCCTTAAAAGGCACACCATCCATATCAGCAATTTTGTAAGCACCTGAACCAAAGTCCTCAATTACAACAAAAGGTCCAAGCCAATTAGGGCTAAACTTTCCTTTTTCACCAAGTAAAGCATTCACATTTCTTTGATTCTCATATAGTACTAAATCACCCACTAAAAATGATCATTCAATTACCTTATGATTATACTACTTCTGAAGTGATTTATCATAAGCCTTCATATGTTCCAAAGCATTTATTCGCTGTTCATCCAACATTTCTAATTCTTGTAATTGTTGTTCTCAAAATGTATCTTTGTCAATTATCCCATGAAATAAAACATGTAAAGAAGGTATTTCCAATTCCAAAGGCATAATAGAATAAGTACCGTAGACAAGATTATAAGGAGAAGTACTCGTGGAAATATGAACACTAGTCCTATAAGCCCATAAAGAATAGGTAAGTTGGGTATGCCAATATTTCCCATGCTTATTAACTGTTTTCCTCAGAATTTGTTCAATGACTTTATTTGATGCTTTAGCTTGACAATTAGATTGAGGATAATAAGGAGTCAAAAATCTATGTTGAATTTGATATTTCTTCAAGAATTTCGTGACTTATTTACTCCTAAAATAGGTACCATTATCTGGAACTATCATCGAAGGAATACCAAATTGTGTTTTAATATTGTTAAGAATGAAATCACAAATAACATCCACATTAGTTGAACAGAGAGGGATAGCTTCCACCCACTTCGTAAATTAATATGTAGCTGTCAAGATGTAAGTATGTCATTGAGAAAAAGCTGGTGAGATTTTTCCAATAAGATCAAAACCTAAAATTATACTAAAAGGCCATGGAGCAACTTGATTACGAAGCTCACGAGCAGGAGCATGAATCAAATTACTATGTTGCTGACATTGAGGACACTTCTTAACAAACATGAAAGAATCTTGTTCCATTGTTTGCCAATAATATCCCATTCTAAGAAGTTTATTGACTAAAGATTTTCCACCAAAATGTACCCCACAAGAACTAGAATGAGCTTTTGCCAAAGCTACTAGAATTTTGGTTCTACCAAGACATCTTAATAGAAAACCATCATAAGATAATTTGTAAAGTGTATCTCCTAAAATGATATAATGTGTTGCAAGCTTCCTAATACAATTACACATGTTCCTTGTTGATGATTCAGGATAAGTACCATCTTTCAAAAAATGAAAGATATGAGAATACTATTCATCCAAATGCAAATTGAAATAATCAGAGGGAACCTTATTGGAAATTGCAGGGTTTTTAAGAGTATGTGTAGTAAATTGAAATTTTTCAGCATTATTCTCAAGATAAACCAAATAAGCTTTGCTTTCCATGGCGTCCGCATGTCAATTATCTTTCCTAAGTAAAGTTTGAATCGTATAAGAAGAGAATTATGAAAGAACATCAAGAGATAAATCTCTATATTGTGTCATTTTATCATTCTTAGTCTGATAACCTCCTTTAATATTTTCCACAATAAATTGTGAATCTCCATAAATTTCCAAGTTTTTAATGTTAAGGAATGAAGTTGCTTATAAGCCAACTATAAGAGCTTCATACTCCGCAATAATGTTAGTACAAGGAAAAATTGATTTATATGATAGAGGGATCAAATTTTTCATAGGAGGGATCAAGATAATGCCAACACCAAAACCTGTCTTACATCTAGATCCGTCAAAATATAACTCCCAAACATCATCTTGTTTAATAGCTAGAATGTTTTCATCGGGGAATTCTATTGAAGTAAAGCATACATATCAGAATGAGGACAAGGAGCTTCAGCCAAATAATCTGTTAAAGCTTGTCTTTAATTGACTTTTGAGAAATGAAATTAAGATCAAATTCCATAAGTAACATCACCCACTTTGCAAGATGACCAAAGAGATCAGTTTTTGAGAAAAGATGTTTCAAAGGATCAAATTGAACAATCACATTGACTTCAACTTTTAATAGATAATGCATGAGTTTCTGACAAGCATAAACTAAAGCTAAGCATTGTCTTTCCAAATTTGTATATCTTGTTTCATAATCGAGTAAAGTCTGACTAATGTAGTACATGGGTCTTTCCTTACCTTTACTATCATGTTGAGCCAACAACGCACTCATTGCATTTAGAGTGGCTGAAGTATACAGATACAAGGGTTTATCAAATTGAGAAGGTTACAAAATAGGAGGATTGGCGAGATACTCCTTAAATTTCTCAAAGGATTGTTTACATTCTTCATTCTAAGAGAAAGTGGTATTCTTTCTAAGCAAGGAAGTAAAAGGAACAATTCTATCAGCTAAGTTGGAAACATAGTGATGAATAGCTTTAATTTTTCCTTGTAAACTTCGTAACTGAGAAATGTTCTTAGGATGAGGCATATTAACAATAGCTTCAATCTTTTTAGTATCTACCTCTATGCCTTGCTTAGAGATTATAAACCCCAATAATTTACTGGAATCAATTCCAAAGGCACATTTCTTAGGATTCAATCTCATATTGTAACTTCTAATCCTTTCAAATATCTATCATAAAATACTAACATGACCTCCTCTTTGTATAGATTTTTCCAAGATATCATCCACATAATCCTCAAGAATCTTATGAATGTAATCATGAAAAATCAAAGTCATGGCTCATTGATAAGTTTCTCCCGCATTTTTTAATCCAAAAGGCATGATGACCCAACAAAATGTTCCCCAAGGTGTTATAAATGCGGTCTTAAATTGATCTTCATGAGGAATAAAAATTTGATTATAGCCCAAAAAGCCATCCATAAAAGATAATAAAGCATGACCAATTGTTGAATCCACAATCATATCAATATTAGGTAAAGGGAAGTCATCTTTTAAGGATGCTTTATTTAAATATCGGAAGTCAGTACACATTCTTATCTTATTTTATCCTTTTGAAATAGGCACAATATTTGAAATCCAATCTGATTAATCAATAGAGCAGATGAATCCAACATCTAATAATCTTTCAATTTCAGCCTTAACTAATAAGGCAATTCTTGGATTCATCTTTCAGATTTTTTGCTTCACAGGTTTAACATGATTTGGTTTGAGAACAATATTGTGAGTAACAATCTTAGAATCTATACCTGGAAAATCTGAATATGTCCAAGCAAAAATATCCTTAAATTCAAGTAAAAGGGAAACCAACTGATCACGTTCATCTTGATTCAAACATTTCACAATTTTTATCATCTTCTTAGAGTCATGTGCATCCATTTGAACCTCAACAGTCTTAGTTATTAGCAAATTAATTTGTATCATAAAATCCATTGGTAAAGGAGAAATAGTTTGTTCATCATGTTCTCCAAAATAAGCTTATGTATTTAGACAATAGGGCTTCCTCCTTTTATGATGAAACATAGGTAGATCCTCATAAGCTCCTAAAAAATTTGCTAATGCTGAATCTTCGGGAAAAACATCCAAGATAGGCTTTTGATCCATGTCAAGGAGGAGTGGGTTAACCAACTTGAAATGTCCACCACATATATGATTAACATTGAGAGGAAAAGTCTATGGTTGTTTGTAAGGATTGAATCCCAATCCATATTTATAATCATAAATTTTGTTGTCCAAAGGTACTTATATACCTTGTTTGTATTTACCACATCCTTTCCCATTAAATCCTGATTTCTTGAGCAAATGATAACCATAACCATATCTATCGGCCATATTAGATTGAGTACAAGGAGTCACATATGTCACAATGTCATAGCAATTAGGTTTTATTGTTTCAATTTTTTCTTCAATCGAGGAAGTAACAAAGTTACTTTTTAATTCCGCTAAAAGTAGGGAAGGAGTAAAAACTTATTTTACAAACCCACTTTGTTGTTTCATGAATTCCAAATCAGAAACTTTATATTCTCCAATAAAAGAAGGATTAAATTCCAATGTTCCCCAATCATCCCCAGTCAAAGAAGAAGATGGAGTTGTAGTTTGTTTAATCTCAAGTGACCTTTCAGTCTCTTTACTTGGTTGGAGAGGTTCAGAAACTTTAGCATATTCCACATTTAAGCAAGGATTCGGCGCATCATCTACATGTAGCATATACATCAAATTGTTATAAATGAACCTAACCTTTCGATGAAGAGTAGAAGGAACTACATGCATAGTATGTAACCAAGGTCTACCTAAAAGAAGATTATAATTGAGAGGTTCAGGCATAACATGAATAGGTGTATTGAGAATAACTGGACAAACTTTAACAAGTAACGTAATAATGCCCAAATTTCTCTTTGCAATATTATCAAATCCACGAATAGGGACATTATCAGGTTGGATAGTTGTAAGATCACCCTTAATTTCCTTAAGCATATCCATGCTACAAACATTAATCCCAGATCCATTGTTAATTAATGTTCTATGAATGATACTCTGATTAATAGAAATAGAAACCATAAGAGTATCATATTGATTCTACACCTCAAGAGAAGGTAAATCATCATCGGTAAACACAATAGGAGGTATAGAAGGCATAGTATGCATGCACTCCAAAAATGAATTAATGTTCTCTAGGTTAGGAGGCAAAGCAAGAAGGGTATATAAAGCCTTTTGCAATGCCTCGTGATATGTCAAGAAAGTTTGAAGCAATTCCCATAAAGATATCTTAGCAGGAGTAGCACGTAATTGTTCTACTAAGTCATACTCCTTAAAGAAAGATGGAAACCTAGGGACTTGAGGAAGCATAGGTTGGGAAAGAGGTAAATAAACTGGAACAATAGGCTGAGAGTTATTCTGTGTGCGATAAGCATGTGAAACGAAATCCACATTATCAAAGAAATCCAAAGGATCTCTAGGTTTACCCTTAATTGTTATTCGAGGACATCCTTTTACCATCAACAAAGGTTTAGGATATAACATTCTAGGTGCATCAGTGTTGCAAATAGTGGAACATGAAGGTAACCATGCACACACCCTATGGTAAAAGTCAATTGAAGAGGTTGTAGAGGAGGATGAAATAGGAATGGGATCAATGGAGATCTTATTCAAAAAAATTTCATCCTCACTTCCATGTACCTCATTAGGGGATCTATCTTCTTTTGAAATAAAAGCCTCATCAAAGTATTCAAAACAAAAATCATACATGTTGAACACAAAGTAGCACTACAAGCATGAAAAATGTAAATCTTTTTGTATTTTGAAAGAAATTTTGTGATTTTTTTAAATTTTTGAAATATAATTACAAGAGCATAAACGAAATCTACTTTTATATGCATGTAAGATCTAACATAAAATGCCAATCTAACACCAAAAAGAAAGATTTGTCGCAAACAGATTCACCAAAATGTTTGGTGTAAAATATGGATAGGGTTTAGAACAATGAGGGTTTGCACATAAAAGAGACCCTAAACCAATATTTAACACTTACATGAAATTCTAATGATAAGGAATATAAATCTAGAAATGCTTGCAAAGATTAATGAAATCAAATAAAATGAAATACATACCTCATAAACATAGCAGATCTGGAAATACCTATTTTATGGTGTCTGTGTCATGTTTCTGGAAATTCTACAACTGGATCTGGAACAGAAACACAAAGACGGAGAAAAACCATAAATCTTTTTCTTCTCTAAACCAAGTCGACCTTAACCCAAATACAGGGGCACAATTGTACCCCTTTATGTCGACCTTGACCTGCACTACTCCGATAGAAATTTTGTTCGCAGATCCTGAAAGTTTATTGAAAAGGGTATCTAAATTTGCTCTGCAACTCCCGAAACAAAGACTGTAGATATCTGAAAAAATGGTGTTTTGGGGTGGCTATATAGGGTTTTGCCTTAGTCAAACCCTCATTTTGGTGATTTCCACCTCCACGAATAGCTGGATGTATTAGAATATATGTGTGTGTGTTGCTCGTAGGAAGAGCTTTGAATGTGCAATGCCAAGATCTAATCATCTAAATTGAAACCCTACCATGAATTGAAATGAGAGAGAAATGCATAGATTTGAATATGATAAAGAAAGCATACCAAGCCCCCAAGGCTAAAGTACTCCTACCAAACTCACAATCCATAGTTGCTACCCCATGATTGTATCTTTTGAATACTTGAATGTTGAAAATGGTAGATCAAAGAAGAAGGAATTTTTCTTGCTCCAAATGAATGTCCACAATAACTTGCCACAAAATGCTTGCTTGCATCAAGGCATCATCATATCTTGTTCTCCTATATCATCCTCTTGCAATCTTGCATCATCATCTCATCATTATGTCATCTCCTCATAACTTATTGAAATGAAGGCAAAAGAGAGTGCTTATATAGAGATTTCAAGGCAAGGTTCCTAGGGCAATGTAAGGGCCCCTAATTCAAATTTCACCTTGAACTATGGTCTAATCACAATAGCCAACTACGGAGGAAATGTATTAAATGAATTTTGAATAAAAACCCTTCTGCATTCGGATCTAGAGGCCCATTTTTAATTGAGGGCCCTGCTATGATCCAAATTTGAAAGTGGAAACCAAAACCCAACAAAGGTCAAGGTCAACCTCGACCCTAATTTGAGGTTTCAGGCTAGTCAACTTAGAGTTTTAGTGAAGTTTTTGGGTCGGCCAGAGACTTAGAATGATGGGAAAACATAACAAAATGCTGGAAAAGGGCACATAGGCCTAGAAGAAATGTGATGAAGCCTAGGAGGACTAGTACATAGGTCCTACCTAGAAAATAGAGCCATGAAGAAGGAAATCAAGGAGAATCCTTAGGATCCTAACCCTAATTTCACCTAGAAATGAAGAATCAAGTGTAGATGCATCCTAAATGCAAATCTATCATGAAAATGCACTAAATGAGGGTGCTAAACCTACCAAGATGGAAGTGCTTCCATTTTAAGATGATACATTAATTAATTAATAATTTTATCAATATTTATTATTATTATTATCATTATCATTATCCTTATTATTAATTTTCTTTATTATTAATATTTTATTTTATTTTTCAGGTTCAACATTTACTAAATCACAAAAATAGGTAAGAAGCAAAGATGTGCATCAATAGGAGTGAATATTATTTGCCTATCTAGTGGAAAAGGAATGTGTATGGGATGGCCATGGGTGTGAATTCCATCCCACTTAGAAATCCATATTGGAAGTGAAGAGAATCCAATGATAGGCCAAACCCAAGCTAGAGAAATGGGTGGTTTGGGAAAAACACTAGTCAATATGCGGCAATTGACAAATCAAAAGGAAAGAAAAAAAACTTCTTCAGAAAGAAGGAAGGAGCCCCAATTCATAGATCAGGATTGGTTTTTGAAGAGGAATCCAAAGGAAATAGAGATAAATGGATTCCCAGAGGAAATAACCAAAATAAGAAACTGTATACTCTCATAGAAAGAAGAAGCAGAACAATGAAATTTGATACAGGCTATCTACAATCACAATGTAATCATCTAGAAGCTTGTGGGATCTTGGTAAAATGGATGAAAGGAGATGCACTAAAGGACCAAATTTAAGAATGGTTTGTAAAAAAATTTGAAGGCTGAGTATAAGCTAAATCCCTAAGCAATAACTTTTTCTTTTTGGACTATATAGATCAAAAACTAAAGAAGAATATTCTTTTCAGGGAACCACTATGTTTTAGGGCTTTTCATTTTATAAGATTGATTGGGAATGAAATATCAATCCTAAAACACATAATCCTCAAAAATTCCCCCACTAGATCAAACTCCCTAATCTACCATCTAAATATTGGAGTGAAGAAATTGTGGAAACAAATAGGGGAAACCCTAGGAACATTTATTGGATTTGAAGAGGATTTTTTCTAGGAAGATCAAAAGATGTCAAGGTCTTAGTAGATATAAAAATGAACTTAAAATATCTTGATAATTTGGAAATCCTCACAACTAAGGAGAATTTATCATAAAATAGTTGTGGAAAGGGGGGAAGTACATTTTTAGGAAGGGATATATTGTGAGTTGTTCAGAAAGTGCTGGGAAGGCAGTGGATATACCATTCGCATAACCTAGCTGCCATGATCAGATTTAGATCTAAAGAAAAAATCCTTTGTCTATTAATAATCAATAAGAGGATATCCATGTTTCAAAAACAACTAAAAACCTTGGAAAAAAGAGGGAGGATTCAAAGGAGAGGCACAATCTTGAGATAACCTCAAAGTAAATGACCAGTAGAGTGATAGGAGAATCTCTAAAATTTAATAAAGGATGTGCATGCCTCAAGACAAATGGTTGTGAAAGAAATGATTCTAACATCTGGACAAGAGCTATCTATGGGAGAAATACCTAAAGATTGCAACAAAATTCTATGGGGTTAGAAGCAATTGATTCAAAAAATATAAAAGCTATTTCCTCACTCAAAATATAGGTTATTCAACTAATTGAAACTAAGAAGAGGATTCTCACCATTAATGATTTTTTAGGTATCACATCTCCCATGAAAGAATGTACAAAGATGAGGATATCAAAGAAGAAAGGATTCTCATTCAAAATATTTTGGAACTGGAAGATCAAGAGGATCTTATTGGGGAGGTTGATACCTCAAACACAAATCAAGCAGAGAAAGGAATGGAAGAACTGGAAGTATCTAACTTGGTATTTTGTATAATGCTATAAATCTCAAATCCATAGATTATGGAAAGAACACGAGAAATAGAAGGGGAAGAAAATCATTATAGGAATTAAGAATGAAAGATTGTGAGGTAGGAGGCCAAACTAAAATTACATCACTCCTTGCATCAAGGAAGGGAAATCCACTTCCCCGAGGGCCATAAGGCTCTTAATGTGGAATTTTAGGGGCCTAAGTTCCCCTAACAAGAAGTGCTTGGTCAAGAGCCAATGTTTTATTATTAATTTGTTGATTTGGTATTAATTCAAGAGACTAAAGTGACTAGTGATGAACTACAAGCATACATTAAAAATCTTGACAATTTGAAAGGTGAATTTTTTCAAGAAAAAAGTGCCTTGGAAGGTTTGGACATTATTTGGAAACATAGTGCAATGTTCTTTGGGCTTATGGAGACAAGGAGATTCTAGATGGAAAGACAGATTTAGAGTGTGAATTCTAGTCTTAAATTCCTCATAGTCAATGTTTATGGTTGAATCCTTAGAAAAAAAAGAGAGAAGTTTTGGGAGAATTAGAAAACTTAATTCAAATTAATGCAACGTAGATAATATTTGGAGGTGATTTCAAGGTCTTCCTTCATCCTTCATAAAAATTTGAGGGTATAAGTGGGCTAGGACAATCTCATTTAGATTTCAAATATTGGGTAAGAAGGAGTAACTTAATGGATGTACCTAAAAAGGAAGGGAAGTGCACTTGGAATAACATGCGACTAGGTTTTAGTTACATTGCAGAGAAATTGGATAGGTTCCTATTCTATAGGGACTTAACATTGTTAGACTAGGATTTGAAAGCCTCCATTGAACCTAGTTCAAGTTCAAATCACTATCCTATAGTCCTAGATATTATTGTGGAAGTTAACCTAGTAAGATGCCCCTTCAAATTTGAGAAATTATGGATGAAGGATGAGGATTTCCTTTTTCTTATTAGCCAATGGTGGTCAGAGAATTAGTTTTTATATTCCAAAATATTCTTTGTGGTCTCAAAACTAAAATTCATCAAGAAAAAGCTTTTAGAATGAAACAAGGTGCACTTTAAAAATATTTTTACTTAGAAACATAGGATTAAGGAAGAACTTGATCTAGTTAATGAACAAATCATTGCAAAGGGAACATACGAAGTCATATACATGGAAGAAAAAGGACAATTGGTAGAATATGAGGACATTCTAGCTAAAGAAGTTATACACTAGAGATAGAAACCCTAGGAGGTATGGCTGGGGAAGGTGACAATAATTCCAAATTCTTTCATAATTCTACAAAGAAAAGATAGTCATAGAACATGATCTACTCAAAATTTTAGATAGGCCAGGGTGCTACATTCAAGATCCAAAGGAAATAGTAGGAAGTGCAGTAAGATACTTCCAAGACATTCTCAATAACTATGATGGTTCAGATCTAAGAAATTAACAAGAGTTGTTGAGGAATATTCTAGCAATAGTGAAAGATGAACAAAATTAGATGCTTAATGGGAAGATCACCAAGCGGGAAATGGAGTTGTCGCTATCTCATATGCACCCTGATAAAGCCACGAGGCCTGACATTTTCCCAACATGTTATTTCTAATTATGCTAGAAAATAATTAGGGAGGAGGTTGTAGAGGCATTGGAAGTTTCAAGATACTCTGGTAGAATTCTCAAAGAGGTGAATAACACTTTTATTTAACTTTGATCCCAAAGAAGGAGAAACCTAACAGCTGGGAGGAATTCAAACTGATCTTCTTGTGCAAAACCTTATACAAGATATTAGCCAAAATCATGGCCAACAAGCTCAAGAAAATCTTTCCAACAAGAATTTCAGAAGAACAAACTGGTTCCACCCTGAACAGGTCCATACTAGATGGTGTCTTCATATCTCAAGAAATAGTTCAGTCAATATAGAATAATAAAATGTCAAGCATGATCATAAAACTAGATATAAAAAAGCCTATGATAAAGTAGATGTGAGATTCCTTTGCAAATGTGTGGAAGCCTTTGGGTTTAGTAGACAATGGATTAATTAGATATACAATTATATTTTGGGCCCCAAATTATTAATCTTCGTCAACATATCAACAAATGAATTTTTTTTAAACCTTCATAGGATTGAGGTAGGAGGACCCATTATCAGCCTTCATTTTTATTCATAATAATGGTCAAAGTAGTACTAGGTAGATCTATCACACAAGTTAGATCAATGGGATAGTTAGAGGGAATCAAAGCAACTAGTGGACTAGATCCCCTAGCTCACTAAAAATTCATAGATGATAAATTCTTGTTGAAATTAGGGACAAGAAAAGAGGCCAAACAATTTAGAACCCTACTAAACAAGTATGAGGAAGCTTCATCTCAAAATGTGAGTAAGGAAAAGTCTATAATATATCTCTTTAATATTAATGAGAGAACTAAATTGGACATAGTACGTATCCTAGGATACAACATTGATAAGCTACCATGCCCTTATCTAGCCATTCCACTAGACAAGGGATTGAGAAATACTAAGCTATGAGACCCATTAAAGGAAAAGATGTCCAGAAAAGGTTGTCCTCGTGGAGGTGTAGGTGATTATCCTAGGTAGGAAAATCAATATTGTTGAAATCGGCCCTTTTTGCATTACCAATTTATCTACTATCATGTTTGACCCTCCCCTGTGGTGTAAATAAAAGTTTAGTTTAGTGCATGAGAAAATTATTTTAGTGAGGGATTGAAGAATAAAATAATTTTTATATGATTTCATGGAAAATTTGTGTGGATAAAAAGAGGACGGTGGTATGGGAATCCATAATCAACTTTGGCAAAACAAGGCACTAGGTGATAAGCTCGTATGAAAATGTATTCTCACCAACATCGTAAGTGGGTTAATATCCCGCAAAGTAACTATCTTACCATTGAAGATCCAAATGAAAATTTTAGATATGTAGCTCTACCTAGGGGATCAAAGGTTTGGAATTTTATCCTAGACTATAGAACAATCATTCATATACATTTTTCTTGGGATATTGTTGAAGGACACTTTTCCCTCTTTTGAGAAGATTCTTGGGGGCGATATCCTACCATAGATAAGCTTATGTATACTGAAAGAGTTAAACTCATTCTTAAACAACATTGGGGAGTACATGTCATGGATTATGTGGCAATAGAGGAAGGTTCCATAACTAGTGACTCGAAATGAAAAGAGATGAGTGAATTAAAGTTGAATGAAAATGAGCTATAAGAGATAAAACAAATATTAAAAATTAGAATAATCAACTTTAGATTAGGGCTAGACCAATTGGTTTGGGTAAAATCTAAAATAGGACAATACATTGAAAAGGATGGATATAGGGTCATAAGTAAAGAGAACCAAATGGAAACACTATCCCTCCTAGTGAAATTATGTTGGAAAAAACAATGCCTTCGAAAGGCAGGAGTTTTAGCATGGGAAACCATCCAAAGTAGGATATTGACAACATAAATTTTCCATTGAATAGGATACGAGGGACCCTTAAGATGCATTTTATGTAGGGAGGCAGAGTAATCATTCGATAAAATTCTCTTGGGATGTCCTTATACACGACATTGCCAAATATGGCTATGAGCTAAGCTTGGTTAGAAGATGACCCTCCCTAATGACATAATATCCTTATTCACAAGTTGGATGAAGCTTTGCAAGAATAGTGTTTTCCACAATCTTTGGATATGTCGTTCTTCAATTCTAATCTGAGAACTCTGGAAGGAAAGGAACAAGTGAAATTTTAAGGAAACATAGATGAAGAATGAGAAACTTTGGGTAAAGATGGAAGCATCAATAGTCAAAGTGGTGAATACCAGAAATAATTGTCATATCAGCAAAAAATGTATATTCATAGAGTGGGACAATCAAGTCAAGAAAAAGTGGTTTGGTTTGAAATAACCCCCTTTCTTTAGAGATGAAGGTACAAATAGAAAATTGGCAAGAGCATAGGCCAAATGGTCTCCTCCCAAACTTGGATAGTTCAAATTATTCTTTTATAGGGCTTCCCATGATAAGTCGGGGATAGTGGGAGCATGATGCATCATACATGACTAGAATGAGATGAAAATAGTAGAAATGGCTCTATCTCTAGGCTAGTCCACTAATAATGAAGCAAAATGTCATGTACTAATTAATGGATTAATTATATGCTAGTAATTAAATATCAACAAAATTGAGATAGAGGAAGATTCAACACTAGTGGTAAACACAATGAGAACTAGAAGCACTCCTAATTAAAAATAAAAGGATTTCTCAATCGAGCCCTATAACCATTAGAAATTTTCGAGGAATCTACCATAAATCACATATGTAGGGAAATCAACCAGGAGGTTGACCGATCAGCTAACTTAGGGGCTAACGGTGTCAATTACAAAATGATATGCTAACTAGGCTAAGCCACGTAGATTAGGACATGTTTGTCAAATGATAGGTAAGATGGCATCTTGGCCACTAGAGGATTGGGGTGTAACGTCATATCACATGAGTGAAGTACTTCATCCTAGTGTCATAATCAAATTAAGGGGCACTAAATCTGGGGTAAATTTACCATAATTATAATGACCATACTCACAAAATCATATATTGAACATCAACAATGAGATGGCGGCAATAAGCATGAAATCACAAGGGAGTTGTCGCTTAGATGTGTGGGAGATTAAAACGACCCATAAATAGCTAAGATTTTGTAGATTATAAGAGATCATGGTAGGAAGCCTAATAATCATAGTTCATGTGGATTAATTACATGGAAGGACAAAATATTTTATAAGGGCAGGATGTGGTAAGCATAATACATTCTTGTGTGACAAAATAGAGTTATCAGCCAAGGCATTCGAAGCTATGGATTCCTCACTACATCTTAAACAAGAGAAGGAATTGCCACAAATGGAGAGATTATGCATGGGCACTAGTGTCAAAAGAATTGTGGGAGAAGAATGTATCTACATGGACCATCGGTTCTAGGTCAAGAGTGATATTCCTATTTTGTTTTCTTATCTATTTTGCACTTTTTTTTGTTTCTTCTTCTTTGTTTAACCTTGAACTTTGTACTCTTTCTCATTTCTAATTCTCACTTTTATTTATTCTCTCAACTTGAATTTGCAAACTTATATTTTTTTCATTCAATTGTTTCTACATTCTAATGCATTGATGTAAAAAATTTAACACAACTGAATCTAAAAATATTACTCTTATAATATTAAATTATTTAAATATACTAGAGTATACTCCACAAGACACACTTAATATGTCAATATTGACGAGTACTATTATGCTAATATTCTTTAAGGCTTTCCAAAAAGATTATTAAAAAAAATGACAATAATCAAATCATAAATGTTGAGCTAGCATTAAGAATGGAAAGCTCATTTTAGTATGAGTATTGTTATTAA
This sequence comes from Chamaecyparis obtusa, assembly GCA_027943335.1. Classification (NCBI taxonomy): domain Eukaryota; kingdom Viridiplantae; phylum Streptophyta; class Pinopsida; order Cupressales; family Cupressaceae; genus Chamaecyparis; species Chamaecyparis obtusa. The sequence continues at coordinate 997,074 of BSBK01005126.1, read as the reverse complement.
AGCATTATGATCATTTATTACAAGAGCATTACTATTAGTTTGAAATTTACATAGTTGTTACCTTAGTTACCCTAGATTAAACTTTTATATTTAGTTTTGAAAATAATTTTAACATTAATCTTAAGACTAATATTGATAGATCAAAATGATAAAATTGGAATTTTGAAGGCTCAGGCCATCAATCATAGACTTGATCACATTGTTATTATCGCTCATACTAATTCCAATTCTTATTTACGAGCGCCATTAGAAGCAATGAAGTAACACCATAATTATTATTTTTATGAAATTATTGATTATAATTAATATGGTGGTGTTCAGCATTGGGTAGAGCGAACACCAATACTCGACATATTATAATTGTTATTGTTATAATTATTTATGCGCTTCTATATTTATTTGTTTCATGACTCAGATCACACCATGTTGCACCATTAGTGATGCACTTAGGCACCCAAATAAAACTGACACAAACCTTTCATCCATGCTTCAAACGGTTTGAAAGAATGCTAAGGGAAGCATATCGATATCAATTATAGCTAACTTTGTACATTTATAGAGTTTAAATTATACATCATATTTTGACGATTTTTTTTCGTTGTCTTCATATAGGTTGGCAACTTAATTTTTTCTTTTGGATTATGGGTATTAATAGAGCTCCTTGTAGAATCTTTAAGCATTAAAGGGTCAAAAAATGGTCATTTCAAAGTGTCGCCTTATACTTACGTAAAGATGCCCCAATAACCGCGTACCCAAAACTGTCAGCATTTATGGACAAATGTCTCATTAGTCTGCACAAATGTCCTAGTAGTGGTGCATGTATGGATCAATTAAGAATCAAATAAGCTAAAAAATGGTTAGCTATTAGTACATGTGAAACTTATTAATGAACTTTTAGTTATCATTTGTTTGACTCCTTTAAATTGAGAAATTAGATGTATTAGAACTCGCTCGACTATTGATACCTTTCCCTGAAATCGAAGGCCATTCAGAAAGAGATTTTAAAATTGAAATAATATAATTTCCTCAAGTTTCTCGCTTCAGCGTTTGTCCATTATTCTACACCATACATAAATGTTTGGCAGGCATTGAGTAGTGTCGCAATGTATAACCCAATGCTTGCTCCAACATATATGTTTTTGAAAACTAAGGAAATGCAGATGCTGATGAAACACTTTTGACAGTTCTGACATTCTCCATCACCTGTGCCATTCTTTTTTATGATGGTCAGTGGTCTGGCTGGTATGGGTTTGGCAGCGTGTAACATTACAACGCAAAAGCTAAGTGATGGTGGCGTCCTATTTGTGTCAGTCCTGATCAAAGGGCATATCCCCGCACCATTATTGGGTATCAATCAAATATACCCCGATTTTTTTCGTCCAAGTTGGCAGGCGTTTACAAGAGGGGAGTCTGAAAAAATAAAATTAAATGCAGGTCTACCATCAAGTTGAGCTGGGTGGAGATCAAACTTGGCAATAGAACATCTGATCCTCTTTTATATTATTACATGCTTCCAACTATTGTGTGACAATCTAGGGTTCGATTTGGTTTAATGTTGAGAAAGCTCTTCAAATCTAGGGTTGGTGTCACATCGAGATAAAGGGTGAATATATTCTTAAGATTACATTGAAGAGAAGGTATTAGAATGACAAATGCTCCCAACAACTTTCATGAATCTAATGCATAGTGTGTTAAAAGATGGTTCCAACAAGTTTGTTCTATTATTCTTGGATGACATTTTGATATACTTTAAGAATGAAGAAGATGGTTCCAACAAGTTTGTTCTATTATTCTTGGATGACATTTTGATATACTTTAAGAATGAAGGAAGAGTTCATGTGTAGCATTTGAAGATTGTCTAGCAACATTTAAGAGAGCATAAAAGGTTTGGAAATTTGTCAAAATGTATCTTTTTTTAAAAAGAGGTACAATTTGGGATATCTTATATCAAAATAGGGAATTGTCATTGATCCTCAAAGATCACGACTATCTTGTAATGACAAACACATAAAAACATGTATTTCAAAGTGTGTAGCTTCATGAGATTGGTTGATTATTATAGAAATTGTGTAGCAAACTTCTCAAAGAATACCAACTTTCACTCTAGAGAAAAGAAAATTGGACTATTGAACCTATTCACAAAGTTCTTAATCTAGAAGGAAATTTTGTATTCATCACACATGCATTTGACAAAGGGTTAGGCAACGTACTTACAAAAGAAGGTCAAGTAGTGGCCTATTAGTTCAAAAAGTTGTGACCTTATGAATATAACTCATTTATTTCATTTAATACAATCAAAATGAAACAACTAAAAAATATTTATGCAAGATCAATGGACTATTTGAGTTCATTACATGTGGATTGACCAAATTTCTATTGGTATTAATTGTCACTAGGAAGCTAGGATGATTTATGTTCAATACCAAGTGTTTCATTTGATCGCCCTATGTCCATATATAAAAAGATGTAACAAAGCATAAAATACTTCCTCAAAATAAAATTGTCCCTTATTTATTGAGGCTAGCAAGGTCACTATGTATGTGTTGTGTTAGGTGTTCTCCATAATTAACATATTCATATAGGGATGGGGTGTTGGAGATCTAATACAAAACCCTAACTCCTAGTTTTTAGTAATATTGTTGGTTGTGCATAAACCCCCATAGATTAGTGCATTATGTAATATGTATCCTCAAAATAATCATGAAGTCTATTCATATCAAGTGGTTTTGTCTCCTTCTTTGGAACCAAATCTAACTTACAATCATGTGGTGTGGCAATCACATCATCCTATAATTATTTATATATTTATTGTATTTTATAGCTTTGATAGCTTCAAGTTTACTTAGACTGTGTGGCAATCACATCATCTTATAACTGTTTCTATATTTACTGTATTTTATAGCCAATAACTTCAAGTTTACTTGGACTTTAACATCTAGGTTTAAATTGAAATTAGTTTGAAATAATTTTTAATTCAAAGAAAATTTTTGTTTATCCTTGGCATCTTACAAAATATTTAATTATTTCATATCTTTAAGAGATCTATTGAATAATTTACAAGGAAAAAAAAAGTTGAAGATAACTAATTTGGCCAATTCAAGAGTCCAAATATTACTATGTATCCCAAGCTTGAAGGACTTCTTATATGACTTTGAAATGTATCCTAACAAGAGTTCAAGGTCATCACATTGCTAGTCCTAGCCTTGGAACCCTCTAGATGATTAGTTAAGACACCTTTATCTATATATTTCTTGAATTTCTTTATAATCTAGGGAAGTTAGTAAGGTCTTAAGTAGGGCCTCTTTTTTAAGACATTTTTTACAAGCTAGGCATAATTTAGGCAATTTAGGAATCATTGGGTTTTATTATAATTTTTATAATAGGAAATATAATTTATAAAGAAGACATACACAAAATGTACAATGATTTAAATTTACAAATGCTTGAAGATAAACACTAACTCTTTCAGCTTTTAAAATACATCATTGACAACACACAAAGCTTAAAAATAGAGTATAATAGAGATTGGCATGTCACATATAACCAAGATAAAGATACTCACAACATTCAAATAATTTTCATGTGATTAATGGAAGTAATTCAAATTCTATGGTGCACTCTAGAATATGAAAACTTTGGAGCTCTTTAAAGTGGCAATTAAGTAGTAATGGAAATCACAAGAAATCACATCAATTAAATATTTAAAAACTTGAATGAATATCAATGTTTATTTTTAAAAGGCATCGATGATTAATGTCTTAATAGGTTTTGACAAGAAATAACCTATTGATGAATAAAATTTTATGAAGTGAAGAATCCTTTACACAAATAATTATAAGAATATGTCACCCTATTAGGCCACTTAAGTTATAAAATTAGTTTAATTTGTCTCATCTTAAATTAATTTATGTTGGTGGATTAGAGTTCATTCCCTATTTTTGATGAGTTAAAGCCTAATGGAGCCCAATCTCATGGACCACAAAAATTCGAAGGGATTTTATTTGTGTCAACATGTATTTTTTGCTAAGTTTGCCACTTTATGAAATCACTAAAAGCATGACAAGGTTAAGGTAAAAGGTTTAAGTCATCAAAAAGTTATAATTTTTGTTAATAGATTGTGAGTCACAAAGTAAGGGAAAAGGTTTGAGCAACTAGTAGTTTCAAGGTTTTTCTAAGTTCTCTAATTCACCAAAAGTAAAAAAGCGAAACAAGGTTTGTGGATTTTTTGGTTCACAAAAAGTAAAAAAGTATGGCAATATTTTTAGGTTCAAAAATTCTCCTTAAGTACTGAGGAGATAAACACCAAGCCTCACTCAACAAAACATCCAAATAAGAAAGACTAAAGCAAAGGTACACTATATAAAATGGTAATAAATGGTTATAAGGTTATCAAGTATAAATGATCAAGATGCAAATCAGGTGTACCAAATACAATGTAGGAACCTATAACACATAAGTTGAAACTCTTTAGTTACCTTGGTAGTCTATCTGGACCCCAGCCCCCCTAGTGACCCTATGCGGTATCAATAATCCTTTCATACTTGGACAAGGAAAACTAACAATGTCAGACCTCAACTTCTACTCTGGATGGGAAAGCATCTTCTCCCACTCCCATTCTTAGTCTGCACTAGCACTCGTCTGTACTAGCACTCTGAAAGACATGGGTGAGACACATAATTATCTTATTAATGTTTAGATCTCCTAATAATTTTATTAATTTATCACTTATTACTCAACTTAAAATGAGTTTTTATGGCATCCACTTTAGGGCCTCGACGCCCATTGCAAGCCACTTCCCCTCTATGCTCCTAGATAACCTACCCTAACTTCAACCAAACGAAACAAATAGAAGACAAAGCCAAACCCATTAAAGACTTTTCATCAATAATTAAATCATGAAAGTCACCAAATTAAATTATGGAGCATAATAAAGAATATCACATCCTATACTAGGATCCAAACTGTCCACCCCATAATGGACATCTCAATAAACAATCAACAAAATTCATAGTTCTCACATCAAAACAATAATGATCATCAATGACATAGATCTCTCCAAACATGGAGTAAAACATAAACCAAAAATGGGCCATCATTTGGAACATGGAACAATCACAACAAAAGAAATAAGGTGACCGGGTAAATAAAATCTTAATACCAAAATAACAGTTGTCACCCCTCAAGGTCAAATAATGATCGAGGACTCAAAAGTCACATGACATAACTCACAGATGCACCCACACAAAACATGAACCAATCATGACGTCAAATGGTTATGAATTTTCCACAATATAAACTCAAGAGGTAAAAAGTATAAATCAACCCATCAATATATATATATATATATATATATATATATATATATATATATATATATATATATATATATATATATATATATATATATATATATATATATATATATATATATATATATATATATATATATATATATATATATATATATATATATATATATATTCTGACATGCAATTTTATATTTTAATTACATGCATATATATGTATTTTTATTTAAAGACATGCAAACCTAAATTATATTACATGCATATACAAATTTTTAAATGAAATATTCAATAATTCAATGAAAGACCAAATTAAGAAAATTTAAGGGTATATGTAATTTCTCAAAACCCTAAAGCCATAGGATGCCTTTTCCTGGCGCATATCCCAAAATAACACATGCAAAATCAAACTTTCAAAGATGAAAACTTTTATCAAATCTTTCCACACAATTACCCAAAGAAGATCTGATTATCAAAATCTAAATTTCAAAGAAGGCAATCGACAATTACACAAAATACTCAAGCACAAAGAAGATGCGCTTTTCAATTGAAAATTGCAAAGGTTCAAAACCCTGCCTCAAGGGTATGTGTAGGATCATGGTATGCCAAAAAGTGGCGATGTAAAAAAGAAGTCCTAATTGATAGACTCTTTGAAAAACAACTATAACTTTCAAAAAATATAACATTTTTGAAATATGAAATATACATCACATTCTATGCTTCACCTAATACAATAATAATAAACAATTTTTTCCATTTGATGAAGTTTAGACTAAGTTAAGGTGGTCAGACATGAGAGTTTTTATATTCATAAAAATTTGTAGCAGAAAAATTATAATTAATTATTTACTTGGAAAAAAAATATAAAATAGTATACATCACATCTGGACATGAGTCTACTACTTTTATCTAGAATCTTATAAAAAAATATTATCATTTCATTTTGTTTAATGTGGTTAGACATACACCTACTTGTTATCTTTATAGTCCCGATCAATAGACTTGTTGAAAAATAGCTATAACTTTCAAACTGTATAAAATTTTTGAAATCCAAAACATGTGTCACATTCTATGCTTTTCCTACTATAAGAAAAATATTAAAAAAATTCAATCTGATAAAGTTTAGACTAAGTTAACGTGGTCAGATACGAGAGTTTTTATATTCTGGAAAAGTTGTAGAAGAAAAATCATAATTAATTATTTACTTGAAAAAAATTATAAAAAAATGTGTGTCACATTCGGACATGAGTCTACTAATTATATCTAGAATCTTGTAAAAATTAATTATAATTTGATTGTGTTTAAGGTGGTCAGACATACACCTACTTCTTATTTTTTCTTGAAATTTTCGTACTACTACATTGAAATTTGAAATTTTCAACATATAGAATAATTGTTTTTCAAAAAAGGCCTAGTATCTTAGAAACTGAATTCAATTTTCTACAGATTATCTTCTTACATATTTTTGATATAATATTTTTAACTTGTTCAAATTTTTATGTCAACTTTTCTAAACCTGATTTTCTAAATTTTCATTGCCACTTAAGGGCCTTGTTTGGCATACCATGATCCTGCACATACCCTCAAATTGAAGAATTGAATTTGAAGAGATAAGAAGATCAAATCCAAAACCAAAATCCAAAGCTTTCAAAACCCAAATTCTTTAATCCTAAAATTCACCTAACATAGAATTCTTTCAAAACCTAATTGAATAATCTCTCAAATGGCCTCCTAGATGTATAATATAGAAAACCCAAGAAACTAGGATTTGAAAAGTGCAACCTTAATTAGGAAAAAAGAACTCAACTCTAAAATTCGTAATATCACTTTATTTTAATTTTAAATAATTTTAAGTTTGCAAAACTCAACTTTATAAATTAAAGTTAAAGTTCTAATTTATTAATAAAGTGCATTTAAGTTGCATGAATTTATTTTAATTAATAAAAATAGGCAACTCAAAAACAAATGTCACTTAACTCAATTTTCAACTCCACCAAAGTTTGCGTAATTAAACTCTTAATTTGAGTTCAACTTTATTTTTATCAAAACTCTATGCATTCAAAAGTGCATGATTTTCAAACATGCAACCTAGGAATTGCAAGTCAAAGTTAAAGTAATTTATTACTCAATTGTGCATTTAAGTTTCAATTTGGATTTAATATTAATTAAATATTTAATTATTATATTTAGACTTTAATAATTAAATTTTTTAATGAATATAGGTATTTAATTTAATATTTAATAATTAAATAACTTTATATTTATATTTTAACATTTAAAAGTATAATTATTTAACCTTGAATAATTAACCTTAATTAATCTCTTAATTAAGTCATTTATCCACAATGTGACAAAATGCAACATCGACCTAAAGAATGCATGCATACTGAAAAATCAACTAAATCAAAATGCAAGAAGCATACTCAATAGGGTTCACGAATTTATGTCACCTTGACGAATTCAAATAGAGTAGTCAATCAGATACTTGTCCAGTCATAAGAAAAAATGTAGGTTTAGGAAAAGGTTTAGGCCTGAATGCTATCTCCCCTCTTTTACGATTGAGATATATGTAAGGGTGTGATCACTCCTTCCAATTTAGGGAAGACAATGCCTGGTACTTGCAAACCTGTCATCACAAATCCAAACATGTACACACACACACACACACACACACACACATATATATATATAGGCAATGGTAGGGATTGGTACATCATGTGGATCTCACAAGCAAGTAACTAAGACTATGTCCCTCACCATATCAAACAGATCAAATACAAATGTAAAACATATACGTCATCCATATAAATAGATATAGGGTCAGTATGTCAATAAAACCACAAAGGTACAACATCATTATCTATGCAAATAATCATTGTCAAATCTATTTGAGGATCTAACACGTATAATAAAAGGCTTGATAGTATCTGATAACACAAACAAAAATGGTAGCAAACGGGTGGGTAATATAGAACATCTTGATACATTAAATATATCATTATATAATAATTTATTAAAATATATCTTTGATTTATTAGCATCATTTATTTTTTATTAAGGTTCAAACAAGTTTTGAAGGGGCCATAAAACCCTTTACAATCAGATTTTTAAGGGATTTGGAACCCTCAAGTGAACAACTACAATAGATAAACATAACCCAATAGCAGTCCCATAATTAGTATATAATCAATGGCTTAAAAGATTCTAACAAGACAAATCTCAAGTTGCACCATCAACAAGATGAAGCCCCTAGAATCAATACAAAATGTTTTCAAAGGCTCTCTTCACCTTGAACAAGGTCCAAGGGTTTTTCTAGGCCCCCTTGACTTGAGCAATGGGTTTTAAAAAGGCTCTCATAACCGTAAACTAATATAGTGATAAACCACCTCTCTCACCCCAATATTATCCACCTTAAGAGGAGAAGCATCCACCTTAGTGGGATAAATAAGGGAGGAAGTTAGCTAGCGCATAGACAAATCCTTGATATTTTCCACAAAGAAGGTGCCAACCTCAATAGGAGACATCTCCACCTCTAAAAGAGACAAGACAAAAAAGACCAAGTAACATAGTAAACCTCAACAAAATATTATCCATGAAAATAAATAGAGCCCTTTTTACAAATTTCAGCCCAAACTTCTCCTTCCAAATAGTAGAAGAGACCCTTAACCAAAAACACAAGTCTAAATTTGGCCTAGACAAGATTGAGGAAATCAAAAAAGCCAAAATGAAAATGGGTGTGAAAGAAGAAAAATAGACATACCCCCAACAACATGAATTTTGGAGAGCACATAAAAAACCAATAGATATAAACATTGAGGTAGCCTTTAGTTTTTAAAATAAGCAAGGAAAATAGAAAAAGCATAGTAGCTCAAAAGCCACCATCCAATGCACCCAAATCCACAATGCCCAAAACAAGGGAAATCCCACGAAAGTTATCAAGAGACATGAAAAATTCCATATCTCCAATAGCATCCAAAAGCTCACAACTATTTCCAAAGAAGAAAACCCCACCAAGGCCTCCTTAGACCAAGCAGGAAATAGAGTCACCAAAAACAAAGCCTCCCCAAAGAGAAGGTAGTCAAGGAGAAAACCACAACCCATCTCAACATCAACTTTCACAAAAACACCACCTCTTATCTTAGCATTCAAGAGAGGAAATAACATAGTATAGATTTGCATTGCATTTCATTTTGATTCTTGAAGATATTGGCATTCTTTCCCTTGTCTTCATTTGAATCTCTCATTGTGTGGTTGACTAGCAAGGTCATAAGCTTAATAGCTCTAGTTGAGAGCAATCAAATAATCTTGCAACTCCATACATAGAGAGCTCTAGGTCACTTTCTAAGGTATCCCATTCATGGATTCCCTTGGATATAATAACTTAGAGAAGTGCACTATTTGAGGTGTACATTTTTGGTGCCCACCGTGGGGCAGAGCATTGTTGTTTTGCCTTTCATTTCTTGCATTTTCGTCAATTTTTTTGCATATTTTAGCATCATTTTCAGCTCTCTGGTTTTTCTGGCTCAGTTTATCATGTGAAACTTTTCCAGTATCATGCAATAGTTTTTTGTATACTAGAGTGATACTTTACCAGTTAAAGGTTCGCACGGCCTTTGCAGGGTTTATCACACTGTTCAGAACATTCTGTCACCTACAGGTACAATAAAGTATCACCCAGAAAGATATCATCACTCCAATATGTTGTAAAGTATCGTGCGATATTTTTGGTGACTGTACTATCACTTGTACCCGGTAGTGAGTTGTTTCTTGGTTCTTTATTGCCGAATTTGGATCTAGTTAGCTTGTTGGTTTAGCTTGTTGTGGTTAGATAGATTTAGTTTGCAGATTTCATTTGGATTTTGATTTTTCTAACCATTGTGGGGCTAACAAGTTGTGGTTGTAGGTGCCTCTTGCTTGAATATTTTTCCAAAAATTGCATGCACAAGGGCTACTAACGATTTTTGCAGGGCTGCCCAAAAGCATAAAAAAATAAAAAAATAAAAAGTGCTTGTTGTTTATTTCATTTCAAGTGTGGCAATTACTAGTTGTTTCATTTCATAGGAACATAATATCTTGTTGTAGGAATTCTTGGGTGGTAGGAGAAGTATGCTCTTCACCCTTGTGGTGAACCAAAAAATCTTGACCCATCTTTGGATTTTGAAAGCAAGAGGGTAATTGAACATTTGCTTGGTGTGTTTGGGAGAAAACTTTGAGATAGGGGAGTATGCTCTTCACCCTTGTGGTGAAACAAAAACCTTGAACCTCATAATTTGATCCACTCTTTGTTTAGATCTTTAGAATCCTTTAGCGGGCCTACTCTTGAGCAATCAAGAGGAACGACCCAAGTGGGGACAAGCCTTTTGCCGGCTATTCCAACCCACTATAAACTCAAGGCTATCAAGGACACAAAACCTTGGTAGACCTAGTACTTGTCTTTGCTTAATGTGAGTACTTGTGGGATTGTGACCATGAGGAAAATGTTGAGCAAGAATGCTTAAGGTACTCTTGTGGCTGCGAGGTCCATTACTTGCCACAAGGTAAGGATTCCCTTTGGGGAGCAAGAGGGGTATTATGAATGGAAGCCCTTATTAAGAACCATAGATAGAGGCCACCCTATTTTTCCGCTTAGCTTCTTGGTGCAAGGATTGATCCAAGTGGAATAACCCAGATCACCCCAAGATTACTCACCATCTGTGTTCCTTTGTTTGTGTCATTGGCACTTCCATGACAAAGCCAATATCTATTGTGGGCAACCACTTTGTGTGAGGCAATGGAGCATCAAGTGTGGGCCAAGTTGTTAAGTATTGAGCCATTGTCTTTTTAGGCTAGAAAGTGCTTGAAGTGTTCTCGTTGTGATATAACCATGTAAACGTTCTTGCATATTCAACATCATAGTAGTGTTCATAGGATTTTTCAATTTGGATATCATAATTGCGTGTCTTGGCAAGGTTTCTTTTGCCCTTGTTTCAAGTGTTTGAAGACATGTTTGATCACCTATTGTTTTCAAACTTGTCAATTTACTGCTTTCATTGTGATTGAGATCGAAAAAAACTAACTCTCAAACTGAAATTTGGATCAAATTGCTCTTAAAACTAAGATTTTTAACTCACTGGTCAAGAATCGTACGACACTGGAATAGTATCACACCCTGTACTAAGAAATATCATGCGATAGTTCGCCACTGGAAGACTATCACACCGCTTGCTTGGAAAGTATTGCCCGGGCTATCTGGAAATATCGCCCTGCTTAATGCCAAATATCACCTAGTCTGAAACTGTCACCCTGTTAGCCTGGAAACTATCGCCCAAAAACTTTTTGTTGTCTGCCTAATTCATGCAATTTTCAGCCCTCTCTTAGTTGACCAGATTTTAGTAAGTTTCATACCCTGCAACTGAAAGCTTGTTTGTACCTCAGGTTTTTGGCTCTAGACATCTTGAGTTAGTAACCTTTGACTTCACCAAAGATTTTGCTTGTCATTAGTAAGTTAGGAATTGTCCTTATTGACAAGACTCACCTTTAGATTCTTTGATTGCACACTTGGAGAGTTTGAGTACTCTTTTGTCCAAATCCATTTTCATATAAATTCAATTTCAATATATTTTGGTTAAATCATCCTCTTGATCCATATGTGCTAGGATACTAGAATCATTTTGTTATGCACCACTATGGCAGTGTTGATTTATACCTTTTGTCAAAATTTCTATTTCATCATCTCTCTTTTGGACAATTGAATATTTTCACCATCCTAGTTTGACAATTAGTGATTCATAAGGTTATCTTCTCACTAAGGGTCCTTTCTTTCATGCCGGTTACAACAAGATACCAAGTGGGTTAGGGAAAACAACCTCAAGTAGTTTTTGAACAATTACCTTTAGTCCAAACTCGTCAAAAGTGAAAGGGGAAGGAACCCGTCTTCGATCAATCTCCTAGGAGTGCTTCAGAAGTTTGGTTTGAGCCTAAGAGTAGCCTTAGTCAGTTGAGTACTTCTTTACCATCCTCTCAATCAAATATGGACATGAGCTACACTTTGACTAGGAGACAAAGAGAAGCAATGGATCAAACTCTTGATGACATTTTCCAAAGACATAGGGGTAACATGTCATTTGGTGATGACAATCAACCTAAATCACCTCCTATTAACTCAAGATATCTAGATGCTCATCAACGAGTTGAAAGACACTATGCACAAGCTCACCAAGATGCACGGTCACAACATGAAGACCAAAACAACCAATCTTGTGATGCTCATGTGAATGCAGCTAACTTGTTCAATCGTTCAAGGCCAAGCTCTCCACTAAAAACAACCTCAAGGTATACAAGTGAGAGGCTACGAAGAATTGAGCATAAAAAAAAAGCTTTCTTCAAAGAAAAAGCTGCAAAAGAAGAAAAATTTAGGCTCCTAGAGGAGGAACAACGAGCCTTGTTGGACATAGAGAGAAGAATCGCACAAGAAGAACAAGATAGGCTCCTAGCTCAACAACTTAATGCCCAATTCAACAATAGGGGTACCAACAGTGGAAACAACTCTCCACCCTCTACTCCCTCAAGAACCCCAAGAAGTAGAAGGCAATCAAGGACTCCTTCAAGATCTCCTAGTCCTAGAGGAAGAAGAATTTCACAACATAGGAGAAGAACACCTCTTAGGAACTCAAGACAACCCTCCCAACGAGCTCATCATGGCTCTCAACATGGAGGAAGTAGTACAAGTTTTGATGATCAAGATTTTATGAGAATGCAACAAGAACCACTATTCCAACAATATGTGGAAAAGTACCTTGATCAAAATAAGGATAAGTTCCTAGAAAACTTGATTAACAAAGGTGTGAGGGTTCCTTATAATTTTGATGTGGATAGGAGAATCAAGAAATAGAGCCCCTCACAAGAAGAATAAATTAAGAAAATCAAGAAAATGATGGAGAAAATGATGGCTCCCAAGAGTTCCTTCAACCTTGACTCTATTTGTCCTAATCCTTTTGATAGGAGTGTGAGCATGAAGGATTTTCCTAGGAAAATTGAATTTCCCCAATATGACAAATATGCCGGTAATGGTGACCCACATGATCATGTGCATCAGTTTTATACCATGAGTTTTGAATTTCACCATGAAGATTCCTATCTAATGAGATTATTCCCAAGGAGTCTAAAAGGTCAAGCTATGGAGTGGTTTACCAACATAACCCCTCCCGTCAAAACTTTTAAAGAACTGGTCCACAGATTTGTGCAACATTTTGCCTACAACTTATCAAGATTAGTCACCATGCTCGATTTGTGTAATTTGAAATAGAATCAAGGGGAATCATTTGTTACATTCTTACAAAGGTGGAGATGATTGTGCTCTCGGTATTCTAGGACAATTCCTGAACATGAGAGAATTGATATCATTGTGAGAAATTTAGTACCTGAGATGCGGTATGAGGTTCAGAAGATGGTCTTTGATTCATTCGACACCATGGTCGAAACCACATGCAGAATATAGGATGTCTTAAAAGAGCAAGGTATTTTGACTAAACAAAACAATAACAACAATAGTCAAAATAATAACAACCCACATAAGGACAAAAGCAAGAACTCGCACTGGAATAAAAATAAGAAAGTAGTCAATGATAGATTTGTTGACTCTTCCCAACCAAAGGATCAAGGTGTCCTTCATTTTTCTAGTGCGGTTCAAGCTATGAAGCTTAACACATCCTCTAACCAACAAGAGAATAAACAAAGATATCAAGACAAATCCAAAAAGGAAAAGCGGCAATTCTCTAAGCTTGGGGACTCTTATGAGGATGTTTTCAAAATGCTTATTGATAACAATCTTGCACAACCACAAGATCCAGCAAAGTTTCGCATACCTGACATTAAGCCATATTGGTGGAATGAAAAAGCTTACTGCATATTTCATAATGGCATTGGACATGACATAGAACACTGATGGAAACTTAAACATCTCATTCAAGATCTTATTGAAAATGGAAAACTTGAGAATGATGGATTGAAAACCAATGCAGATCACAAAGTTTTTAAGGAACCTTTGCCTAAATATGATAAGGGGGAAACCTCTAAACCCAAAGATGGAAAAGTTGAAATCAACTACACCTATACATCTGCAGAGAATGTTATCAATATGCTTGAAGTTGTGGATGAAAATGTCAACATGATGCGAAACAAAGATTCTTATATTCATGATGTGGACTCTCCTCCTATGTTTGATGAAGAACCCGTGGTGGTGCTTAGAGGTCCTCACTTTCAAAGGTCATCCCAAGCTCTTAATGTTGTCACCAGAAGCCAAGGTCAAGGTCCTGTGATCATTAGAGGTCCTAATTCCAACCAGTCTAGCAAACCAAAGCAAGTGACATCCAAGAATGTCACCACCAAGTCAGCAGTCAATCTAGAAATGAGCTACAATCTTGTTGACCAGTTACAAAGAACACCACCTCAAATCTCAATTTTTGAGCTCCTAGAATTGTCTCCAAGACATAAGTGTGTCCTTAAAGATGCTTTGCATACAGCCAATGTCTCTAACAACATAGATATTGATCAATTCCAAAACATGGTAAATCACCTTGCCAACCCACATTACCTCACATTCTCAGAAGAAGATGACAAAGCCTTGAGCCATCTGCATAATATTTCCTTTCACATTGAAGTCATGATTCACAAGACTCATGTCAGGTGTGTGTTGATTGATGGGGGTGTTGGGCTCAATATTTGTTCCTTGAGTTTGTTGAAAATACTAGGTTACTCAGAGAAATTTATTGATACTCACAAGAAAATAACCATCAAATCCTATGATGAGGCAGAGAGAAGCTCCAAAGGCTTGGTCGTCCTTCCTGTCAGGATTGGCCTTGTTGAAAAGGACATTTTGTTCCAAATTGTTGACGCTGGTCCTTTAGCCTATAATATTCTTCTTGGTAGACCATGGATCCATGACATGCAAGCAATGTTGTCCACCTACCACCAATGTGCCAAGTTCCCCTATAATGGAGTAGAAGTTTGTATACCCAGGGATAGCACATTATCTATTAATACAATTTTAGTAGGGACCCATGTTCCTTTTAATCAGGAAGCAAAAAAATTTGATGCAACTTTGGCACAATGTCAGAATAAGTTCAAAACCATAGACCTTGGTATGGGGGGTTATCACATTGACTCCTTCACAAAGCTACCAGTCTCACCTGGGTCCTATGGTAAACCTTCACAAGAGATGTGTCCCTCCTCTTCAGCAATGACTCTATTTGATACATTTGTGGAGTCCTCAGTGCCCATACAGGATGAGAAAGAGGAGGTAGTTGTTAGAGATTGGATTTACAAGGAAGAAAAATACCAGCATAACGAAAATTTCTCCCCATCTCCTAAGGATTATGGGAGAGGATACACTTTGGTTAAAAATATGGGCTACCCAAGTTATGGTCCCCTCAGTCACAGATTAGATGCTAAGGCTGAACCACTCAATCATGCTCTCTTTGGCCGCAGATCTAAGACAACGGTTGGCCTAGGTTTTGAAAGTCAGAATAAGAAAGTTACCCCTATCCTAGCTGTGACCGATAGTGATGATGAATACATACCCAATTTGCAAAATCAACAAGATAGGTGTGAAGATTGGGTCCCTTCCACCAATCTCCTTTGGGATATTTAGATACTATAGTTGACAATCCAACAATTTTAGACCTAGAACAAGAACAATCCACTATTGAAGATCATGTTGAGGATCCTATTCAATACACAAATGGCATTCAAGAAGGTGTTACCCTTGGTGACATCAAAGCTTCTACCTTAAGGCCTAAAACATATGGTTGGTGTAAACACCCCAGCTGGGATTCAGGTATGAACTCACATGAGTATGAATGGGAGACTCTTTCTGATTATTCTATAGTTGACATGGACATTGCTTTTGTCCATACATATAGTTCTTAATCTGAGGTAGCTAACGAGTCTAGTGTAGGATTAGAAGATTGGAATCCATGAGTTGCTTTAGTGGACGATGCTTTGCTTAGTAGGATAAGTCCTGATTTGGGTACCGTAGAGGGATACTTGACAGATCCTAACTCTACAACCACCAGAGATGATACCATTCACATACACAATATTGAACTAGTCATTGACCTACCCCTTGCCAATCCTCACTTAATTGATTGGTCTTAGTGTTATCAAGAGCCTCAGCTCCTAACTTTTCAAAATGACTATGAGATAGCATGCTACCTAAATGCCCTTGAACCTGTAGTCTCTTCCACCAACGAACCAACTACAAGTATGAAAAAACTAGATGTCAAGTACCTCAGTCAAAAAATAAAAAGAAAAGAAACAAAAATAGGAGTTCTGATGGCGAAAACCACTATGTGGCGGTGTCAAAACCTAAAAAAGTAAAAATAAAGGACGTATCTGAGGGTGAAAACCTCTCCGAGGCACCTAAGGATGAGGTACTTGATCATCTTCCAAGCTATTTTCAGGACAGGTCTTTAGTACTTGTTGAGCCTACACAGCCAGTTAATCTAAATACACCAGAGGCTCCATAAATTGTGCATTTAGCTTAGTCTCTATCAACACAAGAAAAAGAGGCATATACCAAGTTCCTACAAAGAAAGAAAATTAACTTTTCTTGGACTTATTCAGACATGCCAGGATTGGACACTAGTCTCATTATGCATCACTTGTCTATAGCTCCAGGTATCAAACCAGTAAAATAGAAATTGAGGAAGATGCATCCTCACATAGCTCTCCTTGTCAAAGCTAAATTAGAGAAACTCCTCAGTGTAGGATTTATAAGAGCCATTGATTATGCCGAATGGATATCCAATATTGTACCAGTTTCAAAACATGACAAATCCATTCGTGTTTGCATAGAATTTAGAGATCTTAATAAAGCATGCCCAAAGGATGATTTTCTACTTCCAAACATAGACATGATAGTGGACATGACCGCAGGCTATGAGATCTATTCTTTGATGGATGGCTTTTCTGGGTATAATCAAATCAAAATAGCTCCTAAAGACCAAGAGAAAACTGCATTCACTTGTGCATGGGGAACCTATTGTTGGAACATCATGCCATTTGGATTAAAAAATGTCAGAGCTACATATCAAAGAGCTATGACTACTATCTTCCATGACATGATGCATAAGAATATGGAAGACTATGTGGATGACACCTTGGCAAAATTCAAGAAAAGGGATGCACACCTTGCCGATTTGGAAGTAATTCTAGATTGTATGGAATAGTTTCAACTTAGATTAAATCCCAAAAAGTGTGCATTTGGAGTTACCTCTGGCAAACTCTTAGGATTTATCATTTCAACCAAAGGAATAGAGGTGGACCCAGAAAAAGTTCAAGCAATAATGGATATGTCGCCTCCCACAAACATCAGTCAAATGAGGAGTCTTCAAGGACACCTCAGTCTATAAGGAGGTTTATTTCACAACTAGCTGATAGAGCTCAACCCTTTAATAAGACTTTGCATAAAGGGTTTCAATGTGTCTGGAATGAGGAAT
This sequence comes from Chamaecyparis obtusa, assembly GCA_027943335.1. Classification (NCBI taxonomy): domain Eukaryota; kingdom Viridiplantae; phylum Streptophyta; class Pinopsida; order Cupressales; family Cupressaceae; genus Chamaecyparis; species Chamaecyparis obtusa. The sequence continues at coordinate 979,295 of BSBK01005126.1, read as the reverse complement.
GTCAGCAAAGCATGGATCAAATCAAACAGTACTTGGCTAATCCTCCAATCTTAATGCCTCCTATCCCAGGAAAACCACTTATATTATATGTCTCAACAATAGAATCTTCCCTGGGGGCATTATTGGCTCAACTTGATGATACTGGAAAAGAAAGAGCCATATATTATATCAGTCGTACTCTTGTGTCATATGAGGTCAACTACACTAGTATTGAAAAACCTTGCCTAGCGATGGTGTTTGCTTCCCAAAAGTTGTGACATTACATGCTAGCACATACAATACACCTCATTGAAAAAATTGATCCTCTAAAATACTTGCTTGGTAAGGCTGCTCTCATGGTAGACTTGCTAAATGGATGATGATTCTTTCAGAATTTGACATAGAATACGTTGAGCGTAAGGCTATAAAAGGACAAGCCATTGCAGACCAATTGGCTGATTTTCCAATTAGGGATCAAGCACCATCAAGTTGAATTTCCAGATGAGCACATAATATACATGACTACAAGAACATGGAAGATGTTCTTTCATGGTTCTTTCATGAAAAATGGTTCAAGCGCAGGAGTGTTGTTTGTTTCACCTCATGGGTACACAATTCCTAAGTCCTACAAACTATTGTTCCCATGCACAAATAACATTGTTGAGTATGAGGCCTTAACAAATGGACTAAAAATAGCTATAGAATGGGGAATCATAGAGCTGCATATCTATGGGGATTCGCAATTGATTATCAACCAAGTTAACAAAGAATACCAAACCAAATATGAAAAACTGGTACCCTTTAAGAAAATGGTTGATTCATTGCGATGATACTTCACCTTTGTTACATTTCAACAAATCCCTAGAGTAGAGAATAAAGTAGTTGATGCTATGGCTACATTGGCTTCACTTCTTCAGCTAGAACAGCATGAGTCCAAATCTGAATTCCTGGTGGAAGAGCTACATTATCCTATCTATGACTCCCAAGAAATCCAAGTTGTTTGCGCCCTTATTGGCCATGAATCATCTCACTATGGTGCCATTTATTCACATCTCCATGATGGTATTATTCCTGAAACCTTCAATCATTCTGAATGAAGAAACCTAATCTAAAATGCCTCTCACCACACCCTTATCTTTGGTGATCTGTATAGGAGGGGTTTAGATGGGACACTTCTTAGGTGTTTAGAAAAGGATGAGTCCAACCAAGCGTTAGTTGACATTCATGAGGGCATTTATGGAGGACATTCTAATGGTCTTCCCATGGCCCGAAGGTTGCTTAGGGCAGGGTATTATTGGCCTACCATGCAGAAAAATGTAGTGGCTTTTGCTAAATCTTGTGAGAAGTGTCAGAAACATAGAAACCTGATACATGCTCCAGGCAGGGAGCTTATTCCTTCTATTTCTCATTGGCCATTTCAATGTTGGGCCTTTGACCTTATTGGGCAGATTCATCCCAACTCATCAGGTGGACACAAATTCATTATTATTGCTATTGATTACTTTACCAAATGGGTAGAAGTTGTCCCACTTTTTGTTGCCTCAGGCAAGATAGTTTCTTTGTTTATTTTAAATCATATCATCTATTGGTATGGAGTGCACTCTGAAATAATCACTGACAATGGAGGTCAATTTAAAAACAAGGACCTTAAACATCTCTGCAAAAAATTCAAGATAAAATAGCATTGGTCCTCCATTTACTTCCTGCAAGGAAATGGACAAGCAAAGGCTTCAAATAAGACCATTCTCAAAATCTTCCATAGAACAGTTCACAAGAATGGTAGAGATTGGCATCTACAGATAAATCCGGCCTTGTGGGCCTACAGAACGAGTATTCGTACTCCAATAGGGGCTACACTTTTTGCCCTCACTTATGGTGTTGAAGCAGTGTTACCTTTAGAGGTAGAGATCCCTTCACTTAGAGTCTCTCTCAAAGGTTTAGTGACAGATGAAGACTCCCGCGCCATGAGGTTGCAAGAACTAGAACTTCTAGATGAAAAGCGTAAAGCATCTTTTGATCACATGAGAGTTTACCAAAAGCGTATGTCCAAAGCATTCAACAAGAAGGTTCACCCTAGAGAATTTCAAGTGGGGGATCTTGTCCTATGAGAAAACCCTAAGAACCAACAAAATAGAGAACAAAAAGGGAAGTTTGAACCTAATTGGCTTGGACCATACATTATTACTGTTGCTTTTGGTACAGGTGCTTACTTACTATCTAATGAAAAGGGAGAGCAGCTCCCTAATCCTATCAATGTGTTGCACATAAAGAAGTTCTATTCGTGATGCCAATTCATTCTGGGGGCATCCTTTGTACATATTTTATGATCCTAAAAAAAATTCATATATGATGCTAAAAAATCCTAAAAAGCATAAAAAGTCTTGAAAAAAATACAAAAAAATCAAAAAAATAGAAAAACTGCCTTGGTGAAAACTTGGAAACAGACGCCTTGGTAGAAAAAATACAAAAAAATTAAAAAATCAACAAAATCTCCAAGTAGTAAAAACCTGGAAACAAGCACTACTTGAGGCCTTTGCACCCTTGTCTTTTAGCATCCATCATCGACACTTAGCCTTTCTCCATCATGCCTTGTCCTGATTGCCTTGGTTTGGAATTGGTCTTTGTCTTTTTCTAGGGGGCATAACTATGTTAGCTTTGGTCTCTAGGATGCGTTGGTCTTTAGGACACCTTGCAAATAGTGTTTCTCAACACTACCCTAGTGTCAAGTGTTTCTCAACACTTATCAGATATCCTACCTTGTAGTCTACCATGATATGATATTCCCACTAGTAGATGTGATACTCAAAGATTGATTCTATGACCTACACACACGCACTTAAACACTTGACTTGCTGAGACTTGTTTGACTTTGTTTTCCTTGTGTGCTATCTATGATGATTTCTTTGATGAATGTTCTCTCCCTATGATAGTTTTCAATGATGCATAGCTAGAAGACTGAGGGCATGAGGACATGTTTTATTGCTTTTTCTTCTTGTGGGTATATTTTATTGGTCCTAATTATCATTAGCATTTATGCTTGATCCACTTGACAATAGACCTACAAGGTATTATCATTGATTGTTTGCGCAAGTGCATACTTCTAGCCATCTTGACTTTCCTTGTGTCTTGATGTGAGTATAATCTTGCCATATCAAATTTAGGTAATCTCACTGCACTAGTCATCTTGACCTACATGTCTTTGGTACCTAGGTGGGATTTCCACATTCTATCTGATATAAATCATATTCATATACCCATAGTCATACTAGTGTGTATTATATGATCTTATGACGCTACCAATAAAGCTCGATGATGATTATTAGATGTCTATTGGTGTTGTGACCTTGCAAGTCAACCACTTTCATAGTAGCTTGCATTTCTAGGTTCATGATAGTTTATTTTTTGCACCTTGCATATGGAGAGAGCTCTCCTTTTATCTTTCACGGACCTGTTGGTCAACTGTGCTCACCTTTTCTTTTCTCAATCATGTCTTTCGCTCCTTGTCTTTCACATCACATCCTATTCCTGTCATCACAAGGGGTTAATCTTATCATCATATCTATATCAAAAAGAGATCATTTTCAGAAACATGAGTCTATATCATACACATGAGAATTAAACATACATCTATGAGAGAGATCATACATGAGCATATAAACATACATTTTCAGCAATATGACAAGACAATATCAAAACTGAAACATCCATCGCAAGTGAGACAATAACACAGATACATCACAAATCTAGTAATCTCATATATATATATATATATGAATGTCATAGTACAATATACAAAATGAGATCCCAAAATCTAGATCAAAGTCTCATGATATGTGTCAAACATCTAAAAACCTAAGCCTAGATCCTAGCTCTGGCTGGCACCATCATGTGGGGCTGGTGGAGGAGGAGGTGGTGCTGCATCTGGCATCATATTTGATCTGCCAGCTATTGCGAAGTACGGTGGAGTCCTATGACCCTCTGGTACAGCTTGAATGTAGAGACCATGATAGTATGCAACTCGCGCTGCCTGTCTCTGACTCTCTGCGATGGCCACCTATATGGCTCTATCCCATCTCTTTATCTCTACCTTAAGATCTATCAACTGCTACTCTCTGACAGCTATCGTGATCCCCAGCTACTACATCTTTGCCTCCAGTGTCTGGATCCTGGCCCTCAGGTCATCTCCTGCAGGCTGATCCTTCCTAACCTGGCGAGCTAGCCTCGCCACATCCTCCTCTGCATCAGCTAAACTATGTCCTCGTGGCCATTTCTGGCCACCTCCTCAAGAGCTTTGTTTGATCTCTCTAACTCTCCCTCTCCCTCCACCATCTCCTCCATCCCGTTGTCATCATCATCATCCCCCTGAGCTACAGGATGTGCATCAGGAACTATGAATCGAGGGAATGGAACCCTTCACCACTCTGCTCTATAGGCTACATCAACCCCTACATCTGCCATGTCTGGGAGGTAGTCCCATGGCTCCCTATGAATTTTGGTTGTATCCTATACTGCCTACTGGTAATCCAGCATCGGCAGCCAACCCTAACCCTCCTCATCCCTAGCTCGGGCGTATGTAGTCATCTCAGTGGATACTCGTTGCTGCCACCCTAACTGCCACCATACCTGAGTAATGATAAATCTCTCAACGATGTTTGGGTGCCAACCTACCAGTGGCCGGCTACACAACATACAACTCAACTCCTCCTCTGCATCTCCCCATACCTCCACAGCCCTGTATGGCCTCCACTGGAATGAAGTCAGCTCATCCAGTATCCTCCTATAATATATCACATCCCCGCTATGAGGTTGTGATAAGAATCTTACATATATGTAGATAAAGGGATGTCTCCTCTCCCTCTGCTAAACTCGAGGGTGCACCACAGTGATGTGCTCCCATGCCCACACCTGTGCTAGCAATGCACCACACGCCCATGTTTTGTTGTCACAATAGACGATCTCATGTAGCTCATGATACATATCTGCTAAGATCGTCGGGCCCCATGCCATCTGTCATGGATGTGCTACCAGATCCACTAACAATCTGCCCCATACCAGTGAAAAACCCTTCTGATTCCTATCAGTGATAAGGGCCTGTGCAATAAGGGAAGCAACAATACATGGCACTGGGAAGTCCGTGCCAAAGTCACTCATCAATCGATCCCAAGTGATGTGTCTATCTACAATTGTCACATCCTGGAACATGGCCTGGATGGCCTGACGTCCCTCGGTAGGATCCTAATCATAATATACTTGTGCCAACAAACAATCATGTCAGTTTCTATTATATGGAAACTTTGCATCTATGACTATCTATAAACATGATTATACTTACAGGATCGCCATGACTTGGTACTCGGAGTATCCGATACACGTCCTCCAGGGTGATCGATGCCTCTCCAGTAGGTAGATGGAAGGTGTTGTGCTCGCTATGCCATCTCTCAACAAGCACAGTCAACAACCCATGATCAGCTCTAATATAGGGCAACTTCAGCAAATAGCCAAAGCCCATCGCCCTCAAGTCTACCCGACCTGGATCATCCAGATCTCAGACATATCGTAGCCCCGTAACCTTCAGCGCTCTGATCAACAATGTCGGAAGGAACTCTTGCAAATCACCAATCCAAAATTAGATGTCAGAACATATCATGATGGATGTATAAAATCAGTACAACGTATCTTAAAAAGCAAACATTGTCTAGACCCATGTCATATTTTGCTCAAAAACACTAAAACATGTCAAATTTTTCAACTAGGTGATACTGTATTTTGATAAAGTATCATACGATACTTCTTCTTATAGTAGTGCAATAGTATCTTGACATGAGATACTTTGCCTAGCGTCGCACAACATTTTGTTTGGTATAGTGCTATACTGGACTTAATGCCAGTGTGATACTATGTGGACCCACGAAGTATCGCACGACATTTTCCCTCAAAGGGTGCAATACTTGCAAAAGATCGTACGATCTTTCGCCCACATTCAAAAATTTGCAATTTTAAAATTATTAAAAACATGTTTTTAAATGCATTAAATGCTCATAATGACTCAAAAAGGGTAAGTTTTTCTGAAAACATACCGGGGCAGCATACTGTGGAGGCCGGTTGTGCAACCAACCGTGCTCAAATTGATGCCTGTAAATTGGGACTGTTGCTTACTAGGCCATTTTTCTCTCTCTAAGCTCTTAAGATTCTCAAAATCACTAAAAGACAAATGATTTTGAAAATGACCTTTTCACCCCTTATATAGCATTTTGACTTTTTGACCTAATTTTCAAAACACCTTGGAATTGCGCAAAAATTGCACCCCTAGCTAATTTTGACGTCCTGGATCCATTTTTAGACTCGAAATCAAAATTTGAGTTAATCTTGATAGTCAAAATTGCATTTCAAATTTTTCCCTCTTCTGTGTAGTTGGCTGACCATTTGAGGCTTGATCCTTCGATCTTTGTTGGGGCACCTTCATTTCTTCATCCTCATCTCTTTCAAAACTTCTAGTCTTTCATTCATTTTCACTCGCTTCACCTCTCTGAGGTTTGACTTGATTTTTATCCTATATCTTTCTCAGTCAAACCTAGTCAAACTGGGGCATATCTTCACTGCTTGATGGTTATCTTATCATCCTTTCATCTTTGAGTGTGATCTCTAGTGCTTTGATCAAGTTTATCTATTTGTTGCTTCTCCTCTACCTGATTTCAATTTTGGTTCTGAGGGGGCAGTACCTATCATCTTTAATCTTTGATTCAGTTTATTATTCAGTTCAGCCTGAGATTCTTATTTTGAGACTTGATTATCACTTAACAACAACGGTGTTGATCTTGTCTTTTGATTTCAGACTTGACTATCACTTAACAACAACGGTGTTGGTCTTGTCTTTCAGCTGGTTTATTTTTGTCTTGGTGTGTTCCCAGAATGATCACACATCTGGATTGTTTTGTGATCCCAAATCGATCTCACATTTCAATTCTTCTTTGACCACATGTGTTCCCAAACTGATCACACATTAGTCAAAGAGGGGAAAATGTATGCACCCTAAAATGGTCGCCTAGACTTTGGGCCCCCATTCAGCAATTTATCAAATCTCTGAATCAATAGTTTCAAAAATCAACATTTTTCAATTATATCAATTTCCTTGATCAAATCCTATTTTATCATTTTCAATTATTTGCCTTGGGCTAACCATTTTATCCTACAGTCTTTATTTATTTAAAAAGAATATTTCCTCCCCTTTTATTAAATAAAAAGCCCCCACTTTTTCTCTTATCCTAAGTTGCACAAATAAAGCATTATTCTTATTTTATAAAAAGAAGAAAAGCACTTTTTGTCTCATATGGACACAAAAGTCAACTCTTATTTTCTCATTGGAGGATATTTGTACACATGGATTGCTGCTCTTTCAAGCTCCACCCTTGATTAAGACTTTTGCCTCTTAATCTCCATGGTCCATTCTCTCTCATTTCCTATAAAAGAAGAGCTCTCTTCCTCATTTGCATATCAATCTTTTTATGCTAATGTTATGCTGTAGGTTTTCTAGGTCACTTTGGAGCTTTTGAAGATTTGGTGCATTCTTGGCTTTTGCATCTACATTCTATTCATAGTTTCATTTCTTGCATTGTCATGGCATTCATAGCTTCATATTTAGCTTAGTTTCCTTTATGCTTTAGATTACTTCATCTAGCTTAATTAGGAGGCTTTATAACACTTGCATACTTCCTTTCATAGCTTAGCTTGCATAGCTTGCATTTTCATTCATAGTATAGCTTTGCATTAAATTTCATTTTGATTCTTGGAGATACTGGCATTCTTTCCCTTGTCTTCATTTGAATCTCTCATTATGTGGTTGACTAGCAAGGTCATAAGCTTAATAGCTCTAGCTGAGAGCAATCAAATAATCTTGCAACTCCATACATAGAGCGCTCTAGGTCACTTTCTAAGGTATCCCATTCATGGATTCCCTTGGATATAATGACTTAGAGAAGTACACTATTTGAGGTGTACACTCTTTCCAAGTCACTAAAGACATAACACAAAGAGAATCTCCAAATAAGTACAACCAAAGAGCCCAACATGAGGACCAAAAAATAGCCATGGCCATGACATCAAACTAAGCCAAGGGAAGAAGCAAAAAGAGGGTCGAAGGACCAAAAAAAAAACCCATCAAAAGTCCATTACCAATATCCTCAAAAACCCCACGCCAAACCACAACCACAAAAAAGGTGATGCAGGAGCATCTCAGGTCCTTGGCAATCCTGTGTCACCAAAAAGAATTTGGAGTTTTTTTGCCTGTGTTGCTCAGTTTGTTCATTGACCGAGTTGGTTGGTAGTTTGTCAGTTTCCTTTGGTTACTAAGTGTGGTCAGTTATCTCCTGGGTGGTCGGTTATTTCACTGGCGCTCGGCATTGTCTATCTACTACTCGGTATCTTGCTTACCGACGGGTTCAGTTTTGTTTCATGTTGTGGCCGACTTGTGCATTTATATTGGATCACATGATTAATGTTTGTATCCATCATTGGGAAGCATGTGGTCCCATATTTGACCGTTACTTCTATTAATTATGGATCTAAAGGCCAACTCAACTCACTAATACATTTGGGGTCATTTTGCAACGGCTATGTGTCGCAATTGCAACAGCTATGTGTCGCAATAGCAACACCCATAGATGTCGCTATTTTTTAGTCGCAAATTGTGACGTCTATGGGTAGCCGTCGCAATTGCGACACATATCCGTCGCAATGTGACTAAGATTTAAGAAGCGGCATGGTCGTCGCCCCCCCGTCGCATGGCTTCGGAGGGCCGTCGCAATCGCGACGGACCTCCAAAGCAATTGCGACGGGCGCCTGCATCGCATTGCGACGGGTTTTCGTCGCAATTGCAACGCCCGTAAGTGGATTAAAAAAAAAAATTAATTTAATACATTGCTAATGAACCACATTAATGCTTTTTTCTTTCAACAAATGAGGACAGCCACTATAAAGACAACATGATAATGTACACTCACTGTAAGGACAGTCACAAATGAGGACATCTCACAGTGACTGTCCCTAGTGTAATTGCCACTTGAATGTATTGCTATTCAGCCACATTAATGCTTTTCTTCTTCAACAAATGAGGATAGTCACTGTAAAGACAACATGATAATGTACACTCACTGTGAGTGTACATTATCATGTTGTCTTTACAGTGACTATCCTCATTTGTTGAAGAAGAAAAGCATTAATGTGGCTGAATAGCAATACATTCAAGTGGCAATTACACTAGGGACAGTCACTGTGAGATGTCCTCATTTGTGACTGTCCTTACAGTGAGTGTACATTATCATGTTGTCTTTACAGTGAGTGTACATTATCATGTTGTCTTTACAGTGTCAATATATGCATTATTACTTAAACTGAAGAGTACTCTAAATAATATGTCATTGTGGAGTTCTGATTGCTTCCAATTTGATATACGCTTGTTCTACTTATGTATCCAGCATCATGTAAGAAAAGTTGATGCTTTTAAATAGATTCATTTAGCCATGAAATGCCTGTGCATGTTACATACAAGATTCCAAGGCCCAAAACGGATTACTCATTATAATTCATGTACAGAATGATAATCAACCACAATGAGGCATGCGTAGGCGCTGCTTAGATTTTGAGGCATCAGAAGCTAGTAGAAGAAACTTGACCAATGGCTCATGGAATGCAACAAACTTATTGCCTAAAACAGGAGCATTGGTAACCACAGATGATGGTTTTGAAAAGAACACTTCACCATCAATGTCACGTGAGGGAACTGCAATTTCTGATGGCAAGTAACTTGTAGTATATAAGAGAGATGCAGGTATAGATGCTGGGAATACATTGCTAATGAACCACATTAATGCTTTTTTCCTTCAACAAATGAGGACAGTCACTTTAAAGACAACATGATAATGTACACTCACTGTAAGGATAGTCACAAATGACAACATCTCACAGTGACTGTCCCTTGTGTAATTGCCACTTGAATGTATTGCTATTCAGCCACATTAATGCTTTTCTTCTTCAACAAATGAGGATAGTCACTCTAAAGACAACATGATAATGTACACGGGCTGTAAGTGTACATTATCATGTTGTCTTTACAGTGACTGTCCTCCTTCAAGTGGCAATTACACAAGGGACAGTCACTGTAAAGGCAACATGATAATGTAGAGAAACGTTGTCATTTGTATTTTCAACAGTGCCGAGAGAGATTCCCTCCGCGAAATCACAGCTACAATTTCTGAGTACGTTGGGTTTATTTTTCTTTTGCCATTATTATGTAATCTGGTATTCAGCTGTTACAGAGCTAAAATACCCAGAAATGAGGACATATCTGTGTTGAATTTATTGTTAGCGGCTCTGGTTATTTAGAAGTTTAATTTTATTTGTTCATCTTTCAAGCACAAACGTTTTATGGACCGTAACATCTTCATTGTTTCGGGTATGCAATGAAACAGCCGTAACTTGCAACTACCTTCACGGTACTTATGTACATTATCATGTTGTCTTTACAGTGACTGTCCTCATTCAAGTGGCAATTACACAAGGGACAGTCACTGTGAGATGTCCTCATTTGTGACAAGGACAGTCACACATGAGGACATCTCACAGTGACTGTCCCTTGTGTAATTGCCACTTGAATGTATTGCTATTCAACCACATTTATGGGCCCGTTTGGACCCCAGCACACAGTAGCATCTACAGAGAAGAATATCCCAGGTGTAACAAGTTGTAAGAATATACCAACAGTTCTAAGAAGTTCCCTAGCACATAGTAGCATCTACAGAGAAGAATATACAACATGAGGGCAGCCACTGTAAAGAAAACATGATAATGTACACTCATTGTATGTGTACATTATCATGTTGTCTTTACAGTGACTGTCCTCATTCAAGTGGCAATTACAGAAGGGACAGTCATTGTGAGATGTCCTCATTTGTGACAAGGATAGTCACACATGAGGACATCTCACAGTGATCGATTGTCCCTTGTGTAATTGCCACTTGAATGTATTGCTATTGAACCACATTAATGCTTTTCTTCTTCAACAAATGAGGACAGTCACTCTAAAGACAACATGATAATGTACACTCATTGTAAGGACAGTCACAAATGAGGACATCTCACAGTGACTGTCCCTTATGTAATTGCCACTTGAATTACACAAGGGACAGTCATTGTGAGATGTCCTCATTTGTGACAAGGATAGTCACACATGAGGACATCTCACAGTGATCGATTGTCCCTTGTGTAATTGCCACTTGAATGTATTGCTATTGAACCACATTAATGCTTTTCTTCTTCAACAAATGAGGACAGTCACTCTAAAGACAACATGATAATGTACACTCACTGTAAGGACAGTCACAAATGAGGACATCTCACAGTGACTGTCCCTTGTGTGATTGCCACTTGAATGTATTGCTATTCAGCCACATTAATGCTTTTCTTCTTCAACAAATGAGGATAGTCACTCTAAAGACAACATGATAATGTACACGGGCTGTAAGTGTACATTATCATGTTGTCTTTACAGTGACTGTCCTCATTCAAGTGGAAATTACACAAGGGACAGTCACTGTGAGATGTCCTCATTTGTGACAAGGACAGTCACACATGAGGACATCTCACAGTGACTGTCCCTTGTGTAATTGCCACTTGAATGTATTGCTATTCAACCACATTTATGGGCCCGTTTGGACCGCGGCACATAGTAGCATCTACAGAGAAGAATATCCCAGGTGTAACAAGTTGTAAGAATATACCAACAGTTCTAAGAAGTTCCCTAGCACATAGTAGCATCTACAGAGAAGAATATGGGTCAACGAGGTTGACTTCAAAGCCATGCAATCTAATGGTAATAGTAATATCATAATTTGACATACTATCAGAAATACTTCCTAAATAGACTATTCAATCTTATAAGAGATGGATTCATGAGAACTATTATTTATGAAATATGAGTCAATGACTTTAATTAAAAAAATTACACAATCTAATTCTTGTAAAAATATCAAAATTTGACACATTGAAAATACCTTCCAAAAGTATCGTTAATTGATTAATATGAATCACTACTCATGAAATATAATTTTATAAACCTAATCTAAAAACTACACAATAAAAATCTTAATAGCAATATTGTAAGAAACTATTCCCAAAAGCAAGCCTAATAAAATTTGATGAAAATAATTTTTGTTTCACTCAACTTTGACATTCACAACTTTCTCTTTTATTATAATAAGAAAAAAAATGTCTTTTTAGATATACCTCATGAACCATACTCGAATAATCTATCATTTTTCTTCTCAAAAACATATTTGCAGAGCCTGCTTCTTTTACTTGTTTGTACTTTTATCTCTCTGATGGAAAGGGTTCCTTCAGGACACATTTTTCCAAGTTCACTGCTTGAGATATTTGAGGAGGGTTCCCCTGCTTGAGTATCCATCCAACCCATATTCGAGTAGTTCTATAATTGCACAGTCTAAATTAATAATACTGACAATTGAATGACGAATGATGATACATAGAATTGATATAAACTAATCCTAAAAACACTAAAACATTATTAATATATTTATATTTCATAAATAAAATTGATATAAAAGATTTGGAAAGATACATTAAAAAATAGAAAAACAGTAATTTATAATAGAAGGAAACTTAAATTGCTATTTAAAAAAAAACAAGAGTCTTAAATCTTATCATTTTGTTTCATTATCATCCATAAGTACACACCTCTAGCATAATAATTATATTTTACCACCCATAAAATGAAAAAAAGATTTTCACAAGAGAAATTGAAGCTAGATTATAAAAATGAACCATCTTATTGGAAACTGGAACTGTTATCATACCCAAAAGGACTACAAAATTTCACCTTATCATACCCAGATTGTTGCTTTGCCTGGCGGAGGGAAATTTGATCAGTAAAATTGACACAGAGTATGTTGTCTCCATTGTCATGCTGGATAACAAAACACCAACTTTAATGGGCATGTACTGTCCCTTGTGTAATTGCCACTTGAATGCATTGCTATTTGATGCAGGGGCATCCCTAATGCAAGCCAAAGACACCATGATTGAAGGAAGTTGCCATGAAGCCAAGGAGTCAAATCCTATCAATTGGAACATAAGATTTTCACCTTGGAGCTTTGAAGGATTGACTGGTGAAAGGTCCTTTTGATTGACAAATCAGAGTCTTTTTGAATGACAAATCAGAGTCTTTTTGAATGACAATAAATTAGAATAGGAGTTTTAGATGTTTTCTTGGTTTGTAATAAATATTAAGGATTGATTTTATCTCCTTATAAACATCCACTTGTTGGACACAAGACCCCTTGGTGACTTATAAACCTTGGGCATCTTTTGAGTCCTTGGATGAAATGAGCATAGTAAGTGTTTATTAGGTGTCTTTTAGATGTTGTTAAGAAGTTTGAAGGTCCAAAATAACTTTAATAAGGTTCCTAAAGTTTCACAACACATTTTTAACCTTCTCGGCAAAGTTGTTTGCAAAGTTGTAATGCAACTTTAAAAGTTGCTTAGCAAAGTTGACATTTGTTGGATAAACTGTTCTAACCACCTAGATGGTTGAACCAATGTTTGGAGAGCCTATTTTAGGCTTCAAATGGTCGAAGATAGACAGAGAACCAGTATTGTAATCATTTTGCTTTCATAAAAAATAAAAATAACCCTGTTTTAGTGCATTTCTGGTGAAAAATGAACTCTGTACGGCTGTACGGATGGTGGTTGGATGATAAAATTTGCCTGGAAGTTGTAATAGTGACATCTGATGCTTTGGAAGTTGGTTTGATTGATTCTCTTTGTTTTATATCTAAGTTATTTCAAATTTTCTGTGCATTGTTTACAAACCCTCATTTTCAAGGTTTGACTGATGTAAAGACCTTAACTCACGTTTCAACCATTGGAATTCCTTCTTCCTTGGTGGAATGAGAGTTAAGGATGTATATTTGTATATTCTAAAAGCCCTGACTACTTTGCATCACTATTGAACCACATTAATGCTTTTTTCCTTCAACAAATGAGGACAGTCACTGTAAAGACAACATGATAATGTACACTCACTGTAAGGATAGTCACAAATGAGGAAATCTCAGAGTGATTATCCCTTGTGTAATTTCCGCTTGAATACATTGCTATTGAACCACATTAATGCTTTTTTCCTTCAAGTGGCAATTACACAAGGGACAGTCACTGTGAGATGTCCTCATTTGTGACAAGGACAGTCACACATGAGGACATCTCACAGTGACTGTCCCTTGTGTAATTGCCACTTGAATGTATTGCTATTCAACCACATTTATGGGCCTGTTTGGACCACGGCACACAATAGCATCTACAGAGAAGAATATCCCAGGTGTAACAAGTTGTAAGAATATACCAACAGTTCTAAGAAGTTCCCTAGCACATAGTAGCATCTACAGAGAAGAATATACAACATGAGGGCAGCCACTGTAAAGACAACATGATAATGTACACTCATTGTATGTGTACATTATCATGTTGTCTTTACAAGGATAGTCATTTGTGACAAGGATAGTCACACATGAGGACATCTCACAGTGATCGATTGTCCCTTGTGTAATTGCCACTTGAATGTATTGCTATTGAACCACATTAATGCTTTTCTTCTTCAACAAATGAGGACAGTCACTCTAAAGACAACATGATAATGTACACTCACTGTAAGGACAGTCACAAATGAGGACATCTCACAGTGACTGTCCCTTGTGTGATTGCCACTTGAATGTATTGCTATTCAGCCACATTAATGCTTTTCTTCTTCAACAAATGAGGATAGTCACTCTAAAGACAACATGATAATGTACATGGGCTGTAAGTGTACATTATCATGTTGTCTTTACAGTGACTGTCCTCCTTCAAGTGGCAATTACACAAGGGATTTGTGTTTTCAACAGCGCCGTAACCCTCCGCGAAATCACATCGGGATATAAGGGCAAAACAAACAAGAACGTTGTCATTTGTATTTTCAACAGCACCGAGAGAGATAAACAAACTTAAAACTCAGATTGAAGAAAGATGAAGGCAATGCTTCAAAAGGCCGATGCCCTAAATACGGGAAAACACAATACCACCATTAAACGATGCCCTAGTCACCGTATCAATGCTGCCAGCTTCGTACCAGTATGCTGACTGCTCACTTTCATCCTGTGATAAAGGTAACTTCATTAATCATACTTGAAATGGCAGCATACGAACTAAAGCTGATGAACATTTATAAACTAAAAGTTTAAAACTACAGATTACAAATGTAGTAGTTTCATACGAAAAGAACTTGATGTCTGAAATTTACCATTAGAAGTATCCAAAGGAATACCACAGTACTGTTGAACTTGGAGAATCGGAGATGATCTACACAGCAAGGTTCAATAGCTGTAAGGACTGTTACACCATCTTTAGCATTTGAATACATTTTCTCCTTGGCTTCTGGTGGATCCTCAAAGACCCCCAATGACATTTTCCCTACAATTATCAATTGTTTGTCAGTATGAGATATTAATAAATAAACATTAATCACAATATTAGGCAAACAATGTTCTTGATGTCTGAATCTAAATCACAGAAAGCTCTAATAAAGCAGTTCTCAGTTTCACATTAAACTAAGTTTCAATTTCAAATGGTTATAATAATTTTTGCAAGTTATAAGTAGCTGGTTACAGTATATGACATAAAAAGAAAAAAAATCATTTCTATTCTTTTCTTCTTTTTCTCTTTCAACGAAGCTTTTGCACCACACAAATGCATACCAAGAATTTCTCAGGAGGTTTCAAGACCATTGCATACCAAACTTCTTCTCTGTAGATGCTACTGTGTGTCGTGGTCCAAACGGGTCCAAATAGACCTAGTGACTCTAGTAGGTCTCCAAAACCTGTTCTGCAGCAATAACTCTTCAATTTGACAAAGGACCTTATGAACTTATATGTTTTTTGAGTACCCTTTTTGATGTTCTAACAATCCTCCAACTCCCAGACCTTGACTCCACTCCAGCATATCAATGTCCTTATTGAGTCCGCAGACCTAATGCATGCCTTTGGGTGTGGGTTCCAAAACAAGGCATTGAAAATGGGTGCATGAAACCAAGATCAGAGTTTGAAGATGTCCACCATGCTCTAAAGATCTAGATTCAACAAGGTTTGAGGTCCTTTACTTGCCGCTACCCTCTGATCTTGCATAATCCATCAACTCCTAGTCAAGAACATTGAGATTCTTGACCTAGGGCTTGCTCTTGAAATTCTCTGGCTTAGTATCCTGTTCCAAAGCTTTTAAAATATGAAAATAAACCCCCTTAACTTGCATTTTACAAAGAACAGAGGATATCCTATGGTTTATTTGCAAGTTAAGGCCATTTGAATGCAATAACCCAAAAAATGAGGGTTTGACAGAACAACAGATAAGAAAAAGGAATAACTTTGATATAAGGTGTCTTGAATCTACCAAATAAACTCTCAAAGCATAAGATATAAATACTCTAACTTCCACACTGGTCTGCCCTCCCTTTCACATCCGTACACTGTACAGTGCTTGAAGGAAATGCACAAAAAAGGCTCTGAAATAGTGGCTCTATCTGACAGAGAGTCCATGCTAGGCTTCATGACTAACCTAGAGCACATTCCTTGTTATGGAGGAAGTTTGAATGGTGAAGAACTTATGGAATGGATAGAGGACCTAGATAACCATTTTGACTACAAGTATCTTATTAATAACCATTTTGACTACAAGTATCTTATGGATAGAGGACCTTGATAACCATTTTGACTCATTTAGTATCTTATTGAGCTTCACTTTGTTTCGAGAATATAGTTTAATATTCTCTACTAAACAGGGCCAACCACGTGAAGGTGGAAGCTCATTTGGCCCCACCCCCCTCCCCCTAACATCACTCTACATTCCCCGTTAACATCTAACATTCATTCATTCTTTCAATTATTAATAAAATGTAACATTCAATCAATATCACATGATAACATTCATTAACACATTAGATTCGTTAACACACAACATTCATCAATATGAAAATAAACACATAATTCATGAACATTCATTAGCACATAATTAAATTCATTGAGACATAAAATTCAGTCATTATCAATTAAGGTATTTAGATGACAATCATTTCTTTTTTCTCTTTCTAATTTTTTTTTCTATGTAAGCTCTAAGAGGAGCATCAGTGTTATCATCAATACCCCCCTCATCAGTTGTTTTGTTCTTTGTTCTTGATGATCTCAAATTCCTATGCTGCTGCAAAGGGGGGTCCTCTACAATAACAAATAAAAGAGTTAAATTTAAAATATTTAATTATAATTGTTACAAGTATTTAATTATTTTAAAGAACATAACTGTGGCGCTCTTTAATTACCTGATCTGGGCACATCATTTTGTCTAGACTCAACCTCAACATGCTCATGAGCACCGACCCCTCGATCCTCTACAGTTGCTATACAAAATGTTACATTAATCCAAACACCAATTGTAATTACATATAAAAATTTTAATAGCAAATGTATACCTCCACCACTAGGATGCACATCATGCGAACCTTCATTATGCATAGATTGTGTAGAAGGATTGTCAGGCTGCATTCCAATATCCTACACATTGTTATCATTGCTTTCTTAAAACAGATATACTCACTTTATATTAGAACTTAACATCAAATAGACTAATTGGTAAAGTATTCAATTTGAAATAAATTTCATTTAGCTTATTTACCTGTGGCTCAGATGCATCATTATTTGAACCTTGCACACTGATTTCAGCTCGTAGCCGTTTAGCCACGGCTCTATAGCCTTGTTGGAAGCCAATTCTCTTGTCCTCTTCTGTGAGGCATCTATTGAACTCTAACCCCTACATTTTTTCTTGGTATGGTGAATTTTACTTGCATTGTTTGATCAAAAAAAATTTCCTTGCAATATATAAAAAAATTGATACAAGTTTTCATTTACTAATACTTACAACTCGTGCTTGAAGTTTGGAAAAACCACCAGAGCCGAGCTTGTGTGTCCCGTGCTTTTCTAATCTTGCCTTTGTTGCCTTTGATGTGTCAGGCAATCTATGAAAAGTTTGAAATATGTTAGAGACCAGTATAGGAAAAATTTAGAGGTTAATTAGTACATAATTACATTCTCAAAAGTATCACATACCTTGCTCTACTCTCTACTGGCGTAATTCCTTTTTTCATGTCGGCTTTATACTTTCCATCTAAAATCAAACCCTGCCACTCAGCCTCAAGAACATAGGGCGGACGCTCGTGCCTTGGGTTAACCTCTAAATATTTCCTGTACTGGTCCCTAATATACTTCAAACATAAACCAGCTCTTTCAAGGAGCTTGTTTCTCTCGAATGCACGAGGTCCAAAAAGCTGGGTCATACTATGTACAAGATCATCCTTCAACTTTTTATCTTGGTTATTCCACCTTTTAAGTAAAAAAAAACATGTTAGACTCATAAATGAAGAGAAGCTACCTTTAATATAGTTCAAGAAATTGATGAAAAGGAAAACTATTCTAGCAATGATATGAAATCAAAATAGTGGTTTGGGGTTTTAGTTAGGATATGATGTTCCACCATGTACGTATGGTGGGCCCGAATATCCGCAAACACTCGTCACCAAGTTTTCGCCAAAAAATATCATTCCCTACAAAATAATCATGGGATCATTAGTCGATGAAGAGTGATCAAAAACTAAATTACTATTATATCACTATAGAATAATAATAACTTTAAAGTACCTGGAAGTTTGGATACTTTTAAGGGAACGCCTTCATCGTCGCTGACGATCAATACGCAATCCTTCACCGTTCCCGTACTAGGAACACGGGAACATCCAGGAAATGATGTTGCATCAGGACTTGTTGCATCTCCTATTGCAAAAAATGAAAACCATTATCAAATGCCTCCAAGAAATAATACTTCAAAGGAAATAAATTGGTGCAGAGCACCCATGGCACAAACACAATCAAGGGATCTACATCGTAAACACATAACACTTAAACACATAACAAAAGAGAGAAAAAGAGGGATTTGTGTACCAGTAGATGGTGCAACAGTTGGTGCATTTAGGCTGTGTGTTGTTGACATGGCAGTCGGCAAGACATTTGTGGCTGTCCTGGATGGAGGCGGCGTTGTCATATCATCATGGAAAGGAGCTGAAGAATAAAATTGTTAGAGCATGCATAAATATAGAACGCGTGGACTAGCATGGACAAGATTGTTAGAGCATTAAAAAAAAAGATTGTTCGAGCATGTATTGTCAATGATTATGATCATTCCTATATATATTCAGTGGAAAACACAAGTGGGGAATGGAACATGTGATCTACCTGAACCACTTGCAATACCGGCCTCATCATGGGAATGGGGTTCAAAATTACGCAAATAACTCTGTAAAGACAATGCATCCATATTTTAATTAATGTCATAAAAGAGCATAACATAAAAACCATTATTGAACTCTTGTAATAATTAAAAATTTCATTAATACTTACTTTAAAGTTTTCAGAAGTGCGCAACAACTCAGCTGCCCTGTCTTTTATTTCCTGAGTCTGAGGATGTATGGATACCAAACGTAGAAGTTCTTTCCCAATTTTCTTTAGCAGCTTTTTAATGGAACCGATCGGGTCATCGGTCTCTGCTAAATCAATAAAAAAAGGGTCCACAAGGGGGGACTCCTGAGGGACTGTAGGTTGCTTTCCCTCTCTCTGACCACCGGCCCTCTGTGACAACAATAGTATTAGTATTATCAAAATTACTCCAAAACAATGAAGAAAATAACATTAAAAAAAATAACATTTTGCTTCTATCTAGTTTGCACAATTACAATGAATTTTACCTGCTCATGTGTAGATGAGCTAGGAATATCGTCACCATCACCTTCGGGCGGTTGCTCCATATTGTGCCCCTGTGTCAAAGATCAAGTATAAAAATGTTAGCCAAAAATTTAATAACTAAATGGTATGTTGGAGTCA
Source organism: Chamaecyparis obtusa (assembly GCA_027943335.1). Taxonomy (NCBI): domain Eukaryota; kingdom Viridiplantae; phylum Streptophyta; class Pinopsida; order Cupressales; family Cupressaceae; genus Chamaecyparis; species Chamaecyparis obtusa. Next base: position 959,304 of record BSBK01005126.1, on the reverse strand, counting down.
TTGATTAGAAGTTGGTTTAATAGTATGTACCACCCCCATGATAGTAGCCTCGTTTGTATCTATGCGGTTCAAATTGTAATCAATAAGCAGCTCTTCCCCTGCACGTATTGATTTTATCGCACAGATGAATACACGATTTCCCTCGCGCGCCTCAAATATGCAATTGGGTTGCTTTATAGTTGACCCAGGTCATGTACTATTTATAAAACCCGCAATATTCCCTGTTGCTTTTGGCCTTCCATCAATGTATATAGCCACACTTTTACTTTGATTATTGTCTTGCTGTTGTATATAATTTGCCGAGAGTGCATACCTACGCATACTTTTTTTATATTGAACAATATGCATCCAACTTTTGTAATCGTAACATGGTCCAACATACTCCATCAATTCAGAAACTTTATTGTAAGACACCTTTATGCCATCCATAGAAAATAGGCCCAAACCATGTAATGATGATGGTGCTATGCGATATATCCTCTCATTAACACAAAAATCAATGTTTATTGGAGGAAGTTCCTTGGGTACCCAATGTTTCTGTAGATGTTGGTACCTCAAGGGCACCTCGATGTCGCCTTTCATCTCATCATCATAAGAACATGACCCCCCTTGAGCAAGGAAAAATTTCATGTGTTTATTGAATTTCCTTCTAGTCCTTTGACCTCTAGTTAATCTCCCTATTCTAGATAAACTGCATGTCTCACTTTCCTCTTCTATTCCTATATTTCCCTCACTCGAGGAAGACACTTCTGACAAATACCTATTTGCTGGTACCTGAAAATGGGAGAGATCTTAGAAGATATCAATCTTACTATTGATAAGTGTATTAAATAGACTTTCTATAAGGTGTATTGACTTATACCTGTCGATCCATGAGACTGTGCGGGATGCTCTTGAAAGGGGTTCAATTTCCTGCAAATGTAATTCAATTATCATGAGTATAATCACATCATAATCATAATCACATCCATCATAAGCATCACATAAAAATTAAAAACATTAAAACGTACACATTATAACACTTATAGCTTTTAAATAGATAATGAATAAACTATGTAACCATTTAAGACAAATATATTTCTATCAAGAAATGAATATTAAATACATTAAGGATTGATGGCATACCTTTAAATTTCATCATCATCATCCTCATCATCATCATCATCATCATCATCATCCTCGTCATCGTCGTCATCATCATCGTCCTCGTCCTCGTCCTCGTCGTCGTTGTCGTCATCATCAACATCATCATCATCAACATCAACATCATCTTCATCATCATCATCAGTAGCAGCATCATCTTCTTCTTCTTCTTCATGAAAATTTGTCTCAAGAACATCATCCAATAATTGTCGATCGTGATCATCATCTACATCATCTTCTACTTCTTCGGTATCTTCTTCTTCCATCGCATTATACTTTATCGGCCTTCCTCTCGGTTCATGTCTAACAACAAATGACCAACCCGGTTTATGTGAAACCTCTGAGTAAAATACCTGTTCACATTGGCTTGGAAGAACATAGGGCTCATCCCCAACTGGCTCAAACGACCTTGTATTAACCATTGTAAATCCATTATCATGTTCAATAACAGTTCTATTAGGATCATTTGGATTAAGTCGTAGCCTGTACCATTTGACAACGAAGAGTACTAATTTGAAGGAACTAAAGTCGCACTCAAATATATCATCCAAAATGCCATAGTATTGATTTTTAGACTCTTGAGGATCTAAGTCATTTCTAGATGAAATATTAGTCACTTGAAAGACTGCAGTTATTCCAGAATCACAAGTTTTCTTCGTGTCATCCAACACTTTGACGCGAAATTTTTGACCATTACAGAACATACCCTTGTGGTGTTTAACCTGCAATAATATGTGAAACATGTCAAAATTATTATATCGTGAGTTGATAAACATACGGGTGATTAATAATTTTGTACGTACCTGGAAATCTCTTAAACCATATGCTAAATCTATTTCCCTTTGCGTAACATTAGAATCTCCATTACGATGAGCTTCTTTAACCAATGAAGATACACCTTCCCATGTTAATGTGTGACCAGAATGTTGACATCGTTCAATCCATACCGTCATCCAATCAAGATTGTTTGCAATATACAAATGTAGTGCATCCCACTCTCGAGCAACTGTACAAAAAAAAAATAGACGACTTACAACTGATTTATTTTGAAGATTAAAAAATAATTTATTACAATAACATCTTATAATTTATTACCTATCACTTTCCTCAATCTACCTTTCCCCATCAAGTACTCCCCTTTGAATTTTTTAAAAGGGTCGAGATCCCAAATGCGATCTACATGGATATTTGAAGCAAACTTAGGAAGATATTCAGTAATGTACACCATAGTCTGGTATACCATGTATCCCTCTACCATAGAACCCTCAGGATGTGCTCTTTGTCGAACCAAAGCCTTCAAAGATTTCAAGTGCCTCTCAACCATCCACATTGACCTAGTGTGTGCAGGTCCACACAATTCAATCTCCTCAACTTGGTGTATGAGGTAGTGTTCTTGTGCATTGAAAAAAGTTGGAGGTAGACACTTTTGCATTTCACACAATAAATGAGGAATTCTTCTTTTCCAATAGTTTATATCTTCTTTATGGATTTCTTTAGATGACAACCACCTACATTAAGAGATTCAAGTCACAAAAAATATATAAATACGAGACTTTACAAAATAATATACAATAGATTACATAGCAAGAAAAACAAATCGCGAATATAATAAATATATACAACAAATTGAACAGATATTACTGCTTACCTCATGTATTTTCCAAGATCATATATCACTTGTTTGATGTTATTGTTGAAGTGCTCTGGGAGAGATAGAGGTAGCACGTACTGCAGTAATTATAAACCAATCATTTCATTATTTTCTAACATAACATAATGAATAGTACACGTAGTTTATGAATATATTGTAAATACAGAAGAACATAACTTACCTTGATGAAAGTATGCCAATCATGCATTTTGAGCCCTGGCCCAAATTCACTTTTCTTTGATATGAGATTGCTTATGTTCCCAGCAAATCCTGTGGGAAATCAAATTTTTCGTATGACTTCTTTTATGGCATCACTTTGCTGCTCCGTTAATAACCAAGGAAGGGCACTTATATTAATCTGATCTCTATTGCTATTTGAGTGAATGAAATTCTTCAGTGCATGATTGGATTCATGAATGTCATTACAAATTTTGACAATTTTTTCTTTGTCACGCCTTCCATCCAGTATTTTCCACAATGTCTCTGTTATATTCTTTCCAACATGCATAAGATCAAACAAATGCACAATTTGTAGGTCCTCGTAGTAGGGAAACCTACTAAATTGTCTGGGATAGCTTTTTAGTCCCTTTGGAAGGTTGTCAGTAGTGCCTTGACGACCTTCACGATCATCAATTACATAATTAGTAAACAAAAATCACAATAGAAATATATAAATTACAAACATAAACCATTAAGTGGAACGACATTACCTCGACGATTAATTCTATTATATTCCAACTTCCATAGGCAAGGTGTCATTCTTCGTGGCTTTGATGTAGTCTCTTCTTTCCCATTGAAAAGATGTTTTTCCATACTTCGATACTTATGATTCCTGTGGAGGAAGTGTCTGTAATCATCAAACACATGCTTTCCTAAACTTTTTGAATGACGAGATTTCATCTTTGGACCACAAACTGGACATGCAAATTTTCCCTTTGTTTGAAGACCTACAAGATAATGATATAATTGGATTATTAAATATGTTGATTTTTATAATTAGAATTATCATGCGCAACTTGAATTCACTATAACATACCACAAAAATGTGTTAGCCCTGGGGCATCATGTATTGTCCATACAAGTATTGCATGGAATTGAAATTGTCTTTGTCCTATTGGTCTAGACACGTCATACATAGTGACACCGTTCCATAACTCCACCAACTCGTCAATAAGAGGCTCAATATATACATTCATATCTTTAACTTGATATTTACCTACTTGAATGAACAGTAACATTACATAATTATTGTGACCATTTTACTGTAAGATTTGTAAGTACATGTAAATTAATAACTATCAAATGATAAAATACCTGGAACAATCATTGCCAACATAATGTGCTCCCTCTTTATTGACATCCACGGAGGAATGTTATTGTTGATAACAAAAACAGGCCACATCGAGCAAACAGATCTCATCTCTCCAAATGGATTGACACCATCCGCTGCCAATGAAAGCCTGAGATTACGAGGTTCTTCTTTGAAGTGTTGCCACTTTTCCTCTATGTGCATAAATGCCGAACCATCCGCAGGGATTCGAATAATGTCATCTCGACTTCTATTGCGTGCATGGTAATCCATAAATTGTGCCAAGCTAGTACACCTGAATAATTGTCGCATCCGTGGAATAATGGGGATGTAACGAAGAACCTTGTGAGGCACCTTTTTTGTTATTCAATCTGTTCGATATCTACTTGTATGACATACAGGGCATTGTGTTGCAAATTCATGTTCTTTATAATATATAATATGATCATTGGGACAAGCATGTATTGCTTGATACTCCATTCCAATATCTTTCATAATAGCAGATAATTCTCGATATGAGCGAGGTAGAATATTTGATGGTGGTAACAAAAACTCACCTATCAATCTACAGCAAAAAATATAAGTTGTTAATATAAACAATATTAGTGGTACATTATTCACCCTTTGTTAACTATAAAGACATATATGACATACCTTAACATACGTGACATTGTTATGTTGGATAAACCATTCATAACCTTCAAGTTCAACAACAACAATACAGCAGAGAGAAGAGTTGTTTGGGAGTCTTTGTATAGGGGCTCGTATGCCTTCTCAAGTAGAGGTACATCAAGGCTATCATCATCATCATGATCAGATCCGCTTGGACTAAATGTGTCATGGATCAATGTATTTATACCATCATCTTCAATTGTGTTTTCTGGCGCATGATCGTCATCTTCCATGGGATCATTATCTTCACCTTGGATATTCGCACCCCCATGTTCCTCCATATCATGTACTTCCCTGGGGAGATCAACCTATATAAAATTGATTAACATAAATAAACCATGATCTTCAACTCATCATCAAGTGATTTCATATGTATATAAATTGTTAAAATGATATAATGAACAACTTACCAGTGGATGATAGTCATGCCCCCCTTCAATGTGACCATTCTCCCTACAATGTCTCTTAACTGTTTTGATTAGCAATCTTCTACGGTTTAAGCCCTTACAAATTTTGTAGGGACAATAACATTTTCCATCACCTTTTCTTTTCAAGTTAGACCACAATCTAGCGATTGTCTCCCTATTTTGTTCTTCACTTATATTATCTGACATGATCGTTCTTCGCAGGAAGCAAAAATTGGGCTATGAAAACTTCGGTCTACAACTTTCAGTGACTAAGCAAAATTGTCAAAAGTACACAAAACATATAAGCTACAAGGCCTTCTTGCTTAGCTCTAGAAGCTCTCTAGCAATCAAAACATATAAGCTACAAGGCCTAACAGCAATTTCAAAACATATAAGCTACAAGGCAAGACATATTACATGACATGGCAAAAGGATTAAAATATACATTAGATTAAAAAATATACAATTTTCAAACCTGAGCGCGCGGCTATAACTCGTGCAATGGTCTTCTTGCTTAGCTTTAGAAGCTCTCCAGCAATCAAAACATATAAGCTACAAGGCCTAATAGCAATTTCAAAACAAGGGTCATCAAAAGAACCAAAAACAATGTGTGCAAACAATACCTTGTGAAGTGGTATAGACAATTAGAAGATGTTACTATGTGCTAGGGAACTTCTTAGAACTGTTGGTATATTCTTACAACTTGCTACACCTGGGATATTCTTCTCTGTAGATGCTACTGTGTGCCGTGGTCCAAACGGGCCCATAAATGTGGTTGAATAGCAATACATTCAAGTGGCTTACACAAGGGACAGTCACTGTGAGATATCCTCATGTGTGACTGTCCTTGTCACAAATGAGGACATCTCACAGTGACTGTCCCTTGTGTAATTGCCACTTGAATGAGGTCAGTCACTGTAAAGACAACATGATAATGTACACATACAATGAGTGTACATTATCATGTTGTCTTTACAGTGGCTGCCCTCATGTTGTATATTCTTCTCTGTAGATGCTACTACGTGCTAGGGAACTTCTTAGAACTGTTGGTATATTCTTACAACTTGTTACACCTAGGATATTCTTCTCTGTAGATGCTACTGTGTGTCGTGGTCCAAACGGGCCCATAAATGTGGTTGAATAGCAATACATTCAAGTGGCAATTACACAAGGGACAGTCACTGTGAGATGTCCTCATGTGTGACTGTCCTTGTCACAAATGAGGACATCTCACAGTGACTGTCCCTTGTGTAATTAAGTATTGTGGGGAAGCATTCTAAATAACCAAAGCCGCTAACAATAAATTCAACACAGATATGTCCTCATTTCTGGGTATTTTAGCTCTCTAACAGCTGAATACCAGATTAAATAATAATGACAAAAGAAAAATAAACCCAACGTACTCAGAAATTGTAGCTGTGATTTTGCGGAGGGAATCTCTCTCGGCGCTGTTGAAAACACAAATGACAACCCGCTTGATTTCGCGGAGGGAATCTCTCTCGGTGCTGTTCAAAACATAAATGACAACCCGCTTTGTTCAAAACACAAATGATAACCCGCTTGATTTTGCGGAGGGAATCTCTCTCGGCACTGTTGAAAACACAAATGACAACGTTCCTTTTTTTTTTGCACTTATATCCCGACCAACATAAGGTCCATTTGTAATACAACATGATAATGTACACTTACAGTGAGTGTACATTATCATGTTGTCCTTAGAGTGACTATCCTCATTTGTTGAAGAAGAAAAGCATTAATGTGGCTGAATAGCAATACATTCAAGTGGCAATTACACAAGGGACAGTCACTATGAGATGTCCTCATTTGTGACTGTCCTTACAGTGAGTGTACATTATCATGGTGTCTTTAGAGTGACTGTCCTCATTTGTTGAAGAAGAAAAGCATTAATGTGGTTGAATAGCAATACATTCAAGTGGCAATTACACAAGGGACAATCACTGTGAGATGTCCTCATGTGTGATTGTCCTTGTCACAAATGAGGACATCTCACAATGACTGTCCCTTGTGTAATTCAAGTGGCAATTACACAAGGGACAGTCACTGTGAGATGTCCTCATTTGTGACTGTCCTTACAATGAGTGTACATTATCATGTTGTCTTTAGAGTGACTGTCCTCATTTGTTGAAGAAGAAAAGCATTAATGTGGTTCAATAGCAATACATTCAAGTGGCAATTACACAAGGGACAATGTCATGAGCCGTGACATATTGAACTTAGTATAATAATAAAATGATTAGATGATATATAATAATCTATTATTAACGGTATATAACAATAATATATAATTATTATCAAAAGATAATAATAATATATAGTTAGCATAATAAGTAATATGTTAATTAAATAATATTAAAATATTAATAAATAATATAATTATGATTATAATTATAATATAAATTAATAATAAATAATTATTAATAAATTATATATATTATATTATAATAATATATTAAGTAATAATATTAAATCAATTATTGATATAATAATTTTAATATATAAATAATATTAATAAACCTCTCAATATAAAACAATATGTTATCACTATAATAATATTTATTATAAAATTATTAATATTACTAACATCATTAATTATAATATTTAATAATAACAATAACATTAATAATAATAATAATAATAATAACGTTTAAAGCAATATCGAATATCTGTAATCGATATACATCTACATTAAACATTTGCATTATCTATCACGATGAGGAACGAAGAAGTGATACAACAATCACTAGTCATTACACATCGATACCATGAGAGGATGATTAATGAACCAAATACTATGAAGTCAAGATCAACATGATATGAATAAGGGATAGGTCGCTATGTGTTTCAAAAGATGTATTGATAAGCAAGAAGGATAACCATTCATATATTATAAATAATCATTAATTGCACAAGTTTAGACAATGACATATCCGATAAAGCAATATCAAACATGAAGACCCGCTAGCAAATATGCACCATCACTTCCTATGTTATCATGACAATAACATAAACTAGATTGAATTCTACTATCTATATCAATAGACACCACATAGGAGGATATCGACTAAAGGATTGAAAGATTATCGATTGTCTGAGATAAACCACATCTTGTAGAAACACAAAAGCATCAGTGATTATATCACAAGCTATTGATGAATGAGGCATCAGTCATGGATAATAAGTACAATGTATCCTTAAGTATTAACAGGAATGGAAGTCAATTTGAAGATCAAACTCCATTACCAGCAATCAACCAATAAATGGACAATTATCAGAAAATGATATCGACTTATATCAGAGTAGAAAGATTGGATATCATCATAACAATATGGGATAAGGCAAGAGTTAATATCGATTGACTAAATACTAATGATAGTTAGACCAAACTAATACAAACACAATGGATGTTAACTACTGGTTGCACTACCAATTAGGGAAGATTACCTTCATAAAAAGATTTGATATTGAGTCAATCTGGGAGTTATCTATGATCAGAAAATAATGAAATAATATTATGTGAACTGTCGGATTATGGAAAGGTGTGCTTAACAAAGGGACATGGAGGAAGAAACAAGACACGTCTCATTCATAGCATCTCTTCATTTGTTAAAGACAATATAAGAATGCATTCTCGTCAGTCACTCAAGGCATCATTAGAACTTTATTTACTTATCCATATTTGGATATACTCAATAGAGCATCTGCCTTTGGCAGTTTGGTTTCAAGTTTATCATTGCAGATCAGAGACAACACCATGATTGCACAGATAGAAAGGATAGTCAGAAACAGCATCAATATTTGAAGTTGCAAGCATATAATTCAGAATCTGAAATAGCAACATATCACTCATAGCGATATTACACATTTGCATAATTACATCATCATATCAGACACAGCAAATACATTGCTGTAAGCAATACTTATTGATTGTATATCGATATTGTTTATATCAGACATACCATCATTATACTATCACTATAAGTGATAGGAAACATCATATTCATAGCATATTTCATATCATTATATCCGACAGTGCTATTAAACATATTGGTATCAATATCATCTTGCACACATATTGTGATTGAATCTGAAATAGTGGTTGATATCTTAAGTAACCTCCATTACTTAGTTTAATTGTAAGTATCTGATAGAGTAAGTCTGAGAAGTGGAGTAATTGTTCCTGTTTTCCAAGTTAGCCAAAAAGGGGACATTACAGACAATCACTGTGAGATGTCCTCATGTGTGACTGTCCTTGTCACAAATGAGGACATCTCACAAGGACTGTCCCTTGTGTAATTCAAGCGGCAATTACACAAGGGACAGTCACTGTGACATGTCCTCATTTGTGACTGTCCTTACAGTGAGTGTACATTATCATGTTGTCTTTAGAGTGACTGTCCTCATTTGTTGAAGAAGAAAAGCATTAATGTGGTTCAATAGCAATACATTCAAGTGACAATTACACAAGGGACAATCACTGTGAGATGTCCTCATGTGTGACTATCCTTGTCACAAATGAGGACATCTCACAATGACTGTCCCTTATGTAATTCAAGCGGAAATTACACAAGGGACAGTCACTGTGAGATGTCCTCATTTGTGACTATCCTTACAGTGAGTGTACATTATCATGTTGTCTTTAGAGTGACTGTCCTCATTTGTTGAAGAAGAAAAGCATTAATGTGGTTCAATAGCAATACATTCAAGTGGCAATTACACAAGGGACAATCACTGTGAGATGTCCTCATGTGTGACTGTCCTTGTCACAAATGAGGACATCTCACAATGACTGTCCCTTGTGTAATTCAAGCAGCAATTACACAAGGGACAGTCACTGTGAGATGTCCTCATTTGTGACTATCCTTACAGTGAGTGTACATTATCATGTTGTCTTTAGAGTGACTGTCCTCATTTGTTGAAGAAGAAAAGCATTAATGTGGTTCAATAGCAATACATTCAAGCGGTAATTACACAAGGGACAGTCACTGTGAGATGTCCTCATTTGTGACTGTCCTTACAGTGAGTGTACATTATCATGTTGTCTTTAGAGTGACTGTCCTCATTTGTTGAAGAAGAAAAGCATTAATGTGGTTCAATAGCAATACATTCAAGTGGCAATTACACAAGGGACAATCGATCACTGTGAGATGTCCTCATGTGTGACCTTTGTGAAGGCAAGTGCCAATTTGTACCCAAGTTACCAATATTGTGGCAAAAGTGGGAATGAAGCATTTAGGGGTCAAATTGGGCAAAGAAGTGTAGAAGTGGCCTATGTGAGGTCTAAATAGCCTAACTAAGTCATGGTTAGGGTCTTATGGTGTTTGAACAATAAGTTTTGAACCAAAATCCCAAAGGTTGTAACAAGTTGTCAATGTTGTCATTCACAACATTGACAACATTTGTGCAAGGGAGCATTTTCGAGTAAGATGGTTATGTAACTATATGAAACCATTGAATTAGGCATCAGATCAACTATAAGAGGCCTCCATCGATCTGTGCAAAAGTTTGGGGGGAAAAACATTTGGAATTAAGAAGATTTGTAGAGTAACACGGTTTTAGTGAATTCTTGAGTTTTTTTGTTTCTTTGTTTTCAGTTGATTAATGGATTAGATAGCTCGCAGTGTCTATTGGAAAAGTTATTACAAGTTGTTTTTTTATTCTGTGTTGTGTTTTTTTTGAGTTTTGAAGCATTCCAACTAGTTTGTTAATTCTTTTGTTAAGTACCCTATCATTGGTTTGAACCAGGTAGGTTGAACAAATGGAGTCTTAGCTCATCATTCCATTGTCAATTTTGTACGGGCTCTTGGAATGGGTGAGGAGACTCCATGTACTATATGTTTGGAAGGAGGGGCCCTGGGAAGCTCATTTTCTATGTTTGCAATGATGTCCTAGGTGAGTCAGTTGAGCACAGTTAGGGATGACAAATCATTACAAGAAGATTACAACAAGTTGAATGCATTGGTTGCTTCAACTAAAATCTCATGGAGAGGTAGACACACATCTAAAGAAGCCCCAAGTCAAATTAGAAGATTGGGTGAGTTTCTTTGGCTGCTAAGAAAACAAACTCTTAGTCAGACTGTCCAAGTTGTGTCAAAATACTTGTTTTCAGGCATGGCTGTAGCAGTTGGTGTACAAAAAATCTAGGAGGAGAAGACCTTAGATATCTTGGAGTTCTCAATAAAGGGCATCTGAATCCTAAGCCCTTTAGGTGGCTTAATATAAACAAAAAGGCTTGACAAAGGCCTAATTGCTAGCAGCCTATTTTTGGGTGCAATTGGCATGCATGGTTTGATGAACCGGATTGAAGTACTGATGAAAAGTATAGGTGAAGGAGTAATATTGAAACCAATAGAGGTCCTAGTGGCCAGCCTCTCCATGGAGTAAAGTTCTAGTTGAATGTGTTTCAATTTGTGAAGACAAGACTAGGAGTGTCCTAGTAGCTAGATTGGTATTGAGCAGAGTTCGTTGTATTTCTTGTTGGTGTGCACTAGTTGAAGGAGTGGGATCTTGGGTAGAGATACCTAAAGAGTGTAGGGATAGTTAAGTACCCTATCAAGTCAAAACATTGGCCTAAAGAGACCCTAGTGAAGGATAGGGAGTGAGCAAGACAAAGTGTTACATCAATTAACAAGATCATTTTTTGGTAATTGTGTACATTATCATGTTGTCTTTACAGTGACTGTCCTCATTTGTTGAAGAAGAAAAGCATTAATGTGGTTCAATAGCAATACATTCAAGTGGAAATTACACAAGGGAATATCACTATGAGATGTCCTAAGTGTGACTGTCCTTGTCACAAATGAGGACATCTCACAGTGACTGTCCCTTGTGTAATTGCCACTTGAATGAGGACAGTCACTGTAAAGACAACATGATAATGTACACAAGTACCGTGAAGGTAGTCGCAAGTTAGGGCTGTTTCATTGCATACCCGAAACAATGAAGACATTACAGTCCACAAAACGTTTGTGCTTGAAAGATGAACAAATAAAATTAAACTTCTAAATAACCAAAGCCGCTAACAATAAATTCAACACAGATATGTCCTCATTTCTGGGTATTTTAGCTCTCTAACAGCTGAATACTAGATTACATAATAATGACAAAAGAAAAATAAACCCAACGTACTCAAAAATTGTAGCTGTGATTTCGCGGAGGGAATCTCTCTCGGCGCTGTTGAAAACACAAATGACAACGTTCTTGTTTTTTTTGCCCTTATATCCCGATGTGATTTCGCGGAGGGTTACGGTGCTGTTGAAAACACAAATGACAACGTTCCTTTTTTTTTTTGCCCTTATATCCCAACAACATCGCAATTGCAAGTTAGGGCTGTTTCACTGCATACCCGAAACAATGAAGACGTTACGGTCCACAAAACATTTGTGCTTGAAAGATGAACAAATAAAATTAAACTTCTAAATAACCAAAGCCACTAACAATAAATTCAACATAGATATGTCCTCATTTCTGGGTATTTTAGCTCTCTAACAGCTGAATACCAGATTACATAATAATGACAAAAGAAAAATAAACCCAACGTACTCAGAAATTGTAGCTGTGATTTCGCGGAGGGTTACGGCGCTGTTGAAAACACAAATGACAACGTTCTTGTTTTTTTTGCCCTTATATCCCGATGTGATTTCGTGGAGGGTTACGGCGCTGTTGAAAACACAAATGATAACGTTCTTATTTTGTTTGCCGTTATATCCTGATGTGATTTCGCGGAGGGTTACGGCGCTGTTGAAAACACACATGACAACGTTCCTTTTAAATTTTGCGCTTATATCCCGACAACGTCGCAATTGCGACAGTGACAAATGTATTGTCGTCGCAAATTGCGACGGTGTCGGGCTATATTTGAAAAAAAAAGAGCAAAACCACATGACATTTGCCTGCCGTCGCAAATGGCCGTCGCAATTTCACCCCAAATGTATTAGTGACTCAGTAGCTTCTTGTATAAATGTAGATGTTTGGTGGTAGTTTAAGGAGTCATTTTTAGTTAGAAGATAGAGGGCATTAGATTAGAGATTGGTAGCAGATCCTCGCATGTTTGAGGACTTCTGTAATTCATTTTAATATAAGGCCCTAACCGGGAAGACCTTACAGCTTGGCATGTATGATTCAAATTGATGATAATATTTGAAAGGATCTGGCATTCTCTCTCTCACTCTTGTTGTTTTTTGCTTCCGCATGTGTGTTGCAGGCTTGGATCATTAGGGTGCACCATCCTTTGGCCCCTCTTGCATCCCTGCCTTGCATCAGGTGGTATCAGAGCGGGGTGAGATCTTGATTTAGGTATGTGGATCTAGGTTTGCAGGTTCCTCTTGAAGCCCTAGTGAAATTGTTGTGGGGTAGTAGATTATGATCTGACCTGCAATTGCAGAGGGTTGTCAAGATGGTTCATGGGAGGTGAGATGCAGATCCAGGATTGGCAGATATGCTAAGATAGATTGTTGCTAGGTTGGAAGCAATGGAAATGACCCAAAGAAGAGGAAGACATCTTGGGGATGTTAGTGATGATGAAATTGAAGAAGAACAGGTGAATGCAGAACCTGGTCCTGTTATGGATCAAGGTGAAGATATATTTTTGAAGGCTTTGACAAATCTGAAGTCAACACCACATTTCAATCCCCTTGAGTATAGTGGAAAGCTAGATTCTGATGAATTGGTGGATTGGATCATTGAGATGAAAAAGTATTTTGAATATGAAAATATCCCTGAGGATAAGAAGGTGAAGATTGCAAGCACAAAGTTGAAAAATCATGCATCCTTATGGTGGGAACATCTACAATTGGATCGGAAGAGGAAAGGCAAAGACAAAATTAAGGTATGGTGTAAAATGGTCAATAAATTGACAGGAAAGTTCTTACCCTGTGATTATTAGATTAACCTAGTTCGGCGAATGTAAAGTTTGAGATAGAAAGATAGCTCGGTAAAAGAGTATACTGAGGAATTCTATAGATTAGATATCAGATCTAGACATGATGAAGATGATGTGGAAAGAATCGGAAGAAAACTGAATGGTTTGAGAGTTTCCATCGAAGAGGAGATTAGTATGGTCAAGTTGGAGAACATTGAAGAGGCTTATCAATTTGCTTTGAAAGCCAAGGAGAAATTGAACAAGAAACATGAGCAAAGATAGAGAGGTCAAGGTGGTAGATTCCCTAGAGGAAGAGGTAGATCTAATGGTGAAAATGGTAGATCCAAACCAGAAAAGACAAATCTGGACAAAGGCAAGACCGAGTGGAAAGGTGAAAGTTCTAGAGGCAGAGGCAGTAACTACCGAGGTGGTTATGGCAGAGAAAGTTTCCAAGGAACTTGTTATAATTGTGGAGAGGAAGGACATAGATCACCGAATGAACCTGAGAAAGAAAATAACTTGATGGTAAGGAGAGGACTGTGGAATGAAATCAAGAAGGAAGATCTGATAAGGAAAAGTTTGTTCAAGACCAGATGTAGAGTTTCTGACAAAGTCTAGAAGGTAATCATTGACAGTGGTAGCTCAGAGAATCTGGCACCTGAAGAGATGGCCACAAAATTGTAGTTGGAAAGGTTGGTACATCTGAAGCCCTATCAGATTTCATGGATCAAAGATGAGCATACACTCCTGGTAAGTGAACAATGTTATGTGAATTTGAAGATTGGAAATTACTATGATAAGGTGTTATGTGATATCATGCCTATGGATTGTTGTCATATTTTGTTGGGTAGACCTTGGCAATATGATAGACATGCTATATATGATGGGAGACTGCATAAGTATACTATTGTGGATAATGGAAAGAAACAAATCTTGTTACCATTGATGGAAGAACCTGTTATTAATGTCTGCACATCTGTGAAAGTTTGTTTGATGGAAGGAAGGAAGTTTGTAAATTCTTTGAAGAGGAATGATGTATGTTTTGTTGTGATTCCTAATAAGCCGAGTAAGAAAACATAAGATAATGTCCCTGAGGAGATTGATAAGTTACTCATCGAGTACAGTGATATCATTTCTAATAATGTACCTGATGGTTGGCCACTGAAAATAAGCATTGATCATTGTATGGATCTAATCCCTAGAGCTATTTTACCGAATAAGGCACCTCATTGGTTGACACCTACCGAGAATCAGGAATTGAACTGACAGATTCAAGAGTTGTTGGAGAAAGGTTTGATCAAAGAAAGTTTGAGTCCTTGTGCAGTACCTATTTTATTGGCACCTAAGAAGAATGGAGAATGGAGAATGTGTACTGATTCTATAGAAATCAATAAAATAATAGTGAAGTATAGGTATCCTATATCGAGAATGGATGACATAATGGACAGATTGACTAGAGCAAAGTATTTCACAAAGATTGATTTGAAAAGTGGGTATCATCATATCAGAATCAAAGAAGGTGATGAGTGGAAGACTACTTTCAAGATAAAAGAAGGTTTGTATGAGTGGTTGGTTATGCCTTTTGGTTTAACTAATGCACTGAGTACTTTTATTAGGTTGATGAATGAAGTTTTGAAGAAATTCTTGGGTAAATTTGTAATTGTATATCTTGATGATATTCTGATATTCAGTAAGACCAGAGAAGAACATTTGTTGCATGTTAGACAAGTTTTGCAGAGATTGAAAGAGGAAAAGTTGCTGATAAATCTATAAAAGTGTTCATTCATGAAGGAAGAGATTGTGTATTTGGGATTTGTTATTTCAGCTGATGGTTTGAAGATGGATCCTGAAAAGGTTGAAGCTAGTTTGAATTGACCTACACCTGTGAATGCTAGTGAGGTAAGATCATTTCATGGTTTGGCAAGTTTTTACCGAAAGTTCATAAGGAATTTTAGTTCAATTTTTAATGCTATGACTGAGACTATGAGAGGAGACAAAAGAGAATTCAAGTGGACGCATGGAGTAGATAGAAGTTTTGAGACTTTGAAGCAGAATGTTGTTGAATTACCTGTTTTGGCATTACCTAATTTCAATAAAGCATTTCAAGTAGAATGTGATGCAAGTGGAAGTGCAATTTGAGCTGTGTTGAGTCAAGAAGGTAAACCCGTTCCTTTCTTTAGTGAAAAGTTGAATGATGCTAGAAGGAAATATTTAGTGTATGATCAATAATTCTATGCTATTGTTCAAGCCCTGAAGAAGTGGAGACATTATTTGATACTGAGTGAATTTGTGTTGTATACTGATCATAAGGCTTTACAATATTTTGGTAGTCAGAATAAGTTGAATCAAAAACATATGAAATGGGTTGAGTATTTGCAGAGTTATACATTTGTGATAAAGCATAAGAGTGGAGTCACTAGCCGAGTTGCTTATGCATTGAGTAGAAGAAGATATTTGATGACCGAGATGAAAATTGAAGTTCTTGATTTTGATGAAATGAGAGATTTGTATGAAAATGACCCTAATTTTTCTGAGCCATGGAGAAAGTGCAAAGTAGCTATTCAAGATCAACAAGATACAAAATGGGATGAATATTTTATTCAGGAAGATATGTTGTTTAAAGGTATTAAGTTGTGTATATCGAGAGGAGTAATGAGATATAATTTGATTAAAGAGAAACATAGTAGTGGTTTGGCTGGACATTTTGGCATTGATAAAACATGGAATTTGTTGAAAGAGAAGTACTATTGGCTGTAGTTGTATAGAGATGTTTAGAAATTCATGAAAAAATGTGGTATTTGTCAAGTTGCAAAAGGAGTAAGTCAGAATACTGGATTGTATACACCGATTGTTGTTCCTGAGAAACCTTGGATTGACATCAGTATGGACTTTGTTCTTGGCTTACCGAAGACAGTAAGAGGTAATGATTCAATATTTATTGTTGTGGATAGATTTTCTAAGATGGTACATTTTATACCTTGTAGAAAGACATCAGATGCTATACATGTAGCAGATCTTTTCTTTAAGGAAATTGTCAGATTGCATGGATTATCAAGGAGTATTATCTCTGACCGAGACAGTAAATTTGTTGGTTATTTTTGGAAAACACTTTGGAAGAAATTTGGCACTGAGTTGAAATATAGTTCTACATTTCACCCACAAACTGATGGACAGACTAAAGTTGTGAACAGAAGTTTGGGAAATCTTTTGAGATGTTTAGTTGGAGACACACTAAGTAATTGGGATTCTGTGTTAGCACAAGTAAAGTTTGCATACAATAATTCAATGAATAGGAGTACTGGAAAGATACCATTTGAGATTGTGAATGGCACACAACCAAGAGGAATATCTGATTTGAGAGACATTGCTAATGAGAACAAGAAGAGTGTTGAAGGAGTAAAGTTTGTTAAATACATGAAGACATTGCATGAAGATGTGAAGCTGAAGCTGGAAGACAGTAATCAGAAATACAAAGACAGAGCTGATAGATCAAGAAGACATAAGACTTTTGATGTTGGTGATGAAGTGATGGTTCATTTGAAGAAAGGTCAGTTTCCAGTTGGCACATATGGAAAGCTGAAGATGAAGAAGTTTGCACCTTGCAAGATTCTGAAGAAATTTGACATTGGAAATGCATATGAGATTGAGTTACTTGATGACATGGACATATCACTGATTTTTAATATTGTTGATTTGTATGAGTATCATGAACCTGATGAAGAAGTGACAGTACTGATAGAATATCCTAAGAAGCAGAATGATGAAGTTGAACAGATTTTGAAGGAAAGAGTTGACAAAAGTACAAGAGGAAAACAATACATGGAATATCTGGTTAAGTGGAAGAATAGACCAATGGAAGATAGTTCTTGGATTTCACAGTCTGAGTTGGATGCAACTCAGACCAGACCTACCAAATGATTCAGAGAATCATTTCAAAATAACCCCAGGTGTCTCATGCAGGAGCATCTCGGGTCCTTGGCAATCCTATGTCACCAAAAAGAATTTGGAGTTTTTTTGCCTGTGTTGCTCGGTTTCTTCTTTGACTGAGTTGGTCAGTAGTTGGTCGGTTTCCTTTGGTTACTGAGTGTGGTCGGTTATCTCTTGGGCGGTCGGTTATTTCACTAGTGCTCGGCATTGTCTGTCTGTTGCTTGGTATCTTTCTTACCGACGGGTTCAGTTTTGTTTCCTGTTGTGGCCAACTTGTGCATTTATATTGGATCATAGAATTAATGTTTGTATCCATCATTGGGAAGCGTGTGGTCCCAGATTTGATCATTACTTCTATTAATTATGGATCTGAAGACCGACTTAGCTCGGTAGCTTCTTGTATAAATGTATATGTTTGGTGGTAGTTTAAGGAGTTAGTTTTAGTTAGAAGATAGAGGGCATTAGATTAGAGATTGGTAGCAGATCCTCACATGTTTGAGGACTTCTGTAATTCATTTTAATAT
This sequence comes from Chamaecyparis obtusa, assembly GCA_027943335.1. Taxonomy (NCBI): domain Eukaryota; kingdom Viridiplantae; phylum Streptophyta; class Pinopsida; order Cupressales; family Cupressaceae; genus Chamaecyparis; species Chamaecyparis obtusa. The sequence continues at coordinate 940,793 of BSBK01005126.1, read as the reverse complement.
CAGGCCCTAATTGGGAAGGCCTTACAGCCCAGCATGTATGATTCAAATTGATGATAATATTTGAAATGATCTAGCATTCTCTCTCTCACTCTTGTTGTTTGTTGCTTCTGCATGTGTGTTGCAGGCTTGGATCATTAGGGTGTGCCATCCTTTGGCCCCTCTTGCATCCCTGCCTTGTGTCAAAAGGGAACCCCAAACCAAAAAGAAAATGGAAAAATCTTATGAAAGGGCATACAACAAATGAGATTAAGTAGCAAGAAACATCAGAGTCATTATCCACACCACATAAAAAGGCTCCCATAAGGTTGAAAACAAGCATAAATTCTTCTCTAGCCATAACCTTCACACTAGCTAACACATACATAAATCTCTCCCCCTCTTGATTAGAGTCATCTTTATCCTCTGGTGCTTCCCCTACATCTCCATCCCCTCTTGAAACCCTATCCCTTCTCTTACCACTGTTGCTTATTGTTTTTCTATTTACTTTCAATTTATTAGCATTATTTTTTAATCAAATTAATAATGTTAATATAAAAATCATAAAGATTTTTTTTCGTAATATATCTAGTTAAAACTTATAAATCTATTTTTTTAAAAAAATTATTTATTAGGACTTATATACAATTGTAAAAAGATAATGTTTGTGGCTCATTAATAGGCTTTCAAGGGCTGAACCTTCCTGTCAAAAAAGAGATGAAGTGAAATGGGAAGCACCAGAAGAAGGGTGGATCAAAGTCAACTTCGATAGAGCCACAAAATAAAATCTAGGTCCTTCAAAGGTTAGACGTGTGGCAAGAGAATCTATAGGTAACATCCTATCCACGGAGTATAAAAAACTAGAGGAGGGTACCCATGATGAGGGTGAATCTTGGGAAACATTATTGGCTATAGAAATGGCAAAGAGAATTCGGGTGGAATGTCTGCATTTGGAAGGAGACTCGCATATCATTATCAATGTCATTGCTATAGGAAAGTCACAAGTGTGGAAGATTGATAAAATTATATCTATCATATGTAAAAAACTAATGTTTTTATGGAATTACAAACTATCCCATATCTATAGGGAGGACAACTCCTTGGTGGACTCCCTCTCCAAGGTGACAACTGACTTGACCCCTCAATAATGTTATGTTGGTAATCATGGTACACCCAAGTAGGAGGTGATGTGGTAAGTGACATAACCGAATATTGACATGGGTTAATGATGTAGAGATGCATTGTTCTATTTGAAATACCACCAATAGAGGATGATGGTTTTGAGTTGAGGTGACATGAATTAAATGTGAAGGAATGTTGGAAGAGATTTTCAAAGATTGAGAGGAGAGTCAGTAATTTCTCACTCTGCATAGAGGAATGGTATAGATGTGGTGGCATCCATTGATCACTTTCATTTTATTTGGTGGTGGTGTAAGGTGAAGGTCTGCAAGATGTAGTCAAATTTTAGTTTCAAGGCCTCCAAGCAGTAGATGGCCTTTTAGGGTAGGGTTTCCATAGAATGGTTGAAGGGTAAAAGCACAATTAGGTGTCACCTTTTAGGCTAACTTATCAGCATGGCTTAATTTTAGTATTTCTAACTAAAAATTAATTTTGGTCAAACATATGGTCTAGCTAGATTCATTCTAGCTAAGTTAGATAAGTGCTTTAACTTTTCCAACTGGAAATATCTATTAAATACATGTTTTATACCACTTTGAGTCCAATTACCACAAAAATATAATTATTTCAAAAAAGTGGCTTTTAAATAACTCCTAATCTTTTTAATGATATCTAAAAAAAATAAAAAATACACTTTTGTAGAGATCAGAGTCAAGAATATCCTCATATAGATTTTATACTGTTTTAATTGGGCATAGTTTATTGTAATTAAAAAATATTGCAAGTAGGTATTTTAACAGTCAAGGAAATGTTGATTCGGAGAAAGAAAAAAATAGTAAATCATATTAAAAAAAATTTGAAAAATGTATGGTGCGCTAGAGGAGAGAGTCCACTTCAAGAATATATATATATTATTTTTTATTGGGATAGATTTGTTATGAAAAATATGTTGCGAGATGAAAACTGTCGATTTCAGTGAGTTGAAATTTGAATTGTTATAAAAGAGAAAATATAGGTCACAAACCAATTTTTATTTCTTCATGCACTATCTATATAGGTCATCTATGACATATTTTGAAATTAGGGGAAAAATGTTTATTTACATATAATTCTTTGGTGGGAATTAGATCCCTAATTTTTAGCAATTGAAAAAGCGTCTTTAAACATTTTTAAAACGTATCAATTTTTATTCAAAAAAATTATTTAAAATCTTAATCATAAACTTCATCCATTTTATCACATGTAATTAGTTTATGTCATCTTCAAATTCCAAACATAAATGTCATTTTTATACTACTAAGGTTGAACAACTTTGATTTTGTTATCATTTTCCTTTGTAAAAGGGTGACAACTCAATGTGCTTTAAGTTTGAAGCATGTTTTCACAATGGATAACCATTTTTTCATGATCATTCTACGAGGTTTGTTGGGCATTAACTTATTGATTACAATCCACAAATTTTAAACCAATACATACATTTCTTTGATGTTTTGCGCATGGGGACTTGAATCCAATACAATTGATGAAGTGGGGAGGGTGGTGTGTAGGTGTGTGAAGGAAGAGTGGAGGTAGGGGATCGATGCTTTGTTGCAATATGCAGAACCTAGCCAGGGTTTCAATGCTAACAAGGGAGACTTGATTCATGTCTTGAAGTACCCACCAAATCTACATCCTTTCATACTTTGGAGGATGGGGGTGAATAGACATGAGAGGAAAATAGATGCCCAAAAGATGTGGAGAATTCTCAGTGACTATACAACAGATTGGGAAAGGTCCTTGCCTTAGGGAAAATTAAGGAGGAGTTTGAAATATCTATTCTCAAATACAAACTTGCAGGTTACTAGAGGCTTCTTGAAGTTGACAATGATGGAGGACAAAACAATGGTGAAGAAGAAAGGGTGGCAAGAAGAAGTAGACAGGAATGGTGTTCACAGGGAAACTCATGGAAGAAGAGGAATACCACATATGAGGGGTGGTCGTAGTGGCGGCCATGGTACAAGGTGACGTTCAAGAGGCAATGCAAGAAGGAATTGAATTGAACACCAAAATGTAGACCGTGTTGAAGCCAGGCAATCTTCCCCCCAAGTGCGAATTCCCCATTTTGGTTTTATGTTTGAACTGGGTTTTTTATATGCCCTTTGATGGATGTAAATGGTGGTAGATACTGAGTCGAGTATTGATGCTCATTTTGTGCGCCTCTGTATGTATATAGGGTACCAATTTTGTCTATGATTTGTGGTCAGTTGGTGCATAGATATGGGTAGAAGATGTATTTCTTTTGTAGAGATTGTATATATATAGATAGGGGAGGTACATATATGTTGAATTTGCAGAAACAATGTCATGATTGTATGATGGTCAGTCTGTATAATTCATGGAGACTAAATTAATTTTTGAGATATTGAATTATTGTATTTTCTAAATTTTATTATTAATAAAATTTAAAAATTTGCCGATTAAAAAATGACAATATTCTTACCAACTCATGACTCATTGAGTTATCAAATATTGTTACCATTTTTATATATATGAAAAGAAAAATATTTTTATAGTTTAAAAAATTAGTAAAATCATCATTAAAAAGAAACTATTAAATAGTATACATATTACCAAAGCCTACCAAAAGATTTGAAGACAACTTTTCATTAAAAAAAAATGTAGAATTTCCTTTTCCAAAATTTTGAAGTGGAAGATAATAAGAGGTGAGAAAATAAAAATTAAAAAATCATAAAAGAAGTATGAAAAACCAAGACTAGTGTTGTATCTAACAAACTCTCAAAAGTTCATGGATGACATTATGATGGAGGAGTATGAAAAAAGTACTACAAGTTGCAAGGAACACATAAATACTCTTATAAAGATAAAATTACTTTATCTAACACGTAGAAATGGCAAAAGATGCCACTCTTGATGAAGAGTAATAATAATAAAAAATATGATGGGTAATGTGAAAAGAAGCAAAATTTTGGAAGATTTTCTCATGAAAATGGAAAGTTTGGGATCTAATATAAGAAAGGATTTTTTATTTATTTTTGGCTTTTGATAGTGTAGACCAATAAAATGGACATCTTCACGAAGTCAAGTTGAAAATATTATCTATTGGATGCACAAGTGAGAAAGATGCTTCTATTTTAAACACATAGAAATCAATCCTCAAATTATTGAGCCTATGTCATTCAATGAAAATTTGTTGGATATTTTTAAAATAAAGATGAGAAGAATAACATAGTTGATTTATTAGACACTTGAATGAACGTAGTTAGGCATTGTGAGAAGCTTTATGAATTTATGATGGAAAATCAAGAAGGTCGTGAGGTCAGTCCTAAGATAGCCTTATTGAGATGGGTGTATTAGAGAGCTCAATGAATGTTATTTTTTATTTGTTAAAAAAATTAAATTAACAAGTAATGATAAGTATATTAATTATTTTCATTATTGTAATTTAAGGTATAAAAGCATTGATTCTAGTAGAGAATTTATATTCTCGTAAAATTCTTGTCATTGTAAGAAGTGTGGAAAAATGGTTAAAGTATTAATCAAGTTTGTTTATTCAAAAGAATATTAGGTTCAAGTAATATTTTGTAACATTCAATATTGAAGTTTGAGGTAAAGCTTGTAATGAGACCTTTCTTGATGCCTTATTATGTTGTTTTTTCATTATTTATGACATTAATCAAGGAGAGTGCAAATCAAATATTAGTATTATGGAGGAGGAGGATTTGAAGAAGTAGAGTTTGATCTTGATTCTTGGAAAATGGTAGTATGATTTTCTATGGGAAAATATTAAATTGATGATTTAGAAGCTTCCTTGAGTGGTTAATTCAGATGGATCTTATGAGGAATTAACAACTTCAAAATTACATTAGATAAAATATCTAGATTCACACAAAGGAAATGATCTAACTAAACATAAAAGTTCATGTGACATCTACAAGTAATCCTCCTTTCATTTATGAAAAATACTTTAAAGACCTCTTTATGTGGAGATGTTACTGTCAGTGGCAAAGAGAAAGACAAGAAATATCATTTTGTCAATGTTGTGTAAAGGCCTACAGAGCTACATGAATGGAAAGATAAATCTTTGGTAATAGAAGATGTAAATAGGTTCAAGTATTAATTGACTCGGATAGCACAAAAAAGACCCATTAAAAATATGACTCTAAATTTTAAGAAGGGTCAAAAGATAAATGGAGTGAATGTTGTTAGGACTAAACATACAACTAGTTCTTTTCGATTTGTAAGTAATTGAGAATACTTTAGACGGATGAAATCAAAATATCTTTATTTGATTAAACATAAAGACATGGTCACTATAGTCAAAAGATTATCATAAATTCATCTAAGGAAAATTTAAATATTGATCATCTCACCTTTGAGCTTAAATCAACCAAGGAATTTTTATAAAAGACCCAAATCAAATCTTTGGATGTAAAAGAGCAAGTTGATTTTCTAACATTATTACGAAGCAAGAGAGTGAAGCGAGCCCTAAGGAAATTAAGTAGGTAATTGAAGATATTTAAGATTCAAAATGATTTTGATTTAGAACACTTTTCATGATTACAAAAAGTTGTAAGAATAGATTTAGGTTTAATTAAGGTAATTTAGCAAGGAATTGGAGGTCAACAAAGAAATTAGCTTGAGGATATCATAATTAGCTGGGAATTAGAAATGATGACATTAAAGAATAATTAAAATTTTAAAATATTTTTATGTCTATTGTAGATTAACATTATGTCTCATATGTTTTGTAATAAATCATTTACCAAATTGTTAAGTCCCAAAGTGTTATAAATGATTGGCATACATGTCTACACCTTAAAGGCTTCATTATGTTTATTAATTGATGTAGTTGTTTTAGGTGGTGTCCTACTATTTCACTCCTTATTGTTATGCATTGCAATTTTATAGGCTTGAGGGTTTTGGTGGGCACATATTTATAAACGATTTTGTTAAGTTTACACCATTTTAATGTTTATTTAACAAGAATTTGGACCCAAATATAACAGTATTGTTGAACACACTCAGAGGCCAGGAGTTGGGGGGAGTGGGGTGGGGCTGAGTAATTTTTTTAACAATCTTTAAACTTCTATTTTAATTCCAAAACATGTAACTTTAATCAACATCAATGAAAGATAAAACAATTAACACTAGTGCACATGAGCACACTAGATTTACATGGAAAATCCAATGAGGGAAAAACTTCGGTGAGAATACCTCACAATATATGAAAAGTATTACAAGAAGCTCACTATTGAACATACCACCAAGACTTGCAATCTTAGGGTAAGATACAAATGACTTGCAAATTGAAGATCACTTATTCAACACGAGATATAGGACCTAAAGAAGAAACTCACTATCTCAACACATGATACATTAAATGAATTAGAATGATATAATCCTTCAGCATACTCCTTCCAACATTCACCTTAGAATGTAGATTCTTTTGACATGATCTCTCAAGCAATCATTATAAATTCAGCTCCATGACTTCCACCACACATTATTTCTTCCTTAAATTCACATCTCACTCTTTTTCCCACACACTTTGCAAATTATTTATCTTGTTTTATACTATCGAGATCAATGTCAAACATTAATTTTAGGTTGAACATCAAAACATAATTATAGTGAAATACGTCCTATCCAAGGGATAGAGAGGATCCAAAGCATCATAAATCAACTTTAATTTAATATCAAACATCACACACACTTGACCACATCCTCCAAACTCAAGTCTAGGGTAATGTGTAGCTCATACATTAGGTCAACCAAAAATACATCTTCAATATTAATCCACTCGATATGGATCACCACATAGCAAGGCAAGACCTAAAACCAACTCAACAAAACATCTAATGCAATCAAGAACATGGCATAAGCAAGAGAGTGAGCCTTGTCCACCAAATAGCCAAAAATAATTTTGAGAACCAACTTGAAGCACAATGAAACACCAAAACACCCAACCACTACAATGTGGATGACATAGATATGTTCTTTGAACATCCAACATAACTCCCAAGAAAATATTTCATGTTTCCTTAATGACCCAAGCTTCCAAAATCATTTTGATACAACATTCTTCATAACTAGAAAACCAAGAAAACACAATCATGGATTATATCATAAAAATCATTACATGTGGTACTACACAAAGTTTGAACTGAGATACTACACAAACAATATAAGCCTTTACTCTAAGCCAAAACCCAAGAAACATTAATGGAGAGAAATGTAGAGCTTTCTACAAACCAGTTTTGACAAACACCTAAAATGCCAACAAAAAACATACATCAAATACATTAGTGACAACACTATGAACTTGAAAAGATAGGAATGCAACATCCAAAAAATTTACAATCTATGTTCCAAACTATACGGCCATACCAAATTTGGAGGAATATGGGGCATTTTTACAAGTAGCTACCAGAGTATTTCTCTACAAACACATCCTTCAACGATCAAAACACCTCAATTTCTCATTAGGAGCAATAAGAGAGCTACTACAACAATTTGCAGCATCATATGAGCACCCATGCTAATGTTGTGCTTCTAATCCTCATCTCAAAAATGTCATGCTTTTAATCATCCTATGCACAACACTCAATTTTATCTTTGATCAACCACACATGTAACTATCAACACAACAAAGGGTTGGCATCCACTCTTACTACAATAATTATTACTATCAATACAACATAGTGTAGACATCAACACCAAGTATTTTAACATCCACAATAGTCAATAAATAACTGCATAAGCTTCTAGCTTCTACAACAAGAGAAACAATCCATCCTACCTTCTACAATATTTATGCCTCTTCATAACCATATCAGTAGAGAGATGGCATCATAATCAGCAATGACACCATCACAACTCATAGTCTCACAACAAATAGAGGATTTACACAAAATATCAATACCACAACATATATCAACAAGCATACAACTTCAAGAAGGAAGAGAATTGACATTAATGACAACACTAGATACCAACAAGTATCTGGTTTATAAAGACAATTTACATTCAAATCATGTGACTTTAGGTTTAAGAGGTTCAAAAGGAGTTCTATATATGGGGCAATAAAACTTATCTTAATAATATCCTCGAGTTTAATTTTTATCCATGCTTGGATGATATTATTTTTTTTCTTTTGTTTTCTCTAAATGAAAATATATGCAAAAAGGTCATAAATTCTAGTTTTATCTAGTAGGTTGCATCCAAGAGTTTATTATAATTATGTAGAGATTTGATTTCCAACTCAATTCCATGGTGGAGGAGTGACTACTTTATAAAGTTGTTTAGATCGGGTGAGGTGATGAGGATGAAATCTACTTAAGCTCCAAGAATAGTACAAATGAGTGCTAATTGCCAACTCCTACGTGTATTTGGAGTTTAGAGGTACATGGTTCCTAGTTTTTATGTTTTCCCTTTAATGCCCCCCGCCCCCCGAGCATGTGTTTATAATTATTTCACATCCAATTTCTATGAGAAGATGCAATATTTTTCTAAGGCAGGTAGTAACCTAAAGATCATGTGAGATTTTATGTTTTGGCATTAGTTTGCACCTAACATTTCTCATAGTAAAAATATAATAAAACATTGTTCAAAGATTTCACAATCATTTTTGAACCCAAATTTTGTTTGAATCCAACTTATTGTGAATTTGGGTTTAACAGTTGCTAGCTTGAAGATTCCCCCTTGGATATGTAGATCAAAATTAGAGCTAATCCTATTATGTTGTGATTTTGGCTTTGGATTTGATTCACACAATTTTTTTTAATTCTATGACTTATTTATGCTACGAATTAAGGTGGACCAAAAGTGATTTGGTGATCTAGCTTTAAGTAATTAGGATACTTATATCACTGTTCAAATGTGTAGTTTTAAAGTCACTTGTTGATCTAAAAACTATGTAAGTATTATAATTTGACATGTTACAAAAAAGACTTCCTACTTGGTTTTAAGTTTGTATAAAGATTTTATAATCATTTTATCCAAGTATTTCTTGATGATATTTTGAATAGGAAGAATATTAGCTTGGTTCAATGTTTGTTCATGTTTAGATACAACATCATATTGTGTGCACGTTTTTTACTCATAATAGCTTTGAAATCATCTTGAAATTGAAATTTTATTTATCTTTATTTGGAATGTATGTGTTGAATAATTAGAATATTGTGCCAATCTTAAATTAATTACTTTTCCTAATTGTGCATCCCTTTGCAGTTTATTGCTTATGTAGGCCCTATTTTTTTAATGAATAGACTTTTCCATTAATTTAGTAATAAAAGTACACATTCACAAAAAAAGTTGGGGGATATGCAATCACCCCACGAGATATTGAGTTTTCAAATGGGACTAAGTCCAGACATCAATATCAACAACAAAACAAGGGCCAAGCCCATAAACTAAGTCTGCATCAAGCAACTAGAGAGGTACTAGCTAAGGGAGGAGGATCTTGATCATCCTTGTTACCCCATACATCAACGAGGCTTGGATTTGGGTCCAAAAGGGACCATCCATCTTCATCTTTATCTTCTTCCTCTACTTCTTTTCTAGTCAGGGAAATAGCAAGAGCAAGCCACGGGAACCTCTTGGAAGTAGTTGGCCAGCCAGACTTATTGCCAGCAACCAGCTAGCAAGAGCCACTTGGAGCGGTGGGAGCATTATTGTTAGATAGCCAAACCATGGATAGAATTAAGTCCCCCTAATTTTACCTAAATTTTGGATCACAAGTCATGATTGTTGTTTGTATTTCTAGAGTGTTTGTTGGAGCCTACGTAGTCATTTTCTATTTTTTTGTGCATGTTGAAAGTCATAATTTCATCATACTTAGTCCTGGATCTTGCATTCACCTTCCATAATTCCATTGTCATCTTCAACTCATCATGAAGGACCATTGAGTTCACCTTGATCCCAAAGATCTTGAGCTAAGTGAATCATTCTCTTTCCAATGTGAGTGAGGGAAATACGCCCTTCTCCTAGCTTACATGCATAGACTAGAGAATCCTATTTCCCCTTATTACTCCAACCAAACTAAAGTCTACTAATAAATTGAACCTTATTTTTTATGGATAATTCTATATCATCCATAAGTACATTTTTTTTAAAGTGCAAGCCTTAGGCTATAAGTTATTGAGGTGAGAGTCAAGCCTTAAGGAGTATCCATTCCATGATATTCGTCTAAAGCCAGATATCAACTTCATCCCTTATGGTGCCAAAGTCTTATACTCAATAAGGCTGATCCCTAATAGACTCGTTCAAAACCACCCAACTTCATAAGACAAAAAACCCATTGACAAAAAACTAAAAGAAATTATAATGCCATAAATTTGACCCTACCAAAGGAAAATTATATTCCCTTGAGAACTAGATTCACAACATACATTCATATACCTTCAAAGTAGATAAACCAATGTAAATATCCTATTATAGATGAACAAAATATTTTGGTTTCAGAAATGGAAAGACTAGATGACAAAGAGTCTCTGGTCCAAATCTAAGTGTCTCGGCCAAGGACGCTAGTGCAGTGCATAGATGTTTACGTGTTGTGCTATAGTCCTGTGTGGATTGAAACATAAAGTGCCCAAAATGTGGCGAAAACTCGAGTCTGTTCTTCAAATAACCTGCAAAATGCAAAAGTCAGAAACATAATAAATAATATTAAATAATAGAAATGAATGTAAATGAAATAGATTAAGTATAAGCAAACCCTCATGTGATTGAACACTTCCAATAATTCTACACACATACAAGAGAGGGAAATGGTTTGGGGTTGTTTGGAGACTTGCCTCAGTCAAGTCCCTAATTTGGTGTTTCCACCTCCACAACAACCACACAGATAGATTGAAAAGACAAATAGATAAATGACAATGTAATAGAAACAACCCCGCTAGATGGAGGAGAACCCCTATTACATAAGACAAGCAATAGAAACAAACCTCACTTGAGGGAGGAAAGCCTCTATTGCACAAGAAAAGTGATAGACACAAGATGTGAGAAATCCCAAGATGCCCAAAGATACAAGAGAGATAGAAGGATAATACTAGAAAGCTTGAAAAAACCAAGAGAGCTAGAGATATTGTTGTAAGGAGTGTTGTAGCTAATAATAAGCTATTGTACCAAAATGAGAGAGCAAGAGAATGCTAATATTGTAAGTCAAAGTTCAGAGGGAGAGCTTCATTAGCTTGAACGAAGCAAAAATATATATTTAAAGAGAGAAGAGGAGGGGAAAAGAGGCTTTCAGGCTGTCTAGAAGATTTTGGGCCGCTTCTGCTGACAGACGCAAGTGACAAATGGAAAGCATGCATATGACCGACATTTGAACGTTGGGATGTTAGTGGAAAGATGTGCAATGTGTGGACGTCCATGCAACACGCTAGTGTCCAAATGAATCACGCTAAAAAATGACAAGTGGTGAAGGAAACATATGGTTAATGTAAAAGCAGTGTTGAAAGATAGTTGCTGACAAGGACTAGGAGCATCCTAAGAGGGAAAAGGTTGATGCAAGAGTTAAAATAGACCTACATAAATGCTAGGGAAATTGACACTAAAGTGGTTACAAAACTTTGGCCTAAATTGCAAATGGAGTATCCAATTTTCAACTCTATAGAAATATATTTTTACCCTAATGTGAATAATGGTATGCAATTTTCGACTCTTATTCATCTGAATAATGGTTTGCAAATTTTTTAAATCGAAAAATAGGTAATTCTCCAAGATCAATAATTTAAATACAGCCAAAAACCTATTTGTTTGAAATTAGACCTACCAAAAACTGCATCTATGTGCACTAAAATAATCTTTTGTTTGGTTTCTTGCTACCTATAAGAAAGGGCTTTTGAATTTTCTAGATCTGAGGTTCATTGTCCAAACATTTCTTCATTTTTTTGTGATGGTGGAAGCTCAGGCGGCAGGTGGTTAAACTCATTAATATTTAGCGGATATCATGTCAATTTAAGTACTTGGATAATTTTCTGTTCAGAATTATATTTATCCTTACCAAACACATCCCTGTCAGATAGTGGTTTGTAGTAGTTAGAAACCCTTGAAGAAGCTTAGTCGTATTTTCTTGTTGATCCAGGCTCAAAATTTGTTTGAATTGTTCATGGCTGCCACTCTGTACAGTCTGCCGCACCCTCACACCCACAAAAATTCATCTTGTTCATATGATTTGCAGCAAAAGGTACCAGGAATTGGGGTTTATTGAGCCTTTTTGCAAGCGTAAACATCCGATGGTGCTTGACAGAGGGTCTAGGGTTCGAAACTGGCTACCATGCTGCACAAATGGATGTCCACACATAGTACACTGATTCTTCCCTTAGACTCAGAAAGCAGAGCCTCGTGTCAGATCTTCAGTCCCCTGTGTTCTGCAGCACCAACATTTCCTCGCCTGGAAGGTTGCACAGAATAAAGCCAGTTTCTTTCAGTTGTCGCCATCAAAATTGTACCTTTGAAGTATATGTACAGCAAAATTCAAGGAAATTGAAATGTTTTTGGATCAACAAGGAGGCTAGTGCACTAGGTCCCTCTCTTTCTATGGATGATCAGAAAACTCACTCCTAATCTTGAACACAATTTTGTTACAAATGATTTGCAACCCAACAAGGATATTCTCCATGAGGCTTAGGGGTTTTTAATGAGGATTTCGTTATTATTTTAGAAAGCACTTGAGGTTAATTATGTCCCTTTTAAAAAAATATATAACTGGAAAAATGTATATAGTAATTAAGGATTTTTTTTTTAAATTAGGTCCTTCATATTCTGGTATTTGGAATTTCTTCAATTATTGCGAAAGTGTCATTAAGCCCAATTTGAGATGGTGCATCGAGGATGGTAGAAAATCAGATTTCAGCGTGATTGTTGGTGGGATCTTAAGACTCTCATGTACTCCCCATGTTTTAAGCCCATGGTTTCCCACTTTGAGGATGTTGTGGGTGATAGAGTTGTGGATTACTTAGAGGGCCTTCCCCCCTCTAGAAATTGAAAGACTGGTTACCCTTGTAGATGAGTTAATGAAGACCTATGATGATATTCAAGTGGAGTTGGTTAAGTGGTATGTATGTGGTCTTGAGAAGGTAATTATATTAGTGTGGGGTGATAGGCTCGAGTCAAGTTACAATTAGTAAAGCTTTTCTCAAGTACTTCTATAACATGGATAGCTCATATTGGCAGGATAGTAAAGTTTGGTTCAAACGTAGAGTTCCTAAGATGAATACCTTCCTTTGGGTCACTCAAACAAATAGGGCTCTTAGTTGGGATAGGCTAAGATCCTTTGGCACATCTAGGCCTTCAAGGTGTATGATGTGTGAGATCGAGGAGGAAAACCATGACCACTTGTTCCTTCACTAAAGTTTTGTTGGGCATCTCTCATCTAGTTTTCTTGTGAGATGGAGGTTATCTTGGGCCCTCTTGGGGAATCTATCCAAGATATTGGAGAGTTGGGTTCTTAAAGTGCACAATCTTGGCTTGAAGTTCGTCTAGAGTACATTATCAAAAATCATTGTTTGGAATATTTGGTTAGAGAGAAAGAGGAGAGCGTTTCAAGACTCTAGTAAATCAAAAGATAGTTCTATCTTGGATTTAGTTGAAAGCTCAATCGGTGAGATTAGGGATATTCATAAGGACAATGATTGATCGATCAAAGCTTGTGAGTGGATTTGGCAAGGTGTTTGCCCATGCTTTTATTGGTTGGATTTTTCCACTACTCCTTCCATTCTCCACTCTAGTCCTAGCATTTGGCTTCCTCTAGATTTGGTTTGATTGAAATTCAATTTTGATGGAGTGAGAAAGAACAATCTTGGCAAGGCTAGTGGTGGGGGAGTTTTTAGTGACAACAATAGTTAGCCAATTGAATTGTTTGCGTTAGACATTGGGTCTGAATCCAATAATTTGGCTAAGACAAGAGCTTTGTTGTGGGACTTGATGATAGCTAGAGAGAAGGGGTGGAAGAAATTATGGATTGAGGGGGATTCTAGTTTGATTATTGACTCCATGAAGGGTGATATAATGTACAATTGGAAGATGGAAGCTATTATTGAATTAGCTAAGTGGGTGGTCAAAGAGTTCAAGAATGTCAAGCTCTCTCACATCAAAAGAGCTAGGAATCAGGTCGCTAACTAGGTTGCAGATGTTGGGGTCTCCTTATAGAAGGAGAGTGGTATTTGTGACAGGGGGACATACTTCCCTTATGAAGCAATCAAAGTTATGCAAGAATATATTAAATGGCCTCCTACTATTGATTTCAAAGTGCACCCCCGATCAGAGTCTTCAAGCGGTATAGATGGATGAGATTCACTTAGTTTCTTTGCCTCATTGCTTGGGTTTTTGTTGGACTATCTTCTGGTTGTTGTATGCTCATGTGGCTTTGGTTTGTTGTTCTTCATGTTCACGGTTATGTCTATCTTTTGGCTTGTAATGTGTCTTCTTTATTCGTATATAGTCGCCTTTTTGGCTTCGTAGAGTCTCTTTGTTTTCTTTTCTTTTTGTAGTTCATGGACCTAAACTAGGTTTATATTTACCTAAAAAAGGAAAAAATAATGCAAACTATACATATGCCTTCGAGTACATTATGAAAAGTCGGTAATTGTGTAGAAGTGTCCTACAATAGTAACACAAAATAGATTTAGATAAAACTTTTTTTGAGAGAATATTTTTATCTATGAAAATGAAGTTTATTATTTAATGTTTTAAAGAAAATTCACAATTTTATTATTTAATATGTTAAAGAAATTTTCTTGACCATGTCATTTTTATCTTTTTAATAAAAATGAATCTTAATGTTGACAAATTATTTATAATTTTAAAATTAAAAAATTAATTTAAAACATATAGATGATTAAAATTATTTTAGGATCAAGATTTTTATTTTTTACTTTTTATAGAATGATATCTTCATGCATGATTTTTTTTTGTTTTTAAATAAAAATTCCTTTTTTAATATTGTTAAAATTAAAAATTAAAAGCTAACTTTAAAATAAATAGACTAAATTTTTTCGTGGACAAAGATAAAGATTAGGTGGCAAAACATTATATTTTAACACTAGATATGTATGCAACTTTTATTTTTTGAGTATTTGGAAACATCCCATTTTGAAATCAAGTACAAAGAGGATGTATAAAATGATAATTTATTATTTAATATTTTTTTAAAAAAAGTGTGCTTCTTAATATAAAAAAGTTTTTAAAATATTGATAAAATCCAATTTTAATATAAAAATAATTTAAAATAGATAGATGACTAAAATTAATTTGGAATGAAGATAAATATTAGATTGTCAAAATATTCTACTCTAATAGGATATATGTTGATGCAGGAGCATCTCTGGTCCTTGGCAATCTTGTGTCACCAAAAACAATTTGGAGTTTGTCTGCGTTGCTTGGTTCCTGCTTTGACCGAGTTGGTCGGTAGTTGGTCGGTTTTCTTTGGTTACTGAGTGTGGTCGGTTATCTCCTGGGCGGTTGGTTGTTTCACTAGCACTCGATGTTGCTTGTCTGCTGCTCGGTTATCTTGCTCACCGACGAGTTTAGTTTTAGTTTCTGTTGTGGCTGACTTGTGCATTTATATTGGATCACAGATTTAATGTTGGAATCCATCATTGGGAAGTGTGTGGTCCTAGATCTGACTGTTCCTTTCATTGATTGAGGATCTGAAGGCCGACTCAGTTCGGTAGCTTCTTGTATAAATGTAGTTGTCGGTTTAGAGTTTAGGAGGCAGTTTTTGATGGGAGTTTGATAGAAGATAGAAGTAGAGATTTTAATAGATCCTCGCATGTTTGAGGACTTCTAAATTCATTGTAATATCTGGCCCTAACCGGGAAGGCCTTACAGCCCGACATGTATGGTTCTATTTGATGAAAATATATGAAAAATCTGGCGTTCTCTCTCTCACTGTTGTGTTTGTTTGCTTCCGCATGTGTTGAGAAGGCTTGGATCATTAGGGTGCACCATTATTTGGCCCCTCTTGCTCCCTGCCTTGCGTCAGGTGGTATCAGAGCAACGTTAGATCTTGATCTAGGTCTGTGGATCTAGGTTTGTAGGTTCCTCTTGAAGCCCTAGCTGATTGTTGTGGGGTAGCAGATTACGATCTGACCTACAATTGTAGAGGGTTGTCAAGATGGTTCGTGGGAGGTGAGATGTAGATCTAGGATTGGCAGATATGCTAAGGCAAATTGCTGCTAGGTTAGAAGCTGTTGAAACAGCCTAGAGAAGAGGTAGACATCTTGAAGATGTTAGTGATGATGAGGTTGAGGAAGAACAAGCGAATGCAGAACCTACACCTGTTATGGATCAAGGTGAAGAAATATTTTTGAAGGCTTTGAAAAGTCTGAAGTCAACACCACATTTCAATCCTCTTGAGTATGGTGGAAAGCTAGATTCTGATGAATTGGTGGACTAGATCACCGAGATGGAAAAGTATTTTGAGTATGAGAACATTCCTGAAGACAAAAAGGTGAAGATTGCAAGCACAAAGTTGAAAAGTCATGCATCCTTATGGTGGGAACATCTGCAGCTGGATAGGCAGAGGAAAGGAAAAGACAAAATCAAGGTATGGAATAAAATGGTGAACAAATTGAAAAGGAAAGTTCTTACCTTGTGATTATCAGATTAACCTAGTTCGGCGAATGCAAAGTTTGAGATAGAAAGATAGCTTGGTAAAGGAATATACTGAGGAATTCTATAGATTGGATATCAGATCTGGACATGATGAAGATGATGTGGAAAGAATCAGTAGATACCTGAATGGTTTGAGAGTTTCCATCCAAGAGGAAATTAGTATGGTCAAGTTGGAGAACATTGAAGAAGCTTGTCAATTTGCTTTGAAGGCCGAGGAGAAATTGAACAAGAGACATGAGAAAAGACAAAGAGGTTGAGGTGGTAGATTACCTAGAGGAAGAGGTAGATCTAATGGTGAAAATGGTAGATCTAAACCAGAAAAGATAAATCTGGATAAAGGCAAGCCCAAGTGGAAAGGTGAAAGTTCATCTAGAGGTAGAGACAGTAACTACCAAGGTGGTTATAGCAGAGGAAGTTTTCGAGGAACTTGTTACAATTGTGGAGAACAAGGACATAGATCTTTTGAATGTACACAGGCTAGTAAGAAGGTTGGTAACAGTAGAAATGTCTTGGTGCAAGAAGAGTCACCGAATGAACCTGAGAAAGAAAATAACTTGATGGTAAGGAGAGAATTGTGGAATGAAAGCAAAAAGGAAGATCCGCTTAGGAAGAGTTTGTTCAAAATCAGATGTAGAGTTTCTGACAAAGTTTGGAAGGTAATCATTGACAGTGGTAGCTCGAAGAATCTGGCATCTGAAGAGATGGTCACAAAATTGCAGTTGGAAAGGTTGGTACATCCGAAGCCCTATCAGATTTCATGGATCAAAGATGAACATACACTCCTGGTAAGTGAACAATGTTATGTGAATTTGAAGATTGGAAAATACTATGATAATGTGTTATGTGATATCATGCCTATGGATTGTTGTCATATTTTGTTGGGTAGACCTTGGCAATATGATAGACATGCTATATATGATGGGAGATTGCATAAGTATACTATTGTGGCTGATGGAAAGAAACAAATCTTGTTACCATTGATGGAAGAACTTGTTAGTAATGTTTGCACATCTATGAAAGTTTGTTTGATGGAGGGAAGAAAGTTTGTTAACTCTTTGAAGAAGAATGATGTATGTTTTTCTATGATCCCTAACAAACTGAGTAAGAAAACATATGATAATGTCCTTGAGGAGATTGATAAGTTACTCACCGAGTACAGTGATATCATTTCTGATAATGTACCTGATGGTTTTCCACCAAAAAGAAGCATTGATCATTGTATGGATCTAATCCCTGGAGCGAGTTTACCGAATAAGGCACCTCATCGATTGATACCTACCGAGAATCAGGAATTGAAACAACAGATTCAAGAGTTGCTTGAGAAAAGTTTGATCAGAGAAAGTTTGAGTCATTGTGCAATACTTGTTGTATTGGCACCGAAAAAGAATGGAGAATGGAGAATGTGTACCAATTCTAGAACAATTAATAAGATAATAGTGAAGTATAGATTTCCTATACCGAGAATGGATGATATAATGGACAGTTTGACTGGAGCAAAGTATTTCACAAAGATTGATTTGAAAAGTGGGTATCATCATATCAAAATCAGAGAAGGTGATGAATGGAAGACTGCTTTCAAGACAAAAGAAGGTTTGTATGAGTGGTTGGTTATGCCTTTTGGTTTAACTAATGCACCAAGTACTTTTATGAGGTTGATGAATGAAGTTTTGAAGAAATTCTTGGGTAAGTTTGTGATTATATATCTTGACAACATTCTAATATTCAATAAGACCAGAGAAGAAGATTTGTTGCATGTTAGATAAGTTTTGCAGAGATTGAAAAAGGAAAAGTTGCTGATAAATCTAAAAAAGTGTTCATTCATGAAAGAGGAGATTGTGTATTTGGGATTTGTTATTTCAGCTGATGGTTTGAAGATGGATCCTGAAAAGGTTGAAGCTATTTTGAATTGGCCTACACCTGTTAATGCTACTAAGGTAAGATCATTTCATGGTTTGGCAAGTTTTTACCGAAAGTTCATAAGGAATTTCAGTTCAATTTGTAATGCTATGACTGAGACTATGAGAGGAGACAAAAGAGAATTCAAGTGGACACATGGAGCTAACAAAAGTTTTGAGACTCTGAAGCAGAAGGTTGTTGAATTACCTGTTTTGGCATTACCTGATTTCAGTAAGGTATTTCAAGTTGAATGTGATGCAATTGGAGCCGTGTTGATTCAAGAAGGTAAACCTGTTGCTTTCTTTAATGAAAAGTTAAATGATGCTAGAAGGAAATATTTTGTGTATGATCAAGAATTCTATGCTATAGTTCAAGCACTGAAGAAATGGAGACATTATTTGATACCGAGTGAATTTGTGTTGTATACTGATCATAAGGCTTTACAATATTTGGGTAGTCAGAATAAGTTGAATCAGAGACATATGAAATGGGTTGAGTATTTGCAGAGTTATACATTTGTGATAAAGCATAAGAGTGGAGTCACTAACCAAGTTGCTGATGCATTGAGTAGAAGAAGATCTTTAATGACTGAGATGAAAATTGAAGTTCTTGGTTTTGATAAGATGAGAGATTCTTATGAGTTTGACCCTGATTTTTCTGATTCATGGAGAAAGTGCAGAGCACCTATTCAAGATCAACAAGACACTAAATGGGATGAATATTTTATTCAGGAAGGTATGTTGTTTAAAGGTATTCAATTGTGTATACCGAGAGGAGTAATGAGATCTAATTTGATAAAGGAAAAGCATAGTAGTGGTTTGGCTGGACATTTTGGTATTGATAAAACATGGACTTTGCTTAAGGAGAAGTAATTTTGGCCACAGTTGTATAAAGATGTTCAGAAATTTGTGAAAAGTTGTGGAATTTGTCAGGTTGCAAAAGGAGTAAGCCAGAATATTGGATTGTATGTACCGATTGTTATTCCTGAGAAACCTTGGATTGACATCAGTATGGATTTTGTTCTTGGCTTACCAAAGACAATAAGAGGTAATGATTCTATATTTGTTGTTGTGGATAGATTTTCAAAGATGACACATTTTATACCTTGTAGAAATACATCAGATGCAGTACATATAGCAAATCTTTTCTTTAAGGAAATTGTCAGATTGCATGGATTACTGAGGAGTATTATTTCTGACAGAGACAGTAAATTTGTTGGATACTTTTGGAAAACCCTTTGGAAGAAATTTGGCACTGAGTTGAAATATAGTTCTACATTTCACCCACAAACCGATGGACAGACTGAAGTTGTGAACAGAAGTTTGGAAATATTTTGAGATGTTTAGTTGGAGACACACCAAGTAATTGGGATTCTGTGTTGGCACAAGCAAAATTTGCATACAATAATTCAATAAATAGGAGTACTAGAAAGACACCATTTGAGATTGTGAATGACACACAACCAAGAGGTATATCTGATTTGAGAGACATTGCTGATGAGAATAAGAAAAGTGTTGAAGGAGTAGAATTTGTTGAATACATGAAGACATTGCATGAAGATGTGAAGCTAAAGCTGGAAGACAGTAATCAAAAATATAATGATAGAGCTGATAGATCAAGGAGACATAAAACTTTCGATGTTGGTGATGAGGTAATGGTTCATTTGAAGAAAGGTCGATTTCCTATTGGAACATATGGGAAGCTAAAAATGAAGAAGTTCGGACCTTGCAAGATTTTGAAGAAATTTGACAGTGGAAATGCATATGAGATTGAGTTACCTTATAACATGGACATATCACTGATTTTAAACATTGTTGATTTGTATGAGTATCATGAACCTGATGAAGAAGTGACAGTACCGACGAAATATCCTAAGAAGCAGAATGAAGAAATTGAATAGATTTTGAAGGAAAGAGTTGGCAAGAGTACAAGAGGAAAACAGTATGTGGAATATCTGGTAAAGTGGAAGAATAGACCGATGGAAGACAATTCATGGATTTCACAGTCCAAGTTAGATGCGTCTCAAACAAGACCTACCAAATGATTCGAAGAATCATTTCAAAATAACCCCAGGTGTCTGATGCAGGAGCATCTCGGGTCCTTGGCAATCATGTGTCACCAAAAATAATTTGGAGTTTGTCTGCGTTGCTCGGTTCCTGCTTTGACCAAGTTGGTCGGTAGTTGGTCAGTTTCCTTTGGTTACCGAGTGTGGTTGGTTATCTCCTGGGTGGTCAGTTGTTTCATTGGTGCTCAATGTTGCTTGTCTGCTGCTCGGTTATCTTTCTCACTGACGGGTTTAGTTTTAGTTTATGTTGTGGTCGACTTGTGCATTTATATTGTATCATGGATTTAATGTTGGAATCCATCATTGGGAAGTGTGTGGTCCCTGATCTGACCGTTCCTTTCGTTGATTATGGATTTGAAGGCCAACTCAGTTCGGTAGCTTCTTGTATAAATGTAGTTGTTGGTTTAGAGTTTAGGAGACAATTTTTTATAGGAGTTTGATAGAAGATAGAAGTAGAGATTTTGACAGATCCTCCCATGTTTGAGGACTTCTAAATTCATTGTAATATCTGGCCCTAACCGGTAAGGCCTTACAACCCAGCATGTATGGTTCTATTTGATGAAAATATATAAAAGATCTGGCATTCTCTCTCTCACTGTTGTGTTTGTTTGCTTCTGCATGTGTTGACCAGACTTGGATCATTAGGGTATGTCATTGTTTGGCCCCTCTTTCTCCCTGCCTTGCGTCATATGTACACGAGTTCTGTTATTTAAACATTCCATTTTTTTAATCCATAAAAAATTGTGGACATATAGGGTCCACTCCCGTATATAAAATAACAAAAATAAAAAATCACATTAGCCCTCTAATAAGGGTGAGTACTATCACAAAAATAAGATTTCCTAGGCTAAAAATAAAGGTAATTGTTGCCACTTATAATAACAAAACCTACATTGAACTAAGCCAATGTGAGTGAAAAAGCTTGCATCAACCAAATGAACATTGTCCCAACAAGGCACCACAAGCTGATCAAATTTTCACATTCTTGCCCTTCTTGACCAGTCTTAGTGTCATTTGATGTGAAGACTTAGTTTAATTCATCTTGACTTCTATCCACTCTTGATAAAAAAGAGGTGTCTACAATAGAAGATCTACTTACTTCATTTGTATTGGCAAATAAAGAATATCATAACAACCACTCAATAGTTTGAATACACAAAGCAATTGTATGGGTAAGATTTTGAAGTTGAGGCCCCCTAGGATCAACAAGACAACAAAACTTTTCACCTTACAAGAGGTTAAGAAAGATATTAAGAAATTGAGTGTAGGAAAGGCTAAGACTATGGCTGAGCTTCAAGATGAATACCTACAATGGGGGATGAAAATCCTCAACCTTCACATTATGAAAATATTCAACTATATCATCCAACATGAGTTTCCAAGTGACAAAGTTACAAATTTAAAATCCCCCCTCTTGTAGAGTGGGGATGTTAACAATCCTTCCAACTATTGGACCATCATTGATCAATCATTTGTTAGCAAAGTTGTTTGGTAGCATGGTTGAGCATAAAATCAACAAGTGGGTGAAAAAAACCAAAAGCGTAAGTAGGTTTTAGACCAAAATATTCAACAACTATTCATGAATCACAATGACAAATACCATTGAAAAAATCTAGAACTAAAAAAAAAGCTTATAGTTGATTTAATGATCTCAAGAAGGCTTTCGACATGGGAATAAGTTTAACATAGAATAAAGGATCTTGTTATCCTTGTACAATTTAGAATGGTTGTCCATAGGAATTATGAAATTTGAGCAAAAAATAAAACTCAAGTAGAGTACCTTAAAAAGTTTTAGAAGTGACATTGAGATTAAGGAAGAATGCTCATTATCTCCTCTACTCTTTGGCTTATATATTTACAAACTTGAAGAATGGTTGAATTTGAAAGGTGGAGATGACGTTCTGTTAGGGAAATATAGTTTCAAGTTTCTCTTGCATGCTGATGATTTTATTCTAATTATTGGTCCACTTAAGGGTTACAAAAGCATTTGTTTACCCAGTTACAAAAGCATTTGTTTACCCCCTTTATCACTTTTTTAAAGATGCAGGTATGCAAGTTAATAATAGCAAGACCAAATCATGTTATTTTCCAACAAAAAGAAAAAGAATTAGTTCAACTTTTATATCAGAGGAAGTTTTATTGACCAATTACAAATATCTTGGAATTACCTTTAAGAATCCTTGGGAAGGTAGAGAGCTTTTTTTGCACTTGAAAAAAAAAGATGTAAAGAAGTAGAGTAAGGGATTGAAAAATTATTCAAATTATATTTGAGCTATTAATAATTTTGGCGAGGCTTTATGGATGTGAGATATGACTAGCAACACTTCACATACTAAATGGATGTAGATAGAGAGAATCCAAAAATGCATGATCACAAGCAAATTCAAGCTAATAAGTTTGGTTGCAACTATATTCTCTTAAATGAAATATGTATAGTTCTTATTGAAACCAATGGTATGGTAGGTTTTTAAGATACTTGAAAGCAATCAAGAAAATCTTGGAGGAAAATCACTAGCCCATTATTGATGTATTGAGTGAAAGAAAGAAGTCATGGATAAAGTACAATTTTGGGTGGATGAACAAATGGCACGATCACTTGAATGCTTATCCTAATAATGCAAAAACTTAAATATATTCTCGTGGATAAGTTTCACAAGTATGTGGGAAAAAGTGCTAGCCTAAGAAGAAATATTACATTGATGACTTATAGTATCATGGGATGTCGATGATCTTGGGTGCCATATATATGGGGCCAATTGATAGCTTAGATTAATATGAGACATCTATGATATTAGGCGATGTGTATATGAATCTATTGATGGCTTAGATTAATATGAGACATCTATGATATTAGGTGATGTGTATATGAATCTATTGATGGCTTAGATTAATATGAGACATCTATTATATTAGGTGATGTGTATATGAGTCTATTGATGACTTCCAATAATATAGAACATCTATGATACCATACGACTTATTTATGGGTCTCTTTATCGCTTATTATAAATATAAGATGTCCATGATACCGTATGACCTATATATGAATCTATTGATGACTTATAATAATATTGAACATCCATAATATCCACTAACTTGTATATCTACAAGACCTCTTTTTCAAAGGCAAGTGCTAATCTCCCTAGAAAATGCACTAAATAGAAAAAAAAAAAAATTAAACCCTTTTTTTCTAGATTTGCGAAAACACAATGAATTTTTTATAAATTTTTAGTGGTTTTAGACAACAAAATATGTAGATCATAAAGAAGAAATGCTTAAAATTTTGAAAAAAATTGTTATATTTTTTTATTTTTGAAATTTGATCAATGATACATTTTATTACACCGAGAGGCGTAACCTTACAATGGCAGTAGACCCACATCTATAGAAACTCAATGAATGTAACGGTGTAAGAAAAAAGAAATGCTTTGCATTCCATTCCACCTGTCAAAAAATGCTCCACCCCCTGATCTAATTAAATGGCAATAAACATTCACGACAGAGTCTTACCATCTTCCAACCATTTTAATGCTCCACCGCATGATTTAATTAAATGCATGACAAAGTATTACCATCTTCCGGCTATAAACATAATTATTAGAACACTTTGGACCATTCACTTCCGCCCATTTCAACTACCACACGTAAGGTGGGTAGTAAAAAGAGGAAACATGCAGCGAATTTTTTTTGAAAAAAATACGGATTGGCCCCTTGGTAAGATATGCGTTACACGGGACAACTATTTTTAGAGCCCCTTGGTAAGATATGTATGAATTTTCTTTTCACATATTTTTGGGTGGATATATTTTGACTCAAGTTACAGCCCTAGTTGCATCATATGCTTTTATCATGAGAGATGTCCCTATTTTGTAGGGTAAGGTGCTTCTCCGCAGTGCAATAATATTTTCAATGCTATTTTTACTTGGAGAAATTGATTTGTTGTTGGCACCCCAAGATAAATTGGTTGTAGCTTGCCTGGCTCCCACATGTATTCTTCGTGATCTTATCATTTCGGTGGCCTAGCTCACTTGAAAGTTTGTCAAGTTCTTACTCTGCTCTAGGATTTTATTCTAAATAATTTCATATAAATAATATTGGAGGAACTTTAGGTAATTGAATACCTGCTCTATTGTAACCTCTTTGTATTATCTCTTGATCTTGATTACATTCTTCTTCTCCCCTATTTTATAATCAAGTTTCACAAAATGGCTGGGAGGAGGAATGGTGGTTGTGATGATGCCTAGTGATGAGACACCCAATTTTGTTGCATTTCCTTTCAAAGAAATCGATGCCGTCTTGATTTCAATAATAAACTGGAATCTCAAAAAACTTCACAGCAAGGTTAAGAATAAAGACATAATAGTAGAGTTAAGAATAAAGACATTGAATGCTTTGGAGAAAAATTTAAGTGAAAGGAAATTTGCACCAGCATCAAAGATAAAATAGGCTAGCTATTGGAATAGTTTAATTAATCAAACATTGGAGAAGTTGTTTGAAATAATGGCAGATGCAACTTGCAGGTATGGAAGCATTTACACAACATGGGAGCCTTTTTGATAGAATGTGATCACTTGAACCACGGTGAGATTTTGAGCTATACGGCAAAATAATCCAAGTTACAAGTGGTCGAAGTACACTTTCAAAGGAAAAAATTCAAACATAATAAAACTTTATTGAAAATAAGAGATATGGTGATTATGTTTTTCAATCACAGCATATGTATAAATGTTCTTTTGGGATATGTGGTTTGCACAATACACAGTTTTCACTAGGATTGGAAGTGAAGTTTTTCTATTGAGGAGATTAAGTGAAAATATCTTGGAGAGGGAAGTTATTTTTATCAAGAAAATAATTGAAAATATGTTGAAAATAAATTTGGTCTGAGAGTTTTCAGATTATTTTGCCATTGTTATAAGTATATGTTTAATTATTTCTACATAGTTTTTCAATTTCAGTTTAATATTTTATGTTTTAAAATTTTATGACTTTATACAACTAAATAGATTTCTTCATATTAGAAAAGTAATTTTTCTATTTGTATCACAACAGTATAGGTGGAGCTTCTTTGTTAGCAATCTTGGATAATTAGATAATTTACCTTTACTCAATAGATAGAAATGGCATGCATGCAAAACAAAAAAACTAGTCTATTATTTTCTACTTTTCTTCAATTTTCCAATTATAAGGATAGAAATGGCATGCATGCAAAACAAAAAACTAGAATAGAAACGTTCCCTACATATATAAAAAAAAATATAGAAAGATTTCATTTAGTTTTAAATTTATTGTCGATTCATTTCAAAAAGTTAAAATAGAACTTTTAAATTTAAAATTTGAAATGATTTGCATGCACAAAAAGGAAAAATAAAATAGGAATGTTGCTTATATATCTAGATTATTTTATATTTTTCTTCAATTTTCCAATTATAAGGATAGAAATGGCATGCATGCAAAAAAAAGAATATAAATGTTCCTTACATATTTAAATATTTTTAGAAAGATTGCATTTATATCTAGATTTGATTTTTAAATTTATTTTTTATTTTTTGAAATAGAACATAGTTTAATTTTAGAATCTAAAATGATTTGCATGTGAAAAAAGAAAAAGAAAATGGAAATGTTACATATATGGTATACAATATAACTATCTATCCACCTACATTATCTATTTATTTACGACCATATTATTCAAATGAAAATTGGTTTGAGATTTTATTTAATGATTGGAATTAGAGTTTAGGGTTTTGGATTAGAATTAGGGTTTAGGATTTAGGGTTAGGATTATGGTTAGTGTAAGGGTTTACATTATGGTTAGTATTATAGTGAACAAATTTAGGGTTTTTGTTATGGTTGGGATAGAGTCAATCTTAGGATTATAGCTAGAGTAAGAGTTTACACCATGGTTAGTATTATGGTTATTAGTGTTAGGATTAGGGTTAGGTTTGACAATTAGGTCTATGTTAAAATGTAGAATTTAAATTATGCATATGGTTAGGGCTTGATTATGGTTTAGAATTTACAATAGGGTTTAGTATTTATATTTAGAGTTTAATATTTATAATTAAGGTTTAGGTTAGGATTTAGAGTTTAGTATTTTAGATAAATCACTTTAGCATTTAGTATTATTGTTTAACAATTATTGTTTAGCAATTATTGTTTAGCATTTAGAATAAGGGTTTAACATTTAGGATTATGGGTTATGATCAGGATTAGGATTAGGGTTAGGGTATGTGTTTGTTGACTTGGTGGTCAGCACCTCCTTGGAGATTCGTGACATGGCTTAACTGCCTCATGTGGATTGGGTTAAATCTGACATTTGTATCGAGCATTGACAGTTCAAGCTTTTGGTGCAACGAAAAATGATTCAAACAATTGGTATCAAAGCCTTGGGTCACGGGTTCGAGTCTCCCTTCAGTTGGGGCTGAAGGCTCAGTCGGTGCTGAGGGGGAGATATCTCAATTGTTGGAATCATTTGTCGTTGCACCAAAAGCTCGAATTGTCAATGCTCGATACAAATGTCAGATTTAACCCGATCCATGGGAGGTGGTTAAGCCATGTCACGAATCTCCAAGGAGGTGTTGACCACCAAGTCAACAATTGTAAGTGTCATTGATGTCTTTATACTCATAATGCAAACTAGTTAGCTTCAACATATACAAATACAAGTGTTAATAAAGATAAACATGGTATTGCACAAGGCACAACAAGGCACCATCATGAGAGGAAAAGCCGAGCATATAATATGCACCGTGTAACTGACAGAACATACCCGATATTAACTGATAGAACAGACTCGATATTATCTTTGAAAAAGTTTTCAAACCGTGTTTGAACAGAATACAATCCGGGAGGTATGTTATCGACAAATAAGATGGTTTGCAGGTGTGGTTGAAACCGTAACCTCCAGTTTGTTGTATTCAGTTAACCGGTTAGCGACAAGTATCAAAATGATAGTCTTCGAATTATATATGCTGGTGACAGGGTGTTGGATAAGTACGGCATATGTTGAAGTAATAGTAAATGAGAGATTATAAATATTTGATGTGTTATCTACTGGTACATGTAGTGTTTTAGAATGATATAACTACAGATGTGTGTGGAGCTTGATGGTATAAAAGACTAAGTTTTTGATTGAGACAATTAGATAAAGCCTGAGAAGCATATGAGAATCAGATTTGTTTGGATACATGAAGAAATTAATAAAGGTTTTTCAGTATTTTCAGGTATCTTTATTTCACGTGATAAATTAGTTTCAGGTTTTTATATATGTTGTAAAAGTTCATGTCTTCAGCATTTGAATGATTTACAGAAGAAGTGATCAAATTTACAGAGATCAGTTTTCAGATTGCACATTTCAGTAGACAGAGACATCATAGTGTGTTTTGGTTGTCTAGTATCAATTTGCAGGCTTATGTGACAGTTTATCATTGCATATTTACAAATTCTTGAAGTCTTCTAAAGTACTGAATTGATCTACTATAAACACAATTATTAGAACACTTCCGACCATTCACTTCCGCCCATTTCAACCACCACACGTAAGGTGGGTAGTAAAAGAGGAAACATGCAGCGAATTTTTTTTGAAAAAAATATGGATTGGCCCCTTGGTAAGATATGCGTTACACGGGACAACTATTTTTAGAGCCCCTTGGTAAGATATGTATGAATTTTCTTTTCACATATTTTTGGGTGGATATATTTTGACTCAAGTTACAGCCCTAGCTGCATCATATGCTTTTATCATGAGAGATGTCCCTATTTTGTACGTAAGGTGCTTCTTTGCAGCGCAATAATATTTTCAGTGCTATTTTTACTTGGAGCAATTGATTTGTTGTTGGCACCCCAAGATAAATTGGTTGTAGCTTGCCTAGCTCCCACATGTATTCTTCGTGATCTTATCATTTTGGTGGCCTAGCTCACTTGAAAGTTTGTCAAGTTCTTACTCTGCTCTAGGATTTTATTCTAAATAATTTCATATAAATAATATTGGAGGAACTTCAGGTAATTGAATACCTGCTCTATTGTAACCTCTTTGTATTATCTCTTGATCTTGATTACATTCTTCTTCTCCCCTATTTTATAATTTTGTTGATTGCGTTGTTCTTCTCCCCTATTTTATAATCAAGTTTCACAAAATGGCTGGGAGGAGGAATGGTGGTTGTGATAATGCCTAGTGATGAGACACCCAATTTTGTTGCATTTCCTTTCAAAGAAATTGATGTCGTCTTGATTTTAATAATAAACTGGAATCTCAAAAAACTTCACAGCAAGGTTAAGAATAAAGACATAATAGTAGAGTTAAGAATAAAGACATTGAATGCTTTGGAGAAAAATTTAAGTGAAAGGAAATTTGCACCAGCATCAAAGATAAAATAGGCTAGCTATTGGAATAGTTTAATTAATCAAACATTGGAGAAGTTGTTTGAAATAATGGCAGATGCAACTTGCAGGTATGGAAGCATTTACACAACATGGGAGCCTTTTTGATAGAATGTGATCACTTGAACCACGGTGAGATTTTGAGCTATACGGCAAAATAATCCAAGTTACAAGTGGTCGAAGTACACTTTCAAAGGAAAAAATTCAAACATAATAAAACTTTATTGAAAATAAGAGATATGGTGGTTATGTTTTCAATCACAGCATATGTATAAATATTATTTCGAGATATGTGGTTTGCACAATATACAGTTTTCACTAGGATTGGAAGTGAAGTTTTTCTACTGAGGAGATTAAGTGAAAATATCTTGGAGAGGGAAGTTATTTTTATCAAGAAAATAATAGAAAATATGTTGAAAATAAATTTGGTCTGAGAGTTTTCAGATTATTTTGCCATTGTTATAAGTATATGTTTAATTATTTCTACATAGTTTTTCAATTTCAGTTTAATATTTTATGTTTTAAAATTTTATGACTTTATACAACTAAATAGATTTCTTCATATTAGAAAAGTAATTTTTCTATTTGTATCACAACAGTATAGGTGGAGCTTCTTTGTTAGTAATATTGGATAATTAGATAATTTACCTTTACTCAATAGATAGAAATGGCACACATGCAAAACAAAAAAAACTAGTCTATTATTTTCTACTTTTCTTCAATTTTCCAATTATAAGGATAGAAATGGCATGCATGCAAAACAAAAAACTAGACTAGAAATGTTCCTTACATATATAAAAAATATATAGAAAGATTTCATTTAGTTTTAAATTTATTGTCGATTCATTTCAAAAAGTTAAAATAGAACTTTTAAATTTAAAATTTGAAATGATTTGCATGCACAAAAGGAAAAATAAAATAGGAATATTGCTTATATATCTAGATTATTTTATATTTTTCTTCAATTTTCCAATTATAAGGATAGAAATGGCATGCATGCAAAAAAAAGAATATAAATGTTCCTTACATATTTAAATATTTTTAGAAAGATTGCATTTATATCTAGATTTGATTTTTAAATTTATTTTTTATTTTTTGAAATAGAACATAGTTTAATTTTAGAATCTAAAATGATTTGCATGTGAAAAAAGAAAAAGAAAATGGAAATGTTACCTATATGGTATACAATATAACTATCTATCCACCTACATTATCTATTTATTTATGACCATATTATTCAAATGAAAATTGGTTTGAGATTTTATTTAATGATTGGAATTAGAGTTTAGGGTTTTGGATTAGAATTAGGGTTTAGGGTTTAGGGTCAGGATTATGGTTAGTGTAAGGGTTTACATTATAGTTAGTATTATAGTGAACAAATTTAGGGTTTTTGTTATGGTTGGGATAGAGTTAGTCTCAGGATTATAGCTAGAGTAAGAGTTTACACCATGGTTAGTGTAATACCCCAAAAATGGGCTATAAGTTCATTAACATCTGAATATCATCAAATCAAATGAAATCGACATCGAAGTCCTAACCTAAGGCAAATCTAAACATCATTGAATCATAATTGATTATCTTAAATTCTGCATCGGAGAATATTCCTAGTAATATTCTTAATTATCATAATTATCTTTAATTTAATGATTATTTGGCAATAAATCACATTTATCCTAAAATTTGATTAATTGAATATTTTCATATTTTAGATTTAATATTTGCCACTTAATTATTTTATTAAATTTAATTCTATCTATTATTAATTGTATTATTTAATTTTGACAATAAATCAAAATTCCTATCTTTAATTGATTAAATTCTTATTTAATTAATTAAAGCATGTTGTCATTATTTAATAATATAATTTTTAATAAAAGTTTGATAAAATAGTTAATTAACCCATAAATTAATTATTTTATTTCAAAAATCAGTTAAGTTGAGCATAAATCACTTTATTATTAAATTAATTCATAATTAAAACATGCACAATCATAAAAGCAGACAACTGTCAATTATCAATTAAAGCTAAACTCTATTTTGAGTTAAAGCTTAGCTTTTGCATGTTTTTGTGACTTAATTATCTGTTATTATCAGATAACTCAAAAATCAAGCTGAGTTATTTGAGTGATTTATGGCTTTTATCCATGCACCTCCAAAGCCCTAGATTTCTATAAATTAAGGCTTCAGCTCTTCATAATTCATCCACATATTTTGCACAATCACGTTGGAGAATTGGAGGCTGAGGAATCAACTTGCGAATTCAAAGCGTTGTGAGATCAATTTCAATTGCATAGCTTTTATATCTTAGCATAGAATTTCATAGTTTTCATATCATTGTTAGAATCTTTATTGTTAGATCATTTAGCATTCATTTCATATCAGTTTTCAATAGCATTCATAGCATATCAGTTTATCATTATTATTGCATAGAAAATCCAAAAAAATAGCTTAATTGCATTCAATCTCATATCTAGATCAATTGCATTCAAATCCTTCATTTAGGTGTCGTCTAGGTCACTGATCTCGATTACAATCTGAGAACATCAATCTCGCACCTACTAGAAGCCAGTAAATCACTTGGTTAGATAGTTTTCAATTTTGCATGATTTCGATTATAGCTAACCTCTAATATTTTACTGAGTGTTGTGTCTACAGATCAGGTACAATTTTCACACACACATTTCTGGCGCCCACCGTGGGGCCCTGAAACGGGCTTCCCTTCATTTCTATCAATCTTTTATCATTTCTCTATCAGAACTCCCTTGCTGTTGCCTGTTCTGGTGGTATTCTCAATAGGACGTTATTTTTTGTTAAAAAAAAATTGGCACTTTTTCTATCAAAGTTGTCCGTACAGTGTGATTTTTAATTTTGGTCCGTACAGTGTCGTACGAGTTTTGCAGATTGTCATTTCATCAGACATCCAGTGTCGTACGAGTTTTGCAGACTGTCATTTCATTAAACACCCAGTGTCATACGAGTTTTGCAGATTGTCATTTCATCTGACACCAAGTGTCGTACGAGTTTTGCAGACTGTCATTTCAGCGAACACCCAGTGTCATCTGGGAGCATACCCACTGTCGTATGATAGTTGACTTTATCGAATATCATTTCATCACATATTTACTATCGTTTGGGAGCTCAACTATCATATGGTAGCATACCCAGTGTCGTACGAGTTTCTAAACTATCGTCTGGGAGCATACCGATTATCGTACGAGTTTTGGTACCAGATTTCAATTATCATTTCATTTTGCAGACAGTTTGTCAGATTTGATTTTTGGATTTTGACTGACAGCTAACCCTAACAATTGAAATTTACTATTTCTAATTGATTTCTGCTGATTTTGATTGGGAAAAGTGCAAGAATTGCTAAAAATCAGGTTAAATCTACTAAGCGCGTTGTGAGGATCACGAGGTATTCTCTTTATTCTGAAAACATTTCGATTTGGACTTAAAATAAATCTCTCACGTGTCAAGCTTGTGTGCATCTTTTCATGCTTTTGATCTATTTCTACACACTTGCATAATTTGATACTAGGTTGTGATCCCTTAAGGATTCATTAAGTAGTCTTAGAATACTTATGATTGATCTTGATTGCTATCTTGGGTTATTGGACTCGCTAATCCGTCGGCCCCTCATTTCTGCCCCATGGTTGCAATCTCAGCACCATAAAGGGGAGGGGTCAACAGGACAGAAGCGTTAAATGTTCCACTTGGCAACCCTTTTGTGCTTTTAGGAACTCACTTGTTTTCTAAGTTGTGGACTCATTTTCAACTTGTGTGAGGTGTTAAGTGTTCCACCTTGTGGACTCATCTCATATTTTCTTTAAGCGTTAAGTGTTCCTCTTTCTACTTTTTGGATGCTTTTGGTAGATTTGCTTTCGGGAATATATCTGTGCTCACATAGTAATTAGGCCCTATGAACACTATTCGTGATTCTTGAGAGATTAGATTCCTAGCAAAATCTTTCTTGACGATAGAATCCTTGTAGGTAGGGAGGATACTTAGTGCGTTTCACATTCAACTTGGTTGGTGCATCTTCTCTTATTGATCGACACATTCTCTCTCCGGAGAGGTTGATAGATCACTTGGGGTTGATATCACGAGCTTTGGTGAATCAAAATTGGTTAGTGCATCTTCTCTTATTGATTGATACATTCTCTCCCCAGAGAGGTTGATAGATCATGTGGAGTTGATATCACAGACCTTGGTGGAATAAAACTTTGTCTTAACGTGTCAGATTAATCTGCTTGCTTTGTTTGGGTTAAAAGTGAAAAGGTGTCAAAAACCTTGGATCTGGAGCCAAGTCCCCTTGTAGTATACTATTGTTAGTCCTCTTTAGAGAGGGTTAACCGTAGCGGACAATCCCTTCACAAGGCAAACTGCGTTGACGGAACCTCAAGCGGTAATAGCCATTTTCGCCATGGTAGTGACAGCCGCTATATAAATGTCCTTGTGGAAGAAATCTCCACGGGTATGGTTCATTGTTGGGTTGTCAGATCTCCCTAGCAGCTCTTGAAGATTAAGTTCTCGGACTGTGTCAAAACCCTGGTGCACCGGGATTGGAGTTCACCCCTTTGAATCATAAAAGTTGCAAAGTCAAACCATTACTAAAAACCCTAGAGAGGCCAATTTTTCACTTTCAGGTATATGTGTGTTATTGCAAAACTTTTCAGAACATACACAATTAGTACTCTCAGGGATTAGCACAATTTGGTCACTTGATTGTTCATGCGCAAGGTTGCTTTTGCCCTTGTTCATTGTTCTCAGACGTGCTTGGAATCACTTGCTTGCTATTCTGCGTGCTTGTTTATCTACTTGGCTATTAAAAATGATCAAATCTGGTATAACCTTCAAAATTTGGACAGTACAATTTGCAAACAATCCAAAACTGAAGACCTTAAATTTTGCAAAAATTGACGTAAAATCTTTTCTGGAGTCAAAAGTCATTTCAGGAAGTCAAAAGTCGTACGAGTTTTGTCAAATGTCATTTCAGTATTGCCCATCTGTTGTATGATTGAGAACCCAGTGTCGTACGAGTTTTCAAACCAGCAAATTCAAGAAAGTCAAAACCTTGTTAGCAACTATCGTATGATATTGACAACTGTCGTATGATATTGACAACTGTCGTTTCATTGCTACCCAACTATCGTACAAGTTTAGCAATTGTCGTTTCATAGACTACCCAGAGTGTCATTTGGAAAAATTTGAGAGAGTTGTCATAAATTGTCAAATTGCAAGATATCCAATATTTCCAGCCTAGTTCCAGAATCTGTCAAAAATATCATTGTGTCAGGAACAGAGCAGTAGCTATTGAGCATTCTACCATTTTTCGAGTTTGATCTTTTGAATCCGATCTAGTCTTCTGTTTGATCAATTTGAGTCCTTTTTATCTCGTGTCAAAACCTTGTCATAACTATCAATCTTCAAAAACAGACTAAGTGTTGAGAACTCATGTCCGCTATCTTTTGGGCAATCTATCCCATACATCCAGGGCACAGTTTCCTTCACCCACATCTCATCAGATCTTCAAAACTATCATAATCTTGACAAGGTTGCGTCATCCGATTTTCTCGAATCAAATTGTTCTTTAGTTGTCTTCATCCTTTTCTTTTGTTTCATTCAAAGTTAATGGTGGAGACTAGAGCTTCTTCACACAAGAAATCAGAAGAAACATCTCAGAACTTACTTTTGACCAATACCCCAGGTCCAACTCTTGAACAACTCATCAAGTCAGGTATCTATGAAGACGACGGTCTTGGTAACTTTCTATTGAAAAGTGGTTACATACCTCCTTTATCAACTCACAGAGGTAACCAGAAAACTCCTCCTCAATCTATTCCAGGGAGCCCAAAAACTCCTACCATGTCTCAAGCAGGGACAAACCATGGTTCTCTAGGAGGAGGATCCCAGGGACACCATTCTCAACATAATGCTGACCAAGAACCTACCCCCTCTGAAATCCATCGATGTCAGAATGACGATGAATTCAAGAGAATGATGAGGCCTTTCTTGAAAGTGGATATAGAGGCATACTTTTTACAATTAGCCCAGGAAGGGGCTAAGCTTCCTCCCAACTTTAATGTTGATGATATAATCACACATGAGGAAGAAACTCCACTCACAGCTATGACAAAATAGATGCATGCTATACAAGTCAAATTTAACAATCTTAAGAAGGAGAAGGAACCCAAGGAGTTCTCCATGGAGGCCCTATGTCCTTTCCCGTTTGACAAAGACTTGTATATGCCTCCATTCCCAAAAAGAGTGGAGATACCAAAGTATGACAAATATGACGGACACTCTGATCCTCAAGATCATGTCAGAGAGTTCTGTACGCAATCCATGGAATTCATGCATGAACTGACTTATCTAATGCATCTTTTTCCTAGATCCTTGGGAGGAGCATCCATTCAGTGGTTTTCAAGATTACCTTCTACGATCAAAACTTTTGAGGAATTGATTAAATTGTTTTATCAACAATATTCAACATCCGGTCACCATGATCGATATCTGTAACCTCAAGCAATATCCAGGGGAATCATTCCTAACTTTCCTCAAGAGGTGGAGAAAGAAGTTCTCTCTATATGCTAGACAAATTCCCGAAATGGAGAAACTTGAAATCTTTATCAATAACCTTGTTCTAGAGCTCAATTCTCCATTACAAATGCAAGATCATGTATTTTTTGATAAAATGGTGGATAATGTGATCAAGATTAAGAAAGTACTTGTCAAGAAAGGAGAAATCACACTTCAAAAGGACAAGTCTGAATCTGGATCTAGCTCAAAAGATAAAAACAAGAGCTGGAATAGAAACAAAGGTATCATCTCTGATGGTGTTGTTGACACTATTCGCACCCCATCAAAGGCACCGGCCTACAATCTCACCCTTGCCACCAAAGCCATTGAAGCTTCAGAGCAAAAATCTGCTGAACCATCTCCAAAGAAGCCATTCAAACGATGGGATAATAAATGAAAGTTTACTCCCCTGGGAGAATCTTTGGAATCTGCCCTAAGAACCCTGATAGCTGATAACATGATCTCTTTACCACCAATCCAAAACCCTGATTCGGATCCAAAACCATATTGGTGGAAAGATAATGAATTATGTTCTTTCCATCAAACTAAAGGCCACAGAACTAATGGATGCTTCCACTTGAAGCATACCATTCAAGACTTGATAGATTAAGGGGACATCACGATCGATAATCCTACCAGCAATAATGATCACACAGCATTTACAGAACCATTTCCACAACATGGCAAGGGAGTTTCC
This sequence comes from Chamaecyparis obtusa, assembly GCA_027943335.1. NCBI lineage: Eukaryota > Viridiplantae > Streptophyta > Pinopsida > Cupressales > Cupressaceae > Chamaecyparis > Chamaecyparis obtusa. Next base: position 904,464 of record BSBK01005126.1, on the reverse strand, counting down.
ACTTCTCAGCCTAACATGGGGGCAAAAGTCAACTATGCCTACCCTGGAAACAATGCTGTCATCAATATGGTTGAACCATGTCTCTTTGAGAGCTGCAATGTCATCACGATTGTACGAAGAGACAGAAATCATTCCTTAGCTAATGCGGTTACCAGATCACAAGCCCAGGCTCATCTGAAAGGACAAACACCAAGTTCATCTAATGTCCCTAAGATACCTTTCAATCTCACATCTACTTCTAAACAAAAGGTTGCCTTGAAATCTTCCAATCCAAAGGATACAAGACCTACATCTTATAGCATCATCCAACAAATCCAGCATACCAATGCCAAAATCTCTATGTTTGAGTTACTCTAAATATCTCCAGCTCACAGAGATATCCTAGACAAAACTTTGCTCAGCTCTAATGTTCCTGATGATCTAGATCTAGACAGGTTCCAGACTATGGTTGGTCATCTAACATCTCCGCAATATATCTCCTTTTCAGAAGAAGATGACAACTCCCTAAGTCACCCACATAATCAGCCCTTGCACATAGAAGTCTTGATCTAGAACCGTCGAGTCAAACGTGTGTTGATAGATGGGGGCGCAAGCCTCAACATTTGTTCTTACAACTTAATCACACAGTTGGGATTCTCAGAGATGGCTATTGATCCTCGAAAGAAGATCACCATAAAAGCCTATGATGAACAAGAAAGAGCTTCTAAAGGCACCATTGTCTTACATATCCAAGTGGGTCCGGTCATCAAAGATACCACATGTCAGGTGCTTGATCTACCATTGGCTTACAATATCCTTTAGGGAGACCCTGGATACATGAAATGCAAGCTATTCCTTCTACATACCATCAATGCTTGAAATTTCCCTATGAAGGAGTGGAGGTTACTATCCCAGTAGATCTGAGTACAACTTGCAATACATTGAAGGAAAGTGCTGATAAGCTTGTTCCCAATAACAGAGAATCTTCCATCAAGCAGCTAAATGTTGCTTCCACATCTAAGATGGACAACATTGCTAACGAGATCAATATCAAAGAACATGGGATGGGAGAATACACTATAGAGCCAGTCTTGTCTCTGACATCTCTCCCAATCTCACCTAAGTCGTATGGACAATCCTTGAAGCAGTCTAAATCAGAACCTAAGGAACCTATGGAAGCATACAAAAGAAATTTTGTGGCGGAGCAAGTATCCAAAAAAGAATTTGAAGAGGATGAAGCTGTGCTGGCATGGCTATATAAAGAGGATTCTGAATCTAAAATTGTTCAACCTAGTGAATCTATAGCACCTACAATCCCTTCTAATTCATATGGTCCAAGAAACAAATTGATAGCCAAGATGGGATATTCTGGTCAAGGACCTCTAGGAATCAGCGGAAAGGGTCTTGTGACACCCATTTCACATATTGGTAGAGCCAACAAAGATATTGGTGGCTTAGGGTTTTAGAAGAAACCCTATCATCTCAAAGGTGGTTGTTCTCATGTCATAGAACAAATTGCACCAGGAGAACCCCTTCTTAAGAAAGAAGAGACAAAACCCTTAGATGATGATTCAGATAGTTCAGAACTCATCCCCTATGAAAAATTGCCTAAAGAGATCAAAGATCTTCTTGATGATAAAGATGATCCTATCAAAAGAATTAATGTAGTAGAAACACAAGAACCTACTGTAGCGCAAGAGATGGTTGCACCACAAGAACCAGCTAATCTTGACGATAATCAAACTGATCAAGAAGAAGGGGGTAGTTATTCTGACATAGATTCCCATGAATATGAATTCAAGTCAGAGACTGAGGGTAATCCTTCTTGGGGTATTCATCCCGATTTCACACATTTTCTAAGATTTCCTAGAGATCCTAAGTCAGAAGCTGAGTCAAATGACTATGAATGGGGTGCCATTCCAGAAGAAGATGAGCTTATAACAGAGAAATATATTGATGTTATTCACCAATATGTATCTCAACCCAACGTAGGTCTAGAGCGAAATAATGAACTTAACGTGTCTGATCCACCTATGGCTGAAGAGGACTCCCATGATGATGTTGAGCCTATTCACAAATTAAACATTTTGAGCTGTAATATCACCTTTGAACTTGAGCGTCAGGTTAGGACCAATGATGACATATCCCCATCCGTGAACACCATATCCCAAGCCTTTCCTGCTTTAACTATCCAACGCCCTGATCTTATCGACCAAACTTCCACAAACCCAAGCCATGGTGTTTACACCTTTTCCAGTGACTATGCAATTGCTTGCTACCTCAATACAGTTGAGCCTATGAGTACTTCCATCAGTGAACTGAGCGTCAGCATGACCGAGTCGGACATCAAATATCTTAGTCAGAAAAACAAGAGTAAAAAGAAAAAGAAAAAGAGTTTTGAGGGTGAAAACCACTTTGTGGCAATCTCAGAACTGACAAAAGTAAAAAGAAAAGACGTATCTGAAGGTGAAAACCTCTCTGAGGTGCCTAAGGATGAGATATTTGATGTCCTTCTGAGTCATTTATAGGATAGATCTCCAGTTCTGATTGAGCCAACTCAATCCATCAATTTGGGTACAACAGAGGAACCACAATTGGTACATGTAGCACAATCTCTATCAGAAGAAGAGAAACAGAAATTCACTACATTCTTATCAGACAAAAAGATCAACTTTGCATGGAAATATTCAGATATGCCAGGATTGGATCCCAATCTCATTATGCACCATCTATCCATTGCTCCTGGAGTAAAACCAATCAAACAAAGATTGAGAAAGATGCATCCTCATGTTGCACTCTTAGTCAAAGAAGAACTAGAAAAACTCCTAAAAGCTGGATTCATCCGTGTCATAGACTATGCTGAGTGGATCTCTAACATTGTACCTATTTCAAAACCAGATGGTTCAATCAGAGTTTGCACGGACTTTAGAGATGTGAACAGAGCATGCCCTAAGGATGATTTTCCACTGCCTAACATTGATATGATAGTGGACATGACTACGGGCTATGAAATGTATTCCTTAATGGATGGCTTTTCTGGGTACAACCAAATCAAAATTGCTCCAGAAGATCAAGAGAAAACAACTTTCACATGTGCGTGGGGAACCTTCTGTTGGAATGTTATGCCATTCAGACTCAAAAATGCTGGAGCTACATATCAAAGAGCAATGACATCTATTTTTCATGATATGATGCATAAAACAATGGAGGATTACGTGGATGATACCTTGGCAAAATCCATGATTAGAACTGAACATCTAATAGACCTGAGCATGATCCTAGACAAAATGGAACAGTTTAGTCTCCGACTAAATCCTAAGAAGTGTGCTTTTGGTGTCACTTCTAGAAAGCTCTTAGGATACATAGTTTCAAAGAAAGGCATTGAAGTTGATCCGGCTAAAGTCAAGGCTATAATAGAGATGCAACCTCCCACAAATATCAGTCAAATGAGGATGTTGCAAGGCAGAGTACAGTCCATCAGAAGATTCATATCACAGTTAGCTGACATATCACAACCTTTTACAAAAACATTACATAAAGGCGTGACCTTTGCATGGAATGAAGAATGCGAGCACAACTTTAACCATATCAAGAAGTATCTATCAAATCCGCCTATCTTGATGCCTCCTATTCATGGGAAGCCATTGATCTTGTATGTCTCTGCAACAGCCACATCACTGGGGGCATTGCTAGCGCAACATGATGAAGACAAGAAAGAAAGAGCCATCTACTATATCAGTAGAACTTTAGTGGCCTATGAGAAAAACTACTCAATGATAGAGAAGGCATGTCTAGCTATGATCTTTGCATCACATAAACTGTGACACTATATGTTAGCTCATACCACACATCTAGTAGCAAAAATTGATCCACTGAAATACCTACTAAGCAAGGCGGCCCTCACCGGTAGACTAGCTAAATGGGTCATGCTTCTAAGCGAATTTGACATTGAATATGTTGAAAGAAAAGCTATAAAAGGTCAAGTTATTGCTGATCAACTAGCAGATGCACCCATGTTTGATGATACACCCATGCAAATGGAATTTTTCGATTCCTGTATCATGCACCTCTCTTCTAGAGCATGACGGTTATTCTTTGATGGCTCCTACACACAGAATGGATCTGGAGCAGGCATATTGTTCATCACTCCTCAAGGATACTCGATACCCAAAGCATTTAGACTAAAGTTTCCTTGCACAAACAATATTGCTGAATATGAGGCACTTCTCAATGGTATGAAAATGGCAATACAGTGGAGAGTTACAGAGATGCACATCCATGGAGACTCACAACTGGTTATCCACCAAGTCAATGATGTGTACCAAACCAAAGATGAAAAGCTCATTCCTTACAAGAGAATGGTAGATGATTTAAAGAAATACTTCATCTCTATCACATTTGAGCAAATACCCAGAATGGAGAATAAGGTTGCCGATGCAATGGCGACATTATCTACTCTCTTACAGCAGCCCGAACATGAGCTATGCTACGAGTTCCTGGTGGAAGCCCTATCCTATCCTGCATATGACTCCCCTGAAACCCGCATGATCTGCACTGTTGTAGGTTATGACTCATCTCACTACAAAAATCTGTTCTCCTATCTCCACGACCAAATCATCCCTGAGTCCTTTAACCGTTTTGAGAAATGAAACTTTATCCGATCCGCATCCCAATATGTCATCATTGGTAATGATATGTACAAATGAGGTCTAGATGGTACACTGCTTAGATGTTTAGAACGGGAAGAGTCTCAACATGCATTAGAGGAAGTCCACGAGGGTATATGTGGGTCACACTCGAACGCTTTAACGTTAGCTCGAAAACTTATTAGGGCTAGGTACTATTGGCCTAAAATGGAGAAAGAGGCTATTAAATTTGCTAAAAACTGTCAACAGTGTCAAGTACATGGCAACTTGATTCATGCTCCAGGGAGAGATCTGATTCCCTTTACTACACAATGGCCTTTTCAACAATGGGCATTTGATCTCGTAGGTGCTATCCATCCGCACTCTTCTAATGGACATACCCATATAATCATAGCTATAGATTATTTTACAAAATGGGTAGAAGCAGTTCCTCTAACACAAGCAATGGGGAAACAGATCTCTATGTTCATCCTGAACTACATCATTTGCAGATATGGGATCCCTCACTCTATAATCACAGATAATGGGGGACAATTCAAAAATAAAGATCTAGATGACTTATGTGCTAAATTCAAGATTACACAACATTGGTCTTCTATTTTCTATCCTCAAGGGAATGGACAAGCTGAGGCTTCAAACAAAAATCTCCTGAAGATCTTGCACAGAACAGTAAATAAAACAGGAAGAGACTGGCATCTCATGATCAATCCAGCTCTCTGGGCATATAGAACTAGTATCAGAACGCCTACAGGGGCTACACCTTTCACTTTAGTTTATGGGTCTGAAGCGGTACTACCTATTGAGGTTGAAATCCCATCACTTAGAATCAGAATGCATGGACTTGTCACTGATGAAGACTACAGAGTGTCTAGGTTACAAGAACTTGAATTACTAGATGAGCGCAGACAAGCAGCGTATGATCATCTCAGAGTGTATCAGAAAAGAATGTCTAGAGGCTACAACAAGAAAGTCCGACACAGAGAATTTCAGGTTGGTGATCTAGTCTTGAGAGAAAATCCTAAAAATCAATCCCATCGAGAACGCAAGGGGAAGTTTGAACCCAACTGGCTGGGTCCCTTTGTAATCACTGCTACTTTTGGCTCTGGTGCCTATCAACTCTCAATGACTGAAGGAGAACAGCTCCGAGAACCAAACAATGTTCTCCATCTGAAGAAATTCTACGCCTAAGGCATTCAGTGCTTGGTAAATGTCCTAAAAAAATCTTAAAAATCAGAAAAAGTCCTAAAAAAAATGAACATCTTGGTGAAAACCTAGCAATAGGCGCCTTGATGATTCACAAAAAAAATCAAAAAATATCAAAAATTCAAAAAAATTGAAAAAAAAAAATACAAAAAAAGAAAAAGTGCCTTGGTGAAAACCTGGAAATAGGCACCTTAGTAGCAAAAATAGAATCTCTGCCAAGATGGTGAAAACCCAGAAAACGGGCGCCACTTGTTCAACATGCTCCATCTATCAGCACAATCTTGGTCTTTCCCAGCTTTCGGTCTTGCTTTAGTTTGTACATATCTCCTGGTTTGTTTCAACATTTCTAGTTTTCAATAAGTCGGTCTGTACACCAATCAGCTTGCGTGTTTGTATCCTATCAATGTTTAACACTTGGGGGCAATCAATGTCATATCTTATAGTCTCCAATGTATCTTAGACATGTCATATCCACTCAGAGTCCTTTGAAGCTTCATTTGAGTCAGTCAAGTCTGTCTTGTCTCTAGAAAGGATTTTGCATCTACAACAACACAATCAAACATCAAAACTCAACTGAAAACAATCTATGCTTTTTACATGCTTTTATCTCCTTGTATGCTTACTGATTCGCATTGAGATTTTTGCATATTGTGTCCCTTCGAGCTCTTCGATGATGTCCTTCACAGGATTTAGAGAGTGATGACTGGGGGCATAATCTTTTCTTTGTCTTCTGCTTGTATGTGAAAATCTAACAGCTTTGAAAATTCTGGATTGAAATGGTGTCCGACTGTAAGAGCCTCTATCTCGAATTGGATGGCCATGCATACCTCGACCATTGATACCCGAAAAATTCAAGGAAGTTTGATCTAACTATTATCTTTTTGAGTAAGTTCTTTCTCCTACTGTGAAAAGTGATCTTGCCTAAGGATGTGAACGATAAAGGGTCACTACAGGTAATTCACATTGGATTTAGAATAATCTCTTGGCTGTTTGATGTGTTTGTCATGCAAGGTGTATTCAGGTCATCACGACGTTCATGTTTTGATGCTTGTACAAATTGCTATATCAAAATGGACATGATATTCAGATCATCCTGGCGTTTGTGCCTTGGTGCTTATATCTGATCCAACATTCTGAAAACAAATCAATATTCATATGTCCATGGTTGTTGACCAGTGGGTGTTGTATTGATTCTTGTGCATACAAATCGATATTCATATGTCTATGGTTTCATAGCTAGTGGGCATTGTATTGATTTATCCGGTTACCTAAAAGTTCAATGATGATAACAAATCGACATATGATCAGTGACTAGGTCCTAGGTCTTAGGTTACATTTCATATTGCATGCTTCTTTGCATTTTTCATCTTTGCATGATCTCACAATGACTAAACGAACTTCAATGCTTAAACAATTCTCCACTTGTCTCTTCAAATCTAATAAGAGCTAAATCTCACACGAAGGTTCCTCCAATGAAATAGCAAGTAGAATCCTTTTCGGGATCAAAATTGAAATCTGAGATCATTTATCTTATTCACTACTTGCATAATTAACCTTCAATCATCACAAAAATCTAGTATTCAACTTAACTGATTAGCTTTCATCAAACTATCAAAATTTTAACTTGGTCAACCATGGTCAACTCATGGTCAAACCTAGTCAAACTTAGTCTTCGGGACCTCTAAACGATGCATAATACATTCTCAGACGTGTTTAACCACTTCTCAAATCAATTAACATGCTTCTAAACTATAACGCTGACTTTTCTTGTCAGATTTCAATTTTAATCCCGAAGGGGGCATGGTATTGCACATCATTCAAAGTCTGTAAATCAAATTCTATCGATCAAATCTATCAATATCTTTCATCAGTGATCAAGACAACAATCACGTCTAGTCGTTGATTCATCAAAAGTCCTCATCGCTTGGGGCAAATCTGTTATCACTTGGGGCATATCAGATTCATCGATCCATATCAATCTGGTATTCTCTTAATCTTGTAATCTGTATTAGCTTTTGGCAACCATCAAATCATAGTGTTCTTTCCTTAGTTCTTCGGCAACTGAAGGATTCAGATGTGATACCTGCTAGTTCTGCTAAGACAATCGAGTCTAGAACGGGTCACTCACTTCTTATCAATCCTAAGGTTTGGAATCAGGCATTTTGACACTTTTTCGCAATCATTGGTTCATTGCTGCTATAGTAAACATTATCTCTGGTCATTCAGGACCTCCTATCTCAATATCTTTCAATCGGTTTCTATCTTGAGATCGGTTTATCTTTTGAATCAGTTTCATATCTTTATCAAACACAAACTATCTTTGAACCACTACACTTCACACAGTAATTCAAAGAGGGGCAAAATGTAATACCCCAAAAATGGGCTATAAGTTCATTAACATCTCAATATCATCAAATCAAATGAAATCGACATCGAAGTCCTAACCTAAGGCACATCTAAACATCATCGAATCATAATTGATTATCTTAAATTCTGCATCGGAGAATATTCCTAGTAATATTCTTAATTATCATAATTATCTTTAATTTAATGATTATTTGGCAATAAATCACATTTATCCTAAAATTTGATTAATTGAATATTTTCATATTTTAGATTTAATATTTGCCACTTAATTGTTTAATTAAATTTAATTCTATCTATTATTAATTGTATTATTTAATTTTGACAATAAATCAAAATTCCTATCTTTAATTGATTAAATTCTTATTTAATTAATTAAAGCATGTTGTCATTATTTAATAATATAATTTTTAATAAAAGTTTGATAAAATAGTTAATTAACCCATAAATTAATTATTTTATTTCAAAAATCAGTTAAGTTGAGCATAAATCACTTTATTATTAAATTAATTCATAATTAAAACATGCACAATCATAAAAGCAGACAACTGTCAATTATCAATTAAAACTAAACTCTATTTTGAGTTAAAGCTTAGCTTTTGCATGTTTTTGTGACTTAATTATCTGTTATTATCAGATAACTCAAAAATCAAGCTGAGTTATTTGAGTGATTTATGGCTTTTATCCATGCACCTCCAAAGCCCTAGATTTCTATAAATTAAGGCTTCAGCTCTTCATAATTCATCCACATATTTTGCACAATCACGCTGGAGAATTGGAGGCTGAGGAATCAACTTGCGAATTCAAAGCGTTGTGAGATCAATTTCAATTGCATAGCTTTTATATCTTAGCATAGAATTTCATGGTTTTCATATCATTGTTAGAATCTTCATTGTTAGATCATTTAGCATTCATTTCATATCATTTTTCAATAGCATTCATAGCATATCAGTTTATCATTATTATTGCATAGAAAATCCAAAAAAATAGCTTAATTGCATTCAATCTCATATCTAGATCAATTGCATTCAAATCCTTCATTTAGGTGTCGTCTAGGTCACTGATCTCGATTACAATCTGAGAACATCAATCTCGCACCTACTAGAAGCCAGTAAATCGCTTGGTTAGATAGTTTTCAATTTTGCACGATTTCGATTATAGCTAACCTCTAATGTTTTACTGAGTGTTGTGTCTACAGATCAGGTACAATTTTCACACACACAGTTAGTATTATGGTTATTAGTGTTAGGATTAGGGTTAGGTTTGACAATTAGGTCTATGTTAAAATGTAGAATTTAAATTATGGATATGGTTAGGGTTTGATTATGGTTTAGAATTTACAATAGGGTTTAGTATTTATATTTAGAGTTTAATATTTATAATTAAGGTTTAGGTTAGGATTTAGAGTTTAGTATTTTAGATAAATCACTTTAGTATTTAGTATTATTGTTTAGCATTTAGAATAAGGGTTTAACATTTAGGATTATGGGTTATGATCAGGATTAGGATTAGGTTTAGGGTATGTGTTTATATAATTATTAGTGTTATGCTTAGGGTTAGGGTTTGTATTAGGGCTAGAATTTAACATTAGAGTTTAGCATTTAGGATCAGGGTTTAGATTTTACAGTTACAATTAGGATTATGGCTTGGCATTTATAATTAAGTTTTAGCATTTACAATTAGGGCTTTGCATTTAAGATTGTGGTCTTGGTTAGGATTTAGGGTTATGCATTTAGGATTAGGGTAAATAGTAATAAGATTAGGATTGGGGTTAATCATTTAAGAATAGGGTTTAACATTTAGGATTTAGGGTTATGGTTATGGTTAGGATTAGTGTTTATCATTTAATATTATGGTTTATCATTTATGATTAGGGTTTAGCATTTATGATTATGGTTTAGGATTAGTCTTTAATAATTAGGATTATAATTAGTGTTTAGTATTTAGGAATATGGGTTAGCATTAAGGATTAGTATTTAACATTTAGGCTATAGGGTTATAGTTAGAATTGAGGTTACTTTACATCATGGTTATTATTATAGTTAGAGATAGGGTTCAAGTATTAGGCTTAGGATTTAGAGTTACAATTAGGGTTAGGTTTTAACATTTAGGATTAGGTTTTATCATTTAAGATTAGGATTGGGATTAGTATTAGGGTTTAACATTTATAATTAGGGTTACTCATTCTTAGTATAATGGTTAGTATTATGTTTAGAGTTAGGGTTTGAATTAGGATTAGGGTTTAGGATTTATGATTATGATTTAGAACCATAGTCATAACCCTAACCCTAATATTCACCCTGACCTAAACCCTAACCAATGAATAATCATAAACCTAACCTTACTCCTAACCTTAATCATAATTTTAAATCTAACCATAGTTTGTAGTAATAATACCCCTAACCCTAATCCTAACCCTAATCCCAATCCTAATCCTAACCATAATCCTAAAACTAACCCTAAACCTTATCCCTTACAATAATACTAAATTCTAAACCTTAATCCTAACCCTAATTATAAATGTTAAACCCTAAATGTAAATGTTAAACCATAATTGTATTCCTAACCCTAAATCCTAAACCTAATACAAATCTTAACCATGATGTAAACCCATATCCATACCCTAACACTAATACTAAGCAAGATTTATGTCCATACTCTAACACTAATCATAACCCTAACCCTAACCCTAACCCTAACCCTAACCCTAACCCTAACCCTAACCCTAAATTCCCAAACCCTAATCATAACCCTAATCCTAACGCTAACACCAAACTCTAATCCAAATCATAATCCTAAACCCTAACCCTAACCCTAAACCCTAATCCTAACCCTAACCCTAACCCTTATCATAATTCAAATAATAATATTAACCCTAAACCCTAATTCTAATAGCAATTCTAATCCTTAGCCTAATCTTGACCCTAATATAACCATAATCTGATTCCTAATACAAACCCTAACCCTAATCCTAAGTGTAACGATAATTTTATCCCTAACAACAATCATACTTCTAATCTAAACCATAACCTTAATGATAAGCCTTTGCCTAACCATACAATAAACCCTAACCATATCCCAACCCAAAACATCACCCTAAACCCTTACCATAATCCTAACTCTATCATTAAGCATAACCCAAACCCAAACCCAAACCCTAACCCTAATTATTTTTCTAAACTAAGAATCACCTTATACCTAACAAAATCACTAATCCAAAACCTAGCCCTAACCTTAACCCTAAGCATAATTCATCCATAATCTTAACCCTAAACCATAGCCAAACCCTTCTAAATCCTAATCCAAACTCTAACCCTAATCACACTTCTAACGTGAACCCTAACCCTAATGATACTTGGAAGATTTTCACTAACCATACCTTAAACCCTAACCCTTACCCTAACAATAATATATACCCTAGAACCCTAACTCCATGTCTAACCTAAACACTCACTCTAACCCTAAGTCTAATCTAAACACTTATTCTATCCATAACCATGATTTAAACATTATATTAAGTTTTATTTTATTAAAATATGTTATATAATTAAATATTAATTTATTCAATATCTTTCGCACACAACGACTGCTACTAGCTAATATATACTCTATATTTAATATACGCCAAGATGTCGAGACGTTTAAATTTTTCATCACTCATCTTTAATTAAAATTAAAGTTGAAAAAATTCAACGTCTCATACATCTCGACATATATTAAATATAGAATATATATTAGCTAGTAAAGAGCTTAGCCCCATCTTTTTTTGAAAAGAGAACACAAATTCTTTACCACTAAAGTTAGAGACAAAAGACATGAGAAAGCATATAGAGTGCGGGAGCCTTTTTCCTCCTCGTCGATTCCTTTGACGTTTTAGTTTACGATTTATCCAAATATCAGACGGGAGAGCAGACGTCAGCAAGTACCCAGATGCATGGAGTCCTCGTAGACTTTGGATCCCTGGCCTAACAAGACGTCCAAGGGTCGCGCACGCCATAAACTGGGTATGAAATAAAATTAGGGAGTGGTAATGACAGGTAGGTGAAGAAGTCGCTGAGAGATTTAGACGATGATGGTCGAACTGGGAGTGGGAGTTGGTATCCTTTGTTGTGATCGCCCACCGGCGCCGATGTTGGATGCCTTACCTACATTCATTGTGGGAAACAACGATCAACGCAACTAGCCTAGGTAGAGCACATGATACACATTATATAATCCTACACGACTTTCCAGGCATTGTTCTCTCTCAGTTTGGAATTGTGCATTTCGAGCACGAACTTCGTCACCGTTCTCTCACTCTGTGTTAAGCTCCAGTCAGCAGATCGGAAGGCACGCTACATAATGGAAATGGCTTGTGGTGCTCCCACTGCGGCCTTGCAGATTGGGGGAGGGAGCTCTGCCTTATGTGGGCGGGCCAAGTCTTTTAACTCGTCGATTCTAAAATTGGCTTCTAAGGGCTCTGCCTTCCGACTGGAGATGAAACCCCTGCTTCACATGGCTCCACAAGCTGTCAAACGAGCCCCAGGTGCGCTGCTCATCCGCTCCTTATGTTAGATCTACTTGCTATTGTGTATTGTTTTATGGATTCGACCTCTTAAGCTAGGTGTTCTGTGGATCTGCAATGATGATTTTTGCTTTCTATTCTTGTAATTGTTTTCATGTGAGGCTTCGTTTATGCGATTCCTTCAACTGGGTGATGGGGGATTTTTGGTTTCAACTCGGAATTCCTTGCTTTTCTTCTGGATACTTAATTAGTCGACATCTGTAGTGCAAGATTCATTTATCTTTTGATTTGTCAGGCCGCTGCTGTTTTTAGAAAATAGGAGTGTTGACTATTTTGCTATTGAGCCGCTCGATCCGTACGTGGATGTTACAAATAATCTAGGCTGAGAAATCAAGCATTTAATTCGAGCTGAAATCAGGACAAATTGGTGTGGGAGTTTGACCTGGTGTTGTCGCGGACCGCTAGACGACGGCCTTCCAGGCTACAAATTCCCAATGTTGTTAACAGAAAGGAAATGATATTTGCCGTGCCCTGTGCTGTGTTCTTGAGAATCTATAATCTGATTGAGAAGTTTTTGCCATAGTCATGCGTGAAATCAGTTTATCATCAGGTTAATCGTCATTGAGACTAATTTGGGCCACAGACAATTCTGAATTAACTTGTTTCTTTGTTCAGAAACATCAATGCCATCTATCCAAGCTTGAATCAAGAATTGTTAGGAGTAAATATGTAGTTTAAGAAGTTTAGAAACTCTGGCAATTTGATTGGAATTTTGAATTTTTAGTGGGACAAGATTGATCCAATCTAAACACAATTTCCCAGTATACTTAATATGATATATCGAAAAGTGGCAGATTGCCAAAGAAAGAATATTGTTTCATATAAATTTAGGGGAGTAACTGATAGATTTGGCAAAAACTGAAGGTGTACCTACATTCTTATCAGAGCTCGGGGTTTCGGCTCTATTTGAAGACCCCCTGTGATACAATCTTGAAAATGGTGCCACTGTCTTAAATCAGACCACGACTCTTTTTTGATGACATTCTCAAATACATTATCAGGGATCATTTGGCAGACAGATTTGTAAGGTAGAGAACACTTGTAATTTGAGGGGTAGATATAGCTTCCCTCCCATTTCCTCTCTTCTTGTTGTCCATATCTGGTGGCAACAGATCATCCTTTGTATTGTACCTTAAACTATTTGGATATTTATATGTTAAACCTAATTTATGTAAGGTTTTAAGTCCTGATATCTGGTGGCATTAGATCATGCTTTGTATTGTAGCTATTTGGATAGTTATATGTTAAACTTAAACCTAATTTATATAAGGTTTTAAGCCCTGATATGTGGTGGCATCAGATCATGCTTTGTATTGTACATCAAACTATTTGGATATTTATGCACGAAAACTTTATGCATTTAAGGTATTAATTACTGATGACTAGTGGCCGCAAATCATCTGCTGTAGTATGCCTCCAATTTTTTGTATATTTATATGTAAAACCTTTATATTTATACTTATATATGTTTTAAGGTTTTGCTCCCTGATATTGGATTTCACCAGAAACAGATGCATGTACCCATATAAGACCCTGAACCAAGGCTCGTCTGGTTATGGGTACCTTAGTAACTGGCAAATACATCCTTTTCTACAGGTTCAACTGAGTGGCAAATGCGGCCCATTCTGCAGGTTCTGCTGGGGTATTGCCTGGGTTAGTCTCAGAAGAAACAGGGGCATGAGCCCATCCAGGGTCTCAATTCTCCTTTTTTCAATGGAAAACCTGAAACAAATGTAAAACCTGCATATTGCAACATGTAGTTTGACTACTGACTATTGCCCCTGTATGGATGCATGTTTTGTGAAGCCGCACCAAACACAGGTAAAAACAATCAGCAAACTGCAGTTGCTGAATCCGAACCAGCAACTTAGGTTTTGAAGTTTATATATTTCTTTGATCCATTTTATCTAATTTTTAGATTAAATCATTAAAAGATCCTTCAAATGCTACTTAACTTTTATATTTTGTCAATCTGCGTTGAGTTCGATTAATCAATTGGGCTTATCTACAGATAAGCATATGATTTCAGATTTCTTTTTCTTTCTGAATGCCAGTTAGTCTGATATGTGTTGTACAAGTAATTTGTCCAACAAATTGATCTTGCTTACTTCAAAACATTAAAAGCATATTGCATAATATAAATATGTGTAGTACTACTAGCTTATCATATAAATGGGTCTTGTTTGCTTCAAAACACAAGAATTATATGATATGACGTATAAGCTCTAAATATCCCCTATTCAAGGAAATATGATTTTAGTATTTGCTATACATTGTTTAGCACAAGGATTTAAGTCAAAAGTACCAAATTTGGGCAGCCAGACTGATGCTATAGCAACACCGCTATAGATAAAATTATATTTATCCATACAAGTATGGAAAATTATACATGCAGCTCAATATGCCCTCTTTACAACGAACTAAACATCTAGATATCTAATTGGAGAATTATGTGCTATTAAGTTACTAATATTGTTTAAGACCTTTGTAATCTGCTTTTAAGGCATTTGTGGATGATAAAATTCTGTTTTTCCATAAGTGTATGGCAGGTTATGTAATCAGATCAAGAAGTCCTCTTCAAAGTTTGCAACAAATCAACATCCAATTTAGGTATAAATTTTGAGAATTATGTGGACTGAAGTTGCAGGTACTGTTGTTTACCTAGTTTGTAATCGTCTTTCAGGACATTAATGGTGTTATTACACCCTCATAGAAGGTCTAGATCTCACACAATTTGATGCAGATTTCCAGAAGTTCTTTTCAGTGCAAGAACTTCCAACTGATTTTATATTTTTCCTTGAATGCATTCTTTCTGCAACACAAGGCACTGAAAAAGACTTAACAGGTGCACTGGTTTCTTGGTCAACATTAGCAGGCTCTATCTCCTTATTCATGCAAATACATGCAGACAGGTCGTCTTCAGGTTCAAATTTGTCAGGATATGTCTCCTTGCTCATAGATCTTAATCTAATGAGACTCCTTACAGAGAAACTTTAGGGCCCATTTGTTTGCTGGAATTAGACTGGAATTGGGATTGTAAAATCTTGGAATTGACATTTTCGATATTTGTGTTCAAAACATGAAACTGGAATAGGGATTTGTTAATTCCCATTTACCCCCAAAACCAGCATTTGAATCTTCCATCTAAATAGGTGGAATTGGAAAATCAATTCCAATTCCACTTAAATGGGAATTGGGGGTAAAACAAAATTTATAATATTTTGAAATTCATATGCAAACAACATTTTCCATCTTCTCATTATGAATTCCAAATGAACCAAACGGTTCCAGCCATATTCCAAAAACCATTTTCCCAATTTAAAACTTCCAGAATTGTCAAATAGTGGAATTTGACAATTCCAGCATTGTTTAATTCTAGCAACCAAATGGACCCTTAGGGAATCTACTTTTGATGTAACAGGTTATTCTTGATTTTGATACTTCTTTGAGAAGTTTATATTTTGGAACATAAAATGTTGTTTTCTATATTCGTACATGATTTGTTGTTGTTCTGATAATAGTTGTGTTGGAGCTCTAAATTTTGGGCAAAATTTGGAGTCCTATATAGTGATAAAACCCTAAAAAATGGCCTCTTAAACTCCATGCCCAATAATTAATGATGGAGTACATGAAATGGGATAAAATATTACATTAATTTTCAATTAAAAAGTTGAGATATTATGGAAGGAAGCTCTGTGACAAGAATAATCAAAATTCTATAATCAAAGCCTTCAGAAAATGCTGGAATTTTGACCTGCTGCAAAGATGATGTTGACAGAGGCAGAAGATGGTCGAATTTTAAAAATCTAAAAAAGACCCAGTTCGGAAAATCAAATTTCCTATCTCCAATAAAAACCTTAGCTTTCCACGAGGTGTTTTGGTTTTTCAACCAAGCCCAAATCCGAAAGTTAGGTAGTTATTTTTTAGTTAGTTTATCATTTTTTCAAAACAATTTGTAACAAGGGTGTGTCTTTTCACTCTAAAGAGGTGTGAAAGCCACTTAAACATGTATATATACATAATGTAAAATGTAAAGAGAGAATACAATACAATACAAGATATACTTTCATAGGATATAATTCGATCAAAACTACAATATGAACTCTAATGTACTATTTTTTTCAACATTAATAAAGATAAGTGCTCTTCTTTTTTATTTGTGGTTATAAGTTATATGTTTTCAATTAGTCTTTCAGATTACTTTATGAACCAGGGTATCCTACTGTGTTTTTCTATTTGATGTATTCATTTATGACTAATTTGTACAATTTGAATAATGGTAGGATGCTTTTAAGTTGGGTTAAAAACCATAGGACCTATTGTATAAGTTGTTTTAAATTTTGTTTCAATAGAAGCTTGTAGGGTGATGGTCTCGCTTTACAGGAGTGAGTTACCTTAAAACCGTCTTTGATTGTACGTAGGATTGAAAATTTTATGACTCTATAGCCCAAGTATTTAGAAGGCACTGATCTAACTATAATTTGGAAATTGTCATTTGGTTCATACTTTGTGGTTTGTAGATTATATAATCATTATTTCAAAAATATTATTTTTGAGTCCTTAGTTTAATCCACTTTAGTCAAGATTTATAGAATAGAGATTATTAGAGGATTTCTTTCTTTCCTCCAAGGATCATTCACCACCTTGGGAGGAACTTTGTTTATTTATGTACGCAGTTGTGCAACATAGAGAATTTGATAGTTTAAAGTGAATTTAGGTCTACCAGCCTTGGCTTGATTAAGCTAGAATTGCAGAGGTATTAGTGTGTACCTGTCAGTTGGCCAAAAGTGATCAATCATTTTTGGGCACCAACAAATTGGTGACTCTACTGGGGAGAGTTGCTCACAATATATATTGTGAAGTTACCTAGAATTTCAGATTTTGCAGATCAAAATCAGAAAGTAGTTATAGTAGTTTGTTTGGAAGCACACTTTACTGGAAGAAAGAACCCAGAAGCAAGACATTCCTCGAATGAGGTGGCGACTCTATTCAATAAAGCATTTCAATCAGTGACTCTACTAATGAAGAAGACTCAGAAGAAGATAAGTAAAGTTTTCATCTTTGAAAGAGGTGGTGACTCTATTGTCAAGAACCTAATGTATAAAGAAACAAGTTACGACCAATTCAGATATTCAAAATGTATTAGAATAAACAACCATTTCAAAGAAAACCATTTATTCCATATGGTATCAGGCCATTGGATCTCAGGGGTTTCCAATGTATTCCTTTTAAGTTACTCCCTAAGTTTTCGCAGCTTGTACCAAAGTTCCATGGAGAATGAGATGAATCAGCAGTTGAACATTTGGATGCATTTTATGCATTTATAGAGAACTATGAGATTTTTGTAGAAGATCAGGCAATGAAACTATTTGTCAGGACATTAGAAGATAAAGCAAGAGAGGCATATGAATCATTACCTACACAAAGTATTTCATCTTGGAAAGAATTTGAACAATGGTTTATATATGAATTCCATAATGCAACAATGAAGATAACATGTGTTATGAACAGTGTGAAGACCAAAGCTTCATCATGGAGGAGGATCATAGTATGTCTCTACTTGATGCATTTTTCAGTTTGGAGAGATTTGAAGGGGAGTCTTGTGCACACTTATTCTTGAAGATGGCGGATATTTATCGAAGGATACCTGTAACAATTATGCCTTCACGAAAAGAATTAATGAGAAAGGTCAAAAACTTGAGAATCTCACTAGATGACCATGATCTAAAGATTCTTGTTAAGATATTAGAAGAAGATAGTGAGGACAGAGAAGAGGAGTCTTATGATCAAATTGAACAAGGCCTTGTGTTTGATGGAAATCTCAGTGATGATGAAGAAGACCCAAACTATATATCCCCTTTGGATGCATTTTTGAACTTAGAGAAACAAGAGGAAGAATCTGTAGTACAATTCTTCCTAAGGATGTTTCATATCTATCAAGAAATACCTTCAGAATGTAGACCTCCATCTTCTGATCTTTTAAACAAAATGCGAGAACTAGGTCTTTTATATGATCATCAGTTCCTTACCTTTCTCGAACTTATGAATAATGAACTAGTTGTAGAGGAGAAAGAGTGCAAAATTGAAATAACATATGAGTCAAGTGAGGTTTCATATTTTGATGGAGAAGATTCTTTTGGACAGTCTGAAGAAAATGTTTTCCATGATGATATTTGTATGATGTCAAACATCAATGAATATGAAAATGAGGAAGAGGATCTTCTCCGTGTAGAAGAGATTTTAGCCTTATTAGACATAGAATACCAAAGACACACTGAGAAGAATGGTCCAAATTTTTTCTCAATCCACCATGGTAAGGAGGTAGACGGATCAGCCCATATTCAAGAGAAATTAAATTGTGGAGATGAAATAGAATTGCATGAATAGGAGGAAGTTTTAGGAGATAATGTCAATGAAGATGTTAGTCTTGTTGATGAAAAACTTGATGATCCAAATGAAAATTCTCATGAATGTATGTTTGAATTCTCCATGTTCCTGAGTCCATTGTTTGAAGAGGAAGTAGATGAAGATATGTCTGATTTCTCTATGTTATCGAATCCATTGTTTGAAGAGGTTCCTTTATGCAATGGAATCCATCAACATCATAATGAAGATAACAGTCCTAATTCTAAATTTGATGAAACTCATGAAGTGCATTCAGAGGGTGAGATATCTTGGAGTTCATCCTTTGAGCCAGAGGTACACCAAACATATGAAGATGAGATGGAATCAACTAGACATGATGAAAAGAATGTGTTGAAGCATAGTTCTAAATTTTTTAGAAATGTCCCAGTTGATCAAACTCTTGGTGAGAGAGTTTGTACCTCTTGAAGATAAGCTATTCTCAAAGCCTTTTGGTGAGGAGAAAAAATATCCAAAATATAGAGATGGGACAGATTGTGAACAAGAAGGTATTCGAAAAAAGAAGACTAACCTAGAGGTTTGTATGATTAATCAAAATCTTCTATTCAGCAAGGATTACAATGGACCTGATGATTTCTCAAGGGCTGAATATAGATTGGATGCCAAAGATCGTATTGATGAAGCGATGAGAATTGTCTATAAGGATGACATGTGTAATGTGGCAAGGTTAAAAGTGTTATGTGATCAAAATCAAGTGTTTGATAGAGGAAAGGATCAATGTTCAATTTTGGGGGGCTTGGGGCCACCCAATTTTGCTTCGCATCAGATTAGTATGGATACTTGGTCTACTTCTCCAGAGATAGCTGGAATCTCACTATGCTCACATGGAGCATACGTCCCTAGAAAGAGCCTGTTGGAGCTCTAAATTTTGGGCAAATTTTGGAGTCCTATATAGTGATAAAACCCTAAAATATGGCCTCTTAAACTCCATGCCCAATAATTAATGATAGAGTACATGAAATGGGATAAAATATTACATTAATTTTCAATTAAAAAGTTGAGATATTATGGAAGGAAGCTCTATGACAAGAAGAATCAAAATTCTATGATCAAAGCCTTCAGAAAATGCTGGAATTTTGACCTGCTGCAAAGATGATGTCGACAAAGGCAGAAGATGGTCGAATTTTAAAAATCTAAAAAAGACCTAGTTCGGGAAATCATATTTTCTATCTCCAATAAAAATCTTAGCTTTCCACGAGGTGTTTTGGTTTTTCAACCAAGCCCAAATCCGAAAGTTAGGTAGTTATTTTTTAGTTAGTTTATCATTTTTTCAAAACAATTTGTAACAAGGGTGTGTCTTTTCACTCTAAAGAGGTGTGAAAGCCACTCAAACATGTATATATACATAATGTAAAATGTAAAGAGAGAATACAATACAATACAAGATATACTTTCATAGGATATAATTCGATCAAAACTACAATATGAACTCTAATGTACTATTTTTTTCAACATTAATAAAGATAAGTGCTCTTCTTTTTTATTTGTGGTTATAAGTTATATGTTTTCAATTAGTCTTTCAGATTACTCTATGAACCAGAGTATCCTACTATGTTTTTCTATTTGATGTATTCATTTATGACTAATTTGTACAATTTGAATAATGGTAGCATGGTTTGAGAACCTGTTACTGTTTCCTTTCGGGCTCTTAAGTTGGGTTAAAAACCATAGGACCTATTGTATAAGTTGTTTTAAATTTTGTTTCAATAGAAGCTTGTAGGGTGATGATCTCGCTTTACAGGAGTGAGTTACCTTAAAACAGTCTCTGATTGTACGTAGGATTGAAAGTTTTATGACTCTATAGCCCAAGTATTTAGAAGGCACTGATCTAACTATAATTTGGAAATTGTCATTTGGTTCATACTTTGTGGTTTGTAGATTATATAATCATTATTTCAAAAATATTACTTTTGAGTCCTTAGTTTAATCCACTCTAGTCAAGATTTATAGAATAGAGATTATTAGAGTATTTCTTTCTTTCCTCCAAGGATCATTCACCACCTTGGGAGGAACTTTGTTTATTTATGTACGCAATTGTGCAACATAGAGAATTTGATAGTTTAAAGTGAATTTAGGCCTATCAACCTTGGCTTGATTAAGCCAGAATTGCAGAGGTATTAGTGTGTACCTGTCAGTTGGCCAAAAGTGATCCATCATTTTTGGGCACCAACAAGTTGCTATTCCTCAATTGCATAAGACAAATAGACAACTAAGGATAATCAAAAATGTACTTGCTATGAATAATAATAGGTCTTCTTTATCCACACAGTAGTGAAGGATCCTAATTCCCAAAAGTAAAGAATGGCTCACCTGCAACCAAACTTGAAGGAAGATTCCTTCAAGATGTAAAACAAAATAAAAAGTATAATAGTGAAATATGTTCTGCTTGAAAAGATATGACAATGACTAATGTTTTTCCAAAAATAGAATATGCCTTTTTATATCACTTGCAAGGATATCCAACTCATATGGCCATTGTACTCGAGACTTAATTAATGTGTTGGACATCTTAATCCTAAATAAGCTCAAGTAATCGACCAAATAAACTATTAAGACATTTTAACATGAGATAATAGCCATGACTCTTGTGCAGAGTCTGCAGACAACATTCCTTACCCCTTAGAAAGCTTTGTCTTGGACTCGCTAGTTCTGTGGTTGCCCTACTTGATTTGTGTGCTACTTGACTGATGTGGGTTATTCTTTTGTTGTGTCTTTACTTCTGATATATGTTAGGACATTTTGTACTCACCATTCTTACTTGATTTGTGTACTGCTTGTATGATGTGGGTTATTCTTGTATTGCATCTTTACTTCTGAATATCCCAACAGACTCAACATTCTACTAGGCATCAAGGAATAGAAAAGCATATCTGACAACATTATAAAAACTGCAGAATAAGACAGTATTTATATTTTATTTTCCTTAATTCTATCTTATGTAAATTGTTTTCATATAAAACAATAAGTTGTCTTTTTTTATGAATTCTCAATGTAATTTATCTCTAGCAAAAATAGTGCAAACTACAATTGAACTTGGTTCCTTGAGTTCACATTTTTGTTTCAAATTACGTGACCACAAAGTAAGATTTCTCTTAGATTCATTGTATTCAAGCAAGTATTTCTGAATATACAAATAGAAGAAAATTTTCACAAATATTTGCATTTTTCTTTCATGAAATACTTATTAATTTGTCCCTAATTTAAATATATCCCATTTTAAATGATGTTCACCGATCAGAAAATAAGACAAAATATCAAATTTTACAAACACAAAATCGCCCATGCAGTTACACAATAAAGAACACAGGAAAACTCTACGCATCCAGTCATGCAAATAAAAATTTATGGCTCATCACCCAGCCACAAGTCATCATTAGGTGTTTAACCCTAACCATCCCACAAACCCAAAAGGATCCAAGAAACCACGAACCTGACAGAATCCGCTTATAAGGATACACAAAGGAATCTAAAAATGATTTCATTGGGATAACAACTAGGACAACCTATGAAGCCACCTCATAGACATGTAGGGTTTCCTACTTTTACAACATCAAAATAACCATGACAACCAAAAAAAAAGCCAAAAGAAAATACAAGTTTCTGTCACCTAAGCAGTCAACAATGGGAGGAGAGGATGTCTTTGGTCAAATAATTTAGATTTTCCAAAACCATATCAATCTTTCTTCGATTCTTGAAAACCTTTGCCTGCACCATCCCAATAAGGACCAAAAAGCAACTCTCCCGAGAATTCCAAGTCCAATAGGGTATTTAGAACCAAGGGAAATTCTCATGCTCTCTCAAAAACCAGCATACAACCAATCGTGCAAATCCATAAAAATTCAAATGGGAATGAATGAATGAATGATTTTAATGATGTCCACGATACTGATCAGTCTAAGGGACCAAAAGCTCACAGCCTTAAATTATCTCCATATTTCTTTCTATATCTGACCTCCTGTTATGAATCTTGACTAGAAAGCTAGCAGCTTGGTTGATCTTATCCTCGTCAAATAGACTGTGCATGTTGTTGGCCTTCAAGATGATTTCATACTGAGTGTGGATATCTTCATACGCTGCACATTATGTAAGAAAGTGTCATTCTGTCTCAACTGCACCCATCCTGCAGATATTGCAAGTTCTCTCCTTCCATACCTCTTTGGGCCTCTTCCACCTACCTGTCTCGCACTTGAGATGATGTGATCCCGTCCTCAATTGTGCCACTAACAACCTTGCTTTCCCTTTAATACCTGCCCCTAAATATGCTTTCTCTCCATGTTCCCAAGTTGGGTTAAACTCTTGAATGTAGTAAGCCTTCTTTCGACCAATTTGGTTAGTCCACATGGTAGTCTGAAACTTTTTTATGACAAACATTTTTATTTCTTCGTTGGTATTAGGACACTCATGCAACTTGATGTTCCATTTGTTCAACCACTTTTTATTTTGTTTCATCCAAGTTTTTTTTCTATGGTCAAGACCCTTTTCCATCGCAATTTTGGGCCAGCATTGGTTAGCCATGTTTTCAACCTTCTTTAAACAACTTAGTAACAGGGTTATCGCTGAAGCCTCCAACAGCAAAGTGCCTGCCTCTACTAAAAGAATTCCATACGGTATGGAGGTTTTAACTTTGAGACTGCTTGTGATTAGGTGGTTTTAAATTCTCTCTAAGTGTCTCCATCCAGAGTTTGACATGTTGCCCCCCAAACTTTGCAGCCATACAGAACCACCGGGGTGACCAGCAAACCGAAAAGAGTTTTCTTGGTTTTCCAATCCCAAAGTTCCGCTTTTCTGCACCTATTTTGGAGTAGATATGACACTTTTCGTCTCCCTAGTATCCTTTTCACTCTACAAGTCCCCCAACTGAGCTTATGGTGAAAGTCAATCCCAAGATACTTGTATTCTTTCACAATGTCCAATGGGCTGCCTTCAAAAAGGAAGGTAATTTGTTTTTCTTTCCTCTTTAAAGAGAAAATCATGACTTTGGTTTTGGTAATGGTCACTTGCATCCCTACCTCTTGACAAAAGTGTTCTAAGGCCCTTAAATGATCTCTTAAACCTTGAGCTTTTTGATATTAAGATAAACTCATGAGCGTATAAAAGAAGCTTCGCCACATATCTTGCCAATTGGACACCTTCTCCATCTGTTTCGTTTAACCAAGTTTCTAATTTATCAATGTATAAACCAAACAAAGTGGGGAATAAAGGCCATCCCTATTTAACAAGCCATCGTAAGAGATCCACATGGCAATCTCAAACAAGACTCGTAATTTTAATTCAAACAAGACTTATAATTTTCAGCTTGTATAGAAGGGACTTTCTTTTTAGATAATGGAAAGGGGGTACATTTCCTTTCCCCTCCCTTTCTTGCATGAGCTACTTTTGGTCTTACCAAACTCCTAGGGACTCAACTTATGGTTGAAAGACCCATGTGACTTCCTCTAATCCCCCTAATCTAGCTCTACGGACTTCTTAAATGATCTCTTAAACCTTGAGCTTTTTGATATTAAGCTAAGCTCATCAGCGTATAAAAGAAGCTTCACCACATATGCTGCCAATTGGACACCTTCTCCATCAATTTTTTTAAACCAAGTTTCTAATTTATCAATGTATAAACCAGACAAAGTGGGGAAAAAAGAACATCCCTACTTAACAAGCCATCATAAGAGATCCACATGGCAATCTCAAACAAGACTCATAATTTTAATTCAAACGAAACTCATAATTTTCAACTTATATAGAAGGGACTTTCTTTTTAGCTAATGGAAAGGGGGCACATGTCTTTTTCCCTCCCTTTCTTGCATGAGCTACTTTTGGTCTTACTAAACTCCTAGGGACTCAACGTATGGTTGAAAGAGCCATGTGACTTCCTCTAATCCCCCTAATCTAGCTCTACAGACTTCTTAAAAAAGGGGTATAAAGTTGAAATCTGAATTTACATTTTTATGAGCTTTTAAATTCCCAAGGACATGGGTTAAGGTGTGCATCTAAATGAACCTCTTATTTCCTAACCCTTAATCTCATAGCTGACTAATCATAGGGTTTTTGGGAAAAAAGAAAAAAAGGATAAAAGTGTTTCGGGAATAGAAAGTGACATTGATGTGGCAATATGGTTTTATGGTTGCACCTTATCCCCTCCTCATTTTTCCACTGCACCTGAAATGTGCACACTCGTTACTCGTATCAGTACATCCAAGAGAGAATATACACAAAAAATCCTCAAATATTGAATTAGTCTTTTACATATATCTAAGTATGAGATCACTTTACTGAACACATCATAATTGGATAAGAGTAATTGTACCATGAAAAAGGTAGCATCACCCCATATTTCTAACTAACCGTTATGTTGCAGTATGTTAATTAATGTAGAGTAAAATGAGCATATTAAAGCTAAGTTGCCAGTTCGGATTTTGGTACGGATGCGGGTTCGAAATTCGTCCAAATTTTTTGGGGTTGGGTTCGGATTCATTTTCGGTTCATCCGTACAAGACTTTTTGAATAAACAAATATATATGTATATATATGTAAAAATATGCTGCAGCAAATAAGCTCATACACCACTATGCTGATATTAAAGCAACTTAGCAAAATACACCTGTAGCTACCTACAGGAAGGCCACAGGCACTGCTAGAAGACGGTGCTAGAAGACCACCTGCTGCTGATATTTCCACACACCGCAAGATATTTCTCAGCCAATACCCACGTTCTTATTCATTTTGAAATTCACATGGCTCAACTAATAGTCAGTCAACACACCATACACAAAGCTCCTTTTGCAATTTTAATTTTTATCAAAACTGAAACGGACAGAAGACTTGTTCCCTCTTTATTTATCCAAAACAACCCAGCACACAACGTTTTATTTCTAAAATTAGGCATTGACTACTCTGTCAAAAACAGCTGAAGCAAAGCTTTCAAATGCACAGCATCTTCTTGATCATCACAAAGTAACATATTTGTCGTCATATTGTTTGTGGGAAACAGATGTTCTGTTCAGCCATATTTATCTGATCTGGTTGCAACACTTGTTGCTTTTCACGTATCCTTTGAATTAATTTTTGTCATCAATAATTTGTGTCTGTTAAGGCACTCATGGATTCCTTGCACGTTATTGAACGCCAACATATCTTCTGCTTTGTTTTTCGACTTGAAGTAGGACAAATAAACAATTTAACAAAATAACGGTGTATCTCACTGTGAAACAATTTAATATTTTTGTCATTTTAAGGCTGACTGTGTTGTCACGACAAATTCTTTGTTGTGTGATTCTCAGCAAACACCCGATGTGAGAATGCCATGTGACGCCAAAACATGTTATACGGGTCACTTCTAGGTTTAGATTGAAAAAAATAATATTAAAAAACTCTAATAAAAACATTGAATAGTCAACAAACAAGCAAATTTGGCCAACATTCGCCCAAACTCATCCACATTCGTTCCGGACTTGCAAAACTATTTTCACATTCGGTCAAAAGCGGGTGAAAGTCGACCAGGGTCCTGCTGTTTGACTTTACAGCGAATGTGATAGGGAAAAAATGAATTTAGACCGAATCTGAACCGACTACGAATGTGCATTGAACTGACTTCTGAATTTGGGCTTTGCCAAGCGAATGTGGTAACTTAGTATTAAAGATTTAAACAACATCAAACATCGATCAGAACAGGAAAATCAAGAAAATATGAACACAATGAATTATCTGTCTTTAAAGGCTACATCCACAGGAAAAGCAGGGAAATGTCTTTATTTACAGTTACTGAAGATACAGAGTCAATATCCATCATCTATACAAATGTTTTTACTCTCCAAATATGAAGAGTCAGCAAGGAGACAGAGAAGAGTAACAGTCCAGTGATGATTGGACTTCACATACTCAACAAATAATGGTCCATGCCACAAATTATGCTTAACCATACCCTTCATGTATCAGAATTGCCAAGTGCAATAAGAGATAAATTCAAATGGTTTTCTGACATGTCTAGTAAACACATGTACACAGACGGTGATACTAAAGCCTCATGGTTGATCTATATACAGATTGTGAAATGTTCAATATATATATATATAACTCTTATCAGTCCATGGGTCAAAATGGAGAAAGAAAAGGTGGAATGGGTTATCACATGGTTAATTTCGTGTTAGTTATCTTAAAGTTATTTCTAATCTAAAACAATTAATTGACCCAACAAAACGTTAAAGCTTCATTACATGGGTTGATGGATATGCTGGCCATTGACTAATTGATTTTGTGGTGGCCCTGTTTGATCAATGGGCTGCTTTTATATTCCGTTGATTTTTCTTTTATCGTGCCTTATGATACATTTGTTAGGCTATTTTGGTCTCAACGCTCTATTAGACACAAGGAATGGAAAAAGTAAAAATATATACGCCAAGACTATTTCTGGTCTTTATCCCTGCTTCAGTAGGCATTGATGGATACTCTGTACATGCAAATTAGGATCTGTGGATACGGCATACAAATATTTGCACTGAAGTTGTCAAATATATACTGTACTTCTGGAAAATTACTGCATCACAATGTGATTGGCATTGCAATATATTAAAAATTTGACTTTAGGTGGGTGACAATTCCTTTCATAATGATTTTCTGTTAGTCTATATTGTATCCTACATTACTAATTCAGCAAATGCTGTATTTGTACAGTTGTAAAAGCCTTGGGAGAAGATAATAATGGAAAATCATCTGAACTTGTAGTCTGCTTTGGGTGACAATTCCTTCATAATGATTTTCTGTTAGTCTATATTGTATCCTACATTACTAATTCAGAAAATGCTGTATTTGAACAGTTGTAAAAGCCTTGGCAGAAGATAATGGAAAATCATCTGAACTTGTAGTCTGCTTTGGGGAAATGTTGATTGATTTTGTCCCAACCGTTTCTGGGGTATCGTTAGCAGAAGCACCTGCATTCAAAAAGGCTCCTGGAGGAGCTCCTGCCAATGTTGCAGTTGGCATATCAAGACTTGGGGGTTCGTCCGCATTTGTTGGAAAGGTAGAAGATGATGATAGTCTGAAACTATAACTTAACAATGAGATGTTTGGCCATTTGAATCCCTGACTCTGAAATGTACTCTGAAGTTGTTACATTTGTCTCAT
Source organism: Chamaecyparis obtusa (assembly GCA_027943335.1). NCBI lineage: Eukaryota > Viridiplantae > Streptophyta > Pinopsida > Cupressales > Cupressaceae > Chamaecyparis > Chamaecyparis obtusa. The sequence continues at coordinate 876,174 of BSBK01005126.1, read as the reverse complement.
ATGTGTTTTTACTTTTAGTTTTTAGAATTTTAATTTATTGAGACAAAAGAGGGTACATCATATTTGTAATAGTTGATTTAATTAATGTGTTATTGATTAATTTTTTAGCTGGTTAACTTACTAGCTTTTCCTTTTTTCATGGATAATCTGTGTCCAGGTGGGTGAAGATGAATTTGGATATATGCTTGCTGATATTATGAAAGAAAATAAGGTGGACCACAGAGGCATTCGTTTTGATCCTGGTGCTCGAACTGCTTTGGCATTTGTAACATTAAGAGCTGATGGTGAACGAGAATTCATGTTTTTCCGAAATCCCAGTGCAGATATGCTATTAGATGCATCAGAACTTGATGAAGACCTTATCAAACAGGTAATGCTAAAAATGATTGATTAGAAATAGAATTTTTCAGGAAATATTTTTCAACATGGCTCAACTTTTCATTAAGTTATCGATGAATCATCAATGATCTGTGTCTGCCTTTGATCTTGTCTAAATCTTGACATGGTCAATTAATTAATGACTATTAATCTATTTCTGATTACAGGCAAAGATTTTCCATTACGGATCAATTAGTTTGATTGCAGAACCCTGTAGGTCTGCACATTTGGCAGCAATCAAAATGGCTAGAGATTCTGGCAGTTTATTGTCCTATGATCCTAATCTGAGGCTGCCATTATGGTCTTCACCAGAGGCTGCTCGGGAAGGTATTTTGAGTATATGGGATGAAGCAGATATAATAAAGGTATATCAGTAGGAGTTTTTCTTGATATTTTACCATCTACATTGAAGACAAATCACATTCTTGTATACATTTTGGTAAATAACCATCACTAGTGGACGAGCAGATTAGATTTGGTAATGTTTGTTGGGGTTCTTGTATCGCAGGTAAGTGAGGATGAAATAACATTTTTAACACAAGGTGAAGATCCATATGATGACAATGTTGTACGCAAACTATTCCACCGAAACCTTACTTTGCTTCTCGTCACAGAAGGCCAAGCAGGCTGTAGATATTATACAAAGGTATGATTGACCTTAATATAATCATACCGTGATTTGTTAGGTTATGATTTGGCTTTTGTGATACGATAATGAACATGAATGTGTCTCTTATTTAACAGGATTTCAGTGGTAGAGTGGGTGGTCTCAAAGTGGAAGCTGTGGATACGACAGGTGCTGGTGATGCTTTTGTCAGTGGTGTTCTTACCCAGTTGGCCTCTGACCTCACCATAATTCAGGTTTTCCCTTTTACCAGAAAACTTAGACTTATATTTCATGAATACAGAATATTAATAATATAAAATAAGAATTTACATTGTATTGTATTGCCTTTTCTTCCTATTCCAGTAACAAGACTGTTTCTCTCTATTATTTATTGTAAAGCCATTTCTTCCTGGTCAAGCAGGAGAAAGTTAGCACTTCTGCATATATAATATTAGTGTAAGGCCATTCTCTAATCAAGCAATAAGCGCTAAAATGTTTGCATATCTAATATCTATTGGCAGGCTATCTTATTCTAATCAGGCAAAACACTGTTGAGGCTGTATCTAATTATTTTCAGTCACCGAAACTGACCTGTTTGCTATTAAACTATCCTTTAATAAATTTTCTTCGTTTGAGTTGGAAACTGATGTAGACATTTCTCTGAACTTGCATGTTAAATTCCGAGACATTCAGCAAAAGGCACAAGCCACACCCCCATTTCATGTCCAAACTAGAATCTACATTAAGTTCTTTTCAATATCATTTACAAAATAAAAAGACTTACAGAATAGTCCTTATTCCTTTTAGCCTCCGCTGGGAAGAAACCTCTGATCTATTTTCTATTCCAAAATCTCCTTCCAACTCTAAAATCTTACGGCATATGCATTCATCTAGAAAATAGTTATATGTCGAAGAGTAATTTTTGCCGCACAGAGCATCTCTAGTTTTCCGGAAAGAGGAAACCTTTACAAATGAAAGAAACCCCGAACTCTGGCTTGGAAACACCACGTATTATAATTGCCATTCATAAATTGGGCAACCATGATTTAACTTTTGTTAACAGCTGGAAATAAACCCTGAATTCATAGTAATAACCAGATCTATCTATCAAATAACATCCTACTTACTGCTGAGGACTTTTAAATACCTTTTTTGTAACCACCCACTATTCCACTAAAGATTTTCATGGAGTGATATATCTTTGTAACTGTCGCTGACTATTCAGTTAACATCTGATTCCTTGGGGGATCATTGAATGGTTTAGATCAGAAATACACAATTTTGGTTTGAATCGAAACGAAGAGTTTTGAGTTCTTTAAAAACTTAGTATTAAGCATCACAAGTTTCATGGAAAAAAAGAAGTCTTGTTTGTACATGGCCAATGTTATTGATTTGTTTTTCCAAACAATCTCAATTATTTTGTTTTACTGCAGGATGAAACACGATTGAAGGAGACCCTCAAGTTTGCTAATGCCTGTGGTGCAATTACTGTTACTGAAAGGGGGGCGATCCCAGCTTTGCCAACAAGAGAGGCAGTACTAGCAGCTTTACCGAAAGTTCTTGCCTAATTATTTTTAATAAGATTTTCTGTCTGAACTATCCCAAATTAAGCTAATATTAGATTGAAGTTCCTCAATAATCATGAAGGATTTTGGTGGGTTTGACAGTTATTAAACTGGGATAGTTGGCAGCTGGAATTTTAATTTGTTTGATTCTGCTGTAATGTATGGATGTATTTTTGCTTGAGTTTATCGTGATTTTCTTTTCATGTAACATTTGCTAAGCTGTTTCTTACCTAATGTCTGAAATATATAATTTCAGGTGAGTTTTACAGTTTTTTATGTATGAATTGTTTAACATGCTTGAAGAATCAGTTCCCTAGAAAGTCACTAATTTGTATATTATCATGAAAGGAGCGAGCAATAATATACAATTCCTCACATAATTAATGGCAAAAAAAAAAGCATTTATTGATATGTATTTTAAGAGGACTAGACATGCACAAAATCTTTTATCATATATGACTAGGTCATTATAATTTTTTTTTGGGTCATCGAGGGAACTATTTTAGCTATCTGGGCTCATTAAGAACCTTTAGTATAATATTTGACTCGATTGAACTATTAATATTTAATAATTAAACTAAATCTCAATCAAAATAAAGTAACATTAGAAATTACATCCTATATAACTCCATTCTATATGTGAAGTTGCAACATTTTTTGTTAAAACTTAAAACAACTATTACAATAATTTCCATGAAACTCTGAAAACCATGATGTTAATATTATGTGAAGCTCATCAAAGGCAAGATCAATAAACTAATAGATCAAAAAAACACATAGTATTAAATTAGCCTTTCTCCAAATTTTCAAGTATTGGGGGACATAAGGAAGTAACTATTATAATAACATAAACAAATTATATATATATATTGTTGAGAGTAATCTTTCTCGAGGTGCTTATTTTCATTTTATTGCAAGGTTTTTTGTATGGATTAAGATTGATGAAAATAGATAGCTCGAGAAGGATTACTCTTGGCGTACTATATATATATATACACACACATGTTAGTAGTAGTCGCATCGCAACATAGAAGACATTTTATGATTTTTAATTTTGTTAAGTTTAGTGTTAAATTATTATTCTAATTTTTATTTTTATTTGCTTAAATAAATGGCATAAGTTGAACATGGTTTATGATTTTTAAATTTGTTAAGGTTAGTGTACAGTTATGGCTACATTTAGGGTTAGTTATTTTTACCATTTTATGTAAGATAAATGGAAGTGTTATAGTTCCAATTAGGGTTAGGGTTTACCATTAGAATTATCATTAGTATCACATTTAATGTTGGCATTTAATCTAGGGTTAATGGTAGGGACATGGTAACAGTTAATTTGAACGGTTACCATATTACGAGTATTATAATGTTAACGATAACAAATTAGAATTAGGGTTAGGGTTACGATTAGGGTGAGGGGTTAGTGTTAGGGGTAGGATGAGATTAAGGTTGTGGTTAGAGATAGGATGCTATGTTTCCAGTTAAAATTAGGATCATATTTAGGGTTAGTATAACATCTATGTTTACCATTTTACCTATGGTAAATGGTAGGGTTATGCTTACAATTAGGGTTATAGTTTAACCTTAGGAGTAGTATTATGTGAACGGTTACGATTACATTTACAATTAGTATTAAGATTAGTGTTTGTGCTTGGGTTACCTTTAAGGTTATTGATAGTAGTAGTGCTACATTTTACTATTAAGGTTAGTGTTATTGTTACAATTAAGGTTGGTGTTAGGGTAGAAATTAGGTTAAAGTTACGAGTAGTATAATGTTAATGACGATAATTAGATTCAGGGTTAGGATTAGGATTAGGGCGAGGGGTCAGAGTTAGGGGTAGTGTGTCATAATAAGGTCGTGGTTTAGGATAGGATGTTGTGTTTACAATTATGTGGTGTATCATATTTAGTGTAACATTAAGGGTAAAGTTTAGGGTAAGGGGTTAGGGTTAGGATTATGGTTAGTAATATGGTAAGTGTTAAATTATTAATTAAATTTTTTATTTTTATTTTTTATTTTGCATAGATGGCGTAACTTTAAATATGATTTTTAATTTTGTTAAGGTTAGTGTACAGTTATGGTTACATTTAGGGTTACTATTATAGTTATGTTTACCATTTTATGTGGGGTTAATGGAAGGGTTATGGTTACAATTAGGGTTAGGGTTTAATACTAGAATTATCATTAGTATCACATTTAATATTAGTATTAAACTACGAATTAGGGTTAGGGTTACAATTAGGGTGAGGGGTTAGTGTTAGGGGTTGTATGAGATTAAAGTTGTGGTTAGGGATATGATACTATGTTTATAGTTAGGATTAGTATCATATTTAGGGTTAGTACATAGCAGTTACGTTTACCATTTTACCTATGGTAAATGGCCAGGGTTATGGTTATAATTAGGGTTATGTTTAACCTAAGGAGTATTATTATGTGAATGATTACAATTATAGTTACGGTTAGTATTAATATTAGTGTTTGCGTTTGGGTTACCTTTAAGGTTATTACTAGCGGTAGTACTACTTTTTACTGTTAAGGTTAGTGTTATTGTTATAGTTAAGGTTGGTGTCAAGTTAGAAATTAGGTTTAAAGTTGCGAGTAGTATAATGTTAACAACAACAATTAGATTTAGGGTTAGGATTGTATGTGACTGAATGTGACCTCTAAATCAAGCACAACATAACATGGTCATTATTCACTTGATAGAATTCGGGAGAGAGTATGAAGAACTTAATCCAAATTCCATGGTGAGGCGACCTGTTGCCTCCTATGTGAATGGGGTGTTTGAATACTCTCAAAACGAGAGCCAACAGCCGGGAGACCAATTCAACAATGGAGGATTTCCAAGAAGCAATAAAGATGAGCAAGATGAAATTAATCTAAGATGAAGTGCAATTTAATCTAAGAATGAGGATGCAATTAATCTAAGAGCTTGAAAATAAAGATGAGATGCAACTTAATCTAAGAACTTGAAACAAATATGATATTAAACTAAGAACAAATAAGAAAATTTAGTCCAAAATGTGATGCAAAGATTATACTAATAATGAGATATTAATCTAATAAATGCAATAAAAAGCTTTGAAAACAATGAATCAAATGAGACTAAAAAAATGCCTATAGTGTAGATGCTTTCAAAAATTGCTCTCCCTAATGAAGAAAAAGAGCCCAAATAAATAGAAGAGCCAAGAGGAGGAGGAAGAGTTTCTTGATTCGAAACTCCTGACCCTTCATATCCCTTTTGGGACAAATAAGCATGAATTACTTTATTAAAAGAATGGAAAATGCCACATGAGGACCTTTCGAATATCTCAAATTATTAATTCAAGAAAAGGTGTCCATTCAAATAACAAGCAATTAATTAATTCCTTTTTTATGTGTATTAGCCAAACGGGGTGGTTTGATTTAATTTAATTTAAAGCACATAGGACTTTACAATTAAATTAATGTATCATAGAGATAATTTAGCTAATAAAGTCAAAGAGACTTAAGAATTAATTTTAGTGTTTGATTATTGCAAATTTATGGTCTTTGCAATTGACATCAAGTCAAATTAAGTCAGATAGGAGAGATAAAATTGCCTAGGGAACTAGGACTTTGGTGATGTAAAATCGAGATAATGTACTAAAATTGATGAAATTAAATAGGTGCCAATTTTGGGGTATTACATTTGCCCCTCTTTGAATTGGTGTGCGAACAACGCGTTGATTCAAAGAATAGTCTGAAGTGACAGATGAAAGTAGATCAAAGCATGAATTTTCTGAAGTCTAAGTTAGATTGCGAAGACAACGGTTCTTGAGAGAGACGAGAATCAGGATTAGATTGCCCCAATGCCCCAGAGTGAGATTTAGATGCAGATTAGGACTGTCTCCAGAATCAGGGTTAGATTGCCCCAATATGAAGCTCAGCCCTCCGAGACCTAGGTTAGATTGCCCAGATAACGGTCTAAAAGAGATTTTGAGAGTCATCTCCAGAACGAAGGTTGACTCCCAGGAATCAGGGTTAGATTGCCCCAATACCCAATAGATTTCAAGAACCATCTCCAGAATGAAGAATGATCCTCGAGGATCTGAGTTAGATTGCTCAGATACCTAAGAGATAGATTTCCAGATGACAAGATGCGAGGCGTGAAGATGCCCTTAGCAATGAGGATTGATGATTCAAATCAGACTGATTCAAGAATAGATTTGACAAGATTCAAATGATGTAATCATCCTGCCCCCTCGGGAGTGAAATCGAAAGATGACATGTCAGAAGGATGATAAACAACAAGAGATTGCAGAGAAAAAGCAATTAGACTAGAGTCGCGAAGCTACAGAAGTGAATCGGAGCAAAGCAAAGGTCTTGTTGACCAAGTTTGACCATGGTTGACCAAATTTTGACTAGGGTTGACTTGATGAAAAGAAGCAAAGATTTGAGAACATGATGCAAAGATGAGGATCTGGCAGGAAGATGACACCAGAAGGCTGAGTGCACAAGCATCCGATCCAGAAGGAGTCCAATATTTAAAATGCGATTTTGAGCCACTTAGAGATGTCAGATTTTGATTTCGATCCTGAAAAAGGATGCAGCCAAGATGAGACTGGGACAAAAGATGAGAACCTTTGATGAGCAGATCCAGAAGAAAGCAATCAAGAGAGCAACAAGAAAGCACTCCAAATGCAAGCCTAGAATGAAAGATGCAAGTCTAAATGCAGGCCTAGGATGAACAAATGCAATCCTCCGGACTTGGCTGTTGGACTCATCGTATTTATCATCATTGAGTTCATTTAAGCATGGGACAATCACAAGATGCCATACAATTCTCCCCAACATGAGAATATGAATATGACATAAGTCTTAAATTTGTCGGAATGAGGTGTAAGCATTGAGGCACAAGAAGCCAGAATGACCTGAACACCTATTCCTTTTAATTTAGCAAGTTAACATAAGCATCAAAGCACATTTGTTAGAATGACCTGAATGTCTCTTGCAAACAAACACACCAAACACGCGAGAGATCTTTCTTTTGCCAAAGAGTACTCCTAGTGACTCCTACGTTCACTTAGCAAGATGAGCGTTAGCAATTCCAAATGTAGCAAAAGAAGTCACTCAAAACAAACAAGGAGAAGAACCAACCTCACCAAAGCATCCATATAAAAGGAGTCGAGGTACACATGGCCATCCAATACGAGATGAAGGCTCTTACAGACAGACACCCCTCTTATGTAGATTTCTTGGATCATTGGAACTAAACCAGCAAGCAGAAAACAAAGAATAGATCATGCCCCCAGTCTTTGCGTTTCTCAGTCAAGAAAGACATCTTAGATTCACTCGAGGGGAAAATGATAAAGCAAACAAACAAGCAAGAGAAAAGCTCAGTACACTGCACAGGAACACACAAAGAGTTTTAGTTTCAGTTTACGTTTGTGTTCAAGCGGATTGAAGTCGAATCGGAAGCAAACAACATTCAAAGTCTCAACGGGATAGCGACAGCAGGCAGACACAGTGGAAAACCACTAGTGACCATCACGAGAGACAAAGTCTCAAGAAGATATCAAAGCATGAACCAAGTATCAGTAGGCGAACACAGTGAGAACCACTGGTGACCGATACAAGGAAGATTCTCAAAAGAGAGAATGAAACACGAATGAAACATCAGTAGGCAGACATAGTGAGAACCACTGGTGACCGATGTAAGGGAGAAATCCTGAAGAAGAGAGATCGAACGAAAGCTAGGTATCAGTAGGCAGGCACAGTGGGAACCACTGGCGATTGATACACGAGAGATCCTTAAGGAGAGAAATCTCAAAAGTAGCTAGGCATCAGCAGGCAGACGCAGTGAGAAACACTGGTGACCGATGCTCAAAAAGAGTTTCCAAAAGTGATAGGACAATGCCCCCTAGACCAGGCAGGTGCCCCCAAGTGTGAACCAGTTCCAATCTATGAAGAGTCGAGCAAAATCTCGAAGACACTGAAAGCAAGGCATGAGCTAGCAAACTAAAGCAGGACACAAAGGAAGCAAACTAAAGCAAGAAACTAAGAGCCAAGCGGTGCTGAGAGAAGATGCAACTTTAGGAAACAAGTGGCGCTTGTTTACCAGGTTTTCACCATCTTGGCAGAGATTCTATTTTTGCTACCATGACGCCTGTTTACCAGTTTTTCATCAATGGCACATTTTTTTCTTTTTCAATTTTTTTTGTATTTTTCTCTTTTTTCTCTTTTTTTGTATTTTTTTGATATTTCATTTTTTTGTATTTTTGATCTTTTGATTTTTTTTGTATTTTTCACATTTTTTTATTTTTTTGTATTTTTGAAATTTTCTATTTTTTTGAGTATTATCAAGGTGCCTGTTTACCAGGTTTTCACCAGGATAATTGATACATCAAAGCGCCTGTTTGCCAGGTTTTCACTAAGATGATCATTTTTTCAAGATATTTTGCAATTTTTAGGATTTTTTGCAATATATTAATTTTTAAGATTTTTTTCAGGACCAATAAGTATGTACATGAGCACATAGAGAATGTCAGCTGTAGAACTTCTTTAGATGAAGAGTGTTGATGGGCTCTTTGAGTTTCTCTCCTTCAGTGGTGATCTCTGGAAACACAGTCATTTGTAGTAGTAGCCAGCTGAGAAGTTGCAGAATCAGAACCAGATGTTGTAGCAGTAACAGGAGAGCCAACCAGTAGTGTCCAACTGTCAAGAGATCCATAGTCAAGGAAAGATCACTTAAGTGAGACCCACAAATGTCCTCATGGACACACCTTAACTCTTTGTCGGATTTCCCATGCTCTAAATGCTTAGGAAGAGTACGTTCTAGATTTCTCTTAGTCATGTCATTAGCAATGAGGAGATGCTGATATGCACTTTGGGACAAGGCAAGATGGAGTGAAGAGGGTAAAGTATGAGAGGTAAGGGTGATGGAATGGAGGGAAGTATGAGAATTTTGGAAGCTTGAATGGCAACTTTGATTTTCCTTTTTTTGGAATCCACATAGCTTTTGAACTTTTTCTTCTTTACTTTGAGATGCTTTTGATGACAACGCCTGTAAGATGGATTTCGAGATCCATTTTTTATTTTATTTTCTGGCTTTTGATTGTCTTCTTCTTTTTGAGGACCTTTGCGGTCTTTTGAACACCTATGTTGCTTTCCTTTCTTCATAGTCACATGTCGATTAGATGGGACATGGTGACCTTGAGATATAAGTGGATTCTCATTATTTTTGTTTTTATGTTGCACATCCAAGTTACTTCCAAAAGACTCAGGAATTGTGGATGAAAAAGGCTTATATGACTAGTTTAGGTGGAGAGATGGAGATGGAAGTGGACAGGCCACTTTTCTGGGAGATGAAGAGGGAAGAGAAATCGATGGGATGGGCTCAAGTGCAAATATATCAATATCATCCTCATCATTCATGAATGCATCAGGTAGATCAAGAAAGTAATCTTCCATAGAGCGTTGTTGATTGTGAGTCATCTTAGAAGAGTCAGATAAGTTTGGAGGAATATTATGTGAGCCTAACCAAGATGGTCTATTCCAAGAGTTAGGTCCCCTTTCAGGTGGTAAGAGTGCACGAATAGGAACCATTTCAATTTTGGATCTTCCAATATTCCATGAAGCTGTAATAGAATGGGGTCTTACATACCCATGATTTGCTGGAGTAGTAGGAGTATAGCTTGGAGTAGATGGCCTAGGAGCCATAGGAATGATCTCCATAGGAGGGTGGAAAGGATCATCATCAATAGCTTGATCTGGAGGATCATAACTTTCTCCTCTTTCTGAGTTGTTAAGACTAGCATATAGGTGCATAGCATCAATTGGTATTTTTGTAGTAGCATCTGATATAGAGTCCCATTCAGCTAGAGACATAGTTGGAGGCAGACTTTCTTCATTGTTGTCATCTAACATAGGAAGTGTTTCTTTAACAGTAGGATCTTGTTCAATAGTAGAAGTAGTAGAGTAATCTGGAATAGGCATACCTTGAGGCATACCCAAGAGGAGGGAAGCGTCCAACAGTTGCTCCCAATCAGTATGTGTGCCATTGGAATCGACAGTAATAGGATTTTGTTCAACAGTAGAAGTGGTAGAACAATCTAGAATAGGCATACCTTGAGGCATACCAAAGATAAGGGAAGCGTCCAATAGTTGCTCCCAATCAGTATGTGTGCCATTAGAGGCAATGACATATTCAGTAGTAGTTGCAGTAGTAGAAATCTGTTCAGTTGAGTGTATAAAATCCTCCTGGTGAGGACCAAAATCATGTTCTTGAAGCACTTGAGAAGGTAGATAAGACTCTTTTTGGTAGTCTAAATCATAATTTTGAACATTCAAAGATCTTTCATGTGTCATAGGCTGAATTTTTTCTTCTTCATCATCTGAATTTGCATGTGAGTGCAAGCTGCAGCTAGGTTGGTCAAGCTCATAGCTCTGGCAGCTAATACCAAATCCGTCTTTAGAAGGTTCTTCATAGGAATGTGGAGATATGGGGAGAGCTGTCAGTGACAAGATGGACTCAATCTGATATTCCCCCATGCCAATATCTTTGATCTTCAAGGTCTTTTCTATTTCTTTTAGCTTAGTACCATAGAACTTAGTGGACTCCCTATTGGCAGGAACAAAGTTGTCTATTGTTTGGGTAAGCAGCTTAGCAGAGCAAGTATTTAGGGCGGCATTATTGTCAATGAGGATGCGGCAGACACGCTCGGGGCCTTCCATAACTTCAATGTGCAGGGGAGCATTATGTGGGTGGCTTGGAGAGTGATCATCTTCTTCAAAGAAGGACAAATAATGAGGACCCACCATAGATTGAAACTGGTCAAGATTGAGATCTTTGGGGACGTTTGCCTTGGTGAGGGCTTTATCCATAGATAGTTTTGGTCTGGATGTCAAAGGTTCGGGACCTTTGAGAACAATCTTCACACAAGATCGAGTGATAGCATTCACACAAGCTAGAGACTGTGTGGAGTTATAAGAGGGAGACGCAGGGCCTCGCAAGACAAAGGGAGTTTTGGGTTTAGGAGTATCCTCACTCCCTGGAGCAATGATCATGTCACAATGAGAGATCCAAAGTTTGTTTCTAGAAAATCTAGAAGGCGGTTGAGCTTCTATTGTAGCCTTCTTAGTGGCATTGACTGTTTGCATGCTAGAGCTAAGATTAAAGACAAACTTTGAGGGTTTTGCCATCACATTGTCAACAACCCTGTCATTCATAACATCTATGTTTTTGTTGACAGTCTTATCCTTATCCTTGTTTGGGGGAGAAGTTCCTTGCTTGTTGTCTTTGTTCAAAGTCAATTCTCCCTTCTTGACCATAAACGCTTCTATCCTCACAGCCCACCTAATCATATTGTCAAAAGTGAGGGGACCTTGTAATTGTACTTGGTATCCAAAATTTGGGACAAGATTGTCCAAGAAGATATCGAGCTTTTCAGACTCAGGTAATTCATGCGGATACTTCATGCATAGTTGTCTCCATCTCTGGAGAAATGTTAGGAGAGGCTCCCCTTGTCGTTGTTTCAAATTTTGAAGGTCTTGGATGTTGACCGAATATTGAATATTATGGGATTGATCATAACTCTTGTCATTTTGAGACTGACCATGACCTTGGTCATTTGGAGATTGCTTATGACTAGTGTTGAATTTATCTACCCTTGGGAAGGGGAATGGATCTCCCATATTGTTGGTAGTATTCTGAGAGATCGTGAAAGAGTCGATAGGTTCAAAAGAATCAATAGGTTTGATTTTAGAAAGTGACCCTTTCGAGTCTTGCTGGTCTTGAAACAATGGGTTATAATATTCTTGAAATAATAAGTCAGACTGTATCTGAAACAATGGATTGTAATACTCTTGGAATGAGGAGGAATGTGAGGATCTCTCACAAAGTTTAGATTTCATAACAAATTCAGGATGACCTATGTCTCGATTACGAGGTTTACCTTGATCTTGATCAGCGTTTTGAATGGGATAAGTCTTGCCACTTCGAGTCGTGACAGTCATAGACGAAGATGTAATGAGCAAAGATTCAGGATAAAGCTAGACTCTATCTCTAAGATAACGAAAAGGAGATAAATGGCTAGAATAGCCAAGATGCAAGATGAACCTGGTACGAATTGTCAAAAAAAGATGGCTAGAACAGTCGAGATAAGACAATCGCAATGCAAGGTACAAGAGCACAATGAGATAAGGTAGACTAATGAGAGACAATACGAGTCAAAGCAAAGATCGATTGATTCCTAACTCAAGACAACTAGTTTCTGACGGTGAACGATAGGAAAATAGAAAAATAGATCATGGACAAAAAGGCAGATCAGATTTATGTCATTGATCAAGCACATAAGACAACAATCAAGGAGTTCAAGCAAATAGTCTTCAAGCAATGGGCAAGGGACAAAGCAACCTTGCGCACGAACATGAATAGTGACTTAGTATTTCTACTCCCTAAGGACTCTACTTGTGTATGTTTTTGAGAATGTTTTAGCAGGCACTTAAAACACAACAACATCCTAGCAAGTTGTCTACAAGGATATACATGGCTTTTCTAAAGGGAGTCCTCGATATACGCAAGGTACGTGAGGCACAAATCCGTAGATAAGAAGAATCCGAAATCACAGAGCCGGGGGGAGACAGTAACCCAAATCTCCTCCTTCACTTCTCAAAGGTATAAAGTTCTTTGAGGCTTAGCCAAGAGTGAAATCTAACTCATTCCCAAGAGAAGTGTCTTTGGATTCACCTCTTGATATTTATACTCCGCTGGAACACAGGAGTTAAGGTCGTCCCTTGAGGTGATGAAATCCCCAAGCAGGCCTTCTAGAAATGAAAAAGTAAGTAATTCTCTATCAAAAGGTATTGAAAAGCACTAAAGGTGGTGCATTTAACCTTCAAGTAAATGTGAGGTGAGTCCACAAAGTGGTGCATTTAACTCCTCACACAAACTCAAAGTGAGTCCACACCCTAAAAAATAAGCGAGTTCCAAAAAGCACAAAAGGGTTGCCTAGTGGAACAATTAACGCTTCTTTCCTATAGACCCCTCCCCTTTAATGTGGTGCTGAGATTGCAACCACAGGGCGGAAATGAGGGGCCAGCAGATTAGCGAGTCCAATAACCCAAGATAGCAATCTAGATCAATCACAAGTAATCTAAGATTGCTAATCAATACTACTCATAAGTGCAAGAGGGTTTGAATCATGGAATATTTAACTTTCCAAGTAAACATGAAGTGAGTCCACAAAGTGGTGCATTTAACTCTTCATGTAAAAAAGGAATGAATCCATGCCCTAGATTACTCAATGAGATTTTTTTGATATTGGAACCAAGAATTACTTAATGTTTAAAAGACAAGCATGCACTTAAACACAAACTTCTATGAAAGCAAATCTATGTTCGTTTATTTCCCATTAAGAGCATAAAAAATGTGTTCTATGAAAGTGTGTAACACTCAAGCCAAACACATGAGAGATTAATTTTATGCCCAAACCAAGTGTTATAGAGATTTTAAGAACTCACCTTAGGTCCAAAGATCTTCAATCTAGCATTTAGCACACATCTGAAAGTACAAAATCAAAACAAATCAATGGCAAACTGTAAGATATGTAACATTGCTGTCTTCAAGACAGTCTTTAAAGATTGATTTATTTGACCCATAAAATCATAATATTAAAATTTTTGGAAAGAATGAAGTTTTTAGAAAACATCAAGAACTACCATTTCCCAAAATTAAAAGGTCTTATGATTCCATTTGGTTCCTCAACCAATAACCTTTTCAGACTGTAATTTTTCTGTCATAAATCAGATTTAAAACACCAGGCCCTGCCTAGGGAATCACATATCTTCCTCAAAAAGAATCCAAATGAAACCAAACCAATTTCACATTAACTATTAATGAATCTAGTTTCCAAATATGTAAGTCATTTGTTTTTTCCATTCATAAATCATTTTTTAAGAGAAAATAATTGCCTACAACTCCAATGCAGATTGTTAAAAACTAGTTTTCACTCAAATGCCCATAACTTTCACAAATCTATATAAAAATGACTCAAACCAAAATTAAATGAAAGCTAATTCACGTATCTTTCCAATGAATATTATTAAAGATCTTGATTCTTCACAATTTGTCCGTACCAAATGTTTCAATCTGACTGTATTCAGAGAATCTCAAATCTGCAAATACCCACTTTCACCAAAATGATCATAACTTATTCATTTCTTTATAAAAATGAACCAAACCAAAATCATGAGAAAAAAGATTCATAATTCTATCCATCCATTACTATATTACAAGGTTTTCAGGCTGTACATGGCCGTACAAGGTCTGGAACCCACACTAAAATTGAAAAACCAATCAAGAATGAGGCCAGAAATTGATCTTTTCTACCCCACGGTGGGCGCCAAAATGTATGTGACTGAATGTGACCTCTAAATCAGGCACAACACAACATATTCATTGTTCCTATGATCAAATTACGAAGAGAATATGAGTTATTCAATCCGAAATTCATGAGGAAGCGACCTGTTGCCTCCTATGTGAATGGGGTGTTTGAATACTCTCAGAACGAGAGCCAATAGCCGGGAGACCAATTCAACAATGGAGGATTTCCAAGAAGCAATAAATATGAGCAAGATGAAATTAATCTAAGATGAAGTGCAATTTAATCTAAGAATGAGGATGCAATTAATCTAAGAGCTTGAAAATAAAGATGAGATGCAACTTAATCTAAGAACTTGAAACAAATATGATATTAAACTAAGAACAAATAAGAAAATTTAGTCCAAAATGTGATGCAAAGATTATACTAATAATGAGATATTAATCTAATAAATGCAATAAAAAACTTTGAAAACAATGAATCAAATGAGACTTAAAAAATGGCTATAGTGTAGATGCTCTCAAAAATTGCTCTCCCTAATGAAGAAAAAGAGCCCAAATAAATAGAAGATCCAAGAGGAGGAGGAAGAGTTTCTTGATTCGAAACTCTTGACCCTTCATATCCCTTTTGGGACAAATAAGCATGAATTACTTTATTAAAAGAATGGAAAATGCCACATGAGGGCCTTTCTAATATCTCAAATTATTAATTCAAGAAAAGGTGTCCATTCAAATAACAAGCAATTAATTAATTCCTTTTTTATGTGTATTAGCCAAATGGGGTGGTTTGATTTAATTTAATTTAAAGCACATAGGACTTTACAATTAAATTAATGTATCATAGAGATAATTTAGCTAATAAAGTCAAAGAGACTTAAGAATTAATTTTAGTGTTTGATTATTGCAAATTTATGGTCTTTGCAATTGACATCAAGTCAAATTAAGTCAGATAGGAGAGAGAAAATTGCCTAGGGAACTAGGACTTTGGTGATGTAAAATCGAGATAATGTACCAAAATTGATGAAATTAAATAGGTGCCAATTTTGGGGTATTACAAGGATTAGGGTTAGGGTGATGGGTTAGAGTTAGGGGTAGTGTGTCATAATAAGGTCGTGGTTTGGGATATGATGTTATGTTCACAATTACGTCATGTATCATATTTAGTATAACATTAAGAGTAAAGATTAGGGTAAAGGATTAGGGTTATGATTAGGGTTAGTAATATGGTAAAGATTCGGGTAAAGGGTTAGGGGTTACAGTTATAGTTAGGGGTAATCTTAGGATAACTATTATATCAAGATAAAAAACATAGATAGCGATAGGATGTATGTTGTACAAGTAGGATTTGTATTGTACTTAGTAGTATAGTTATAGTTAGAGTTAGGGTTAGATTTAGAGTTTTAGTAAATGTTTAGTATAGTTAGAGTTGGGAAAGACAGTTTAGAGTTAGGTGTACTATTAGTATATTGGTTACATGTAGAGTTAGGGTTAGGGTAAGGGTTAGAGTTAGTTTAATGTCATGGTAAGGATTAGGATATAGTTTTAATTTAGTTTTCATTTTAGATTTAGTTTTAATACTTTATTTTATATAGTTTTAAGATTTAGTTTTAATACTTTATTTTATATAGAGTTAGGTGTATTATTAGTATTGGTTACATGTAGAGTTAGGGTTAGGGTTAGAGTTATTTTAACGTTGTGGTAAGGGTTAGGATATAGTTTTAATTTAGTTTTGATTTCAAATTTAGTTTTAATACTTTATTTTATATAATTTTAAGATTTAGTTTCAATACTTTATTTTATATAGAGTTAGGTGTACTATTAGTGTATTGGTTACATGTAGAGTTAGGGATAGGGTAAGGGTTAAAGTTAGTTTAACACCATGATAAGGGTTAGGATGCAAGTTTAGAGTTAGGTTTAAACCAAACATAGTGTTATGGTTAAGGTTAATATTTGGTTGACTATTAGAATAAGATTAAGGGTGCAGTTACTGATTGGATGTAGGCTTGAGTTAGCATTAATATAATAGATAGTGTGATATTTAGGTGTAGGGTTGGAGTATATGGTTAGGGTAAGGGTTTGTTATAGTTTTATAACATTAATTAGGGTTAGGGTTAGAAGTAGAAATAATTAATATCTATAAGGTGTCCTTTGTAATTAATTTCTCACATTTATTTTGCACATCCATTGAAGGCATTAATATTAGAAATATAGAGTTCAACAAAACATGTTGCAAAATATTGTAAGTATAGTTGTACACATCACTTGAATAGTCAAAACAATTTATTTTTCTCTTGTTCATGAAACTTACATAGATGAATGGGGAAATATAAGTCCCACTACAACTATTTAAATGAAGTAAGATGTGTGAAAGCCAAGATAAAAATAAACTAAATACAAAAAATTTCTTCATAATGATGCAAGTACATCACTTATTCTTCAATGATTAAGATGGTATTGCAACTCTTATTTGAACAATGATCGTGGTAGACTTCTTTCATCATTGATGGAAACACGTCTACTTTTGTAGATGTCTCATGCAAAACTTTCGCAACATCTTCCATCTACATTATTTTCAGTTCCTGAACATAATCAATTGATAACATTGCGTTCTCCACAACTTTGATTATATTTTTGCACGAGTCTACAATTATTCGTGTACACTTGTCAAATTTAATCTTGAAGAAATCATTTGAGGCCACTGAAGCAACTGGGCTCATAACAATGATGTTTGACTCTCTATCAGAGGCATCCATAGGTTGAATGATATGCTGCAAAATTTTAACCAAACATCAGTATATAGAAATAATTAGAATAAGCATGCTGCATTGCCATTTGCAACTTTACATGTTACTTATAGTGGAATAGTATGTATTAATGTGTGAAACTTATTTTCTTTAAATCAATAAAAATTTGGGTATTGAAACATGATATGATTTTGATTATTGATACACATTGAAGCAAAAGTGAACACAATTTCCAAATATCATATACTAATTTATTGCTTAAGAATAATTGAGAACAATTTTGACATAAAGCAGGAAAATAATCAATATTGCATTTCAATTTTTTTATTAAAAGATATAATACAATCCTTAAATGAAACATTTATAAAATATTAAGATAATTAAGGTTATATATACAAAGAATATATTTACATTGTAATGTTTGAAATATGATGACATTGCCTTCCACTTTTCAAATATTACTACATAAAATTAACATTTGGAATATATTATTAATTTTTTAAAAATTAAAATAAAATAAATACTTGATGTTAAATGTTAACAATAACTCTAATATTTAAATAAATGAAACAATTAAGAAATCAAATAAATTAAATTTATGTGTGCTACGATTGTATAGGTACGCCTCTCGGCATAAAGATCTCATCAATAAGAGGCTCTCGAGACCATTCATATGTTACAAATTATCGTATTGAATGACAAACTTGACGCTATTTGCATTACTCACATATCTTACTACTGTTCAAGGGAACTAGGCTCCCTCAAAACCCTCTTCATTACAAGAGACTTCTACTTTAATCCCAACATTGAAATCTATTTTTTATACCTTTTGCATCATGACAACACAAATAAACATTCCAATTTATTTATTATTTTTATTTTTTTTTTAAAAATTGTTTAATTTTTTTAATGTTATTTTTTAAAATTTTGTTTAAATTTTCTTAATTTAAATTTCATATTTTTAAAAAATTTATTGAAGATTTTTAAATAATTTTTTTTAAGTTTTGTTTTTTAATTTTTTTTAAAATTTATTCTTCATCCATGTGCTGCCCCTATTTTTCCGGGTCCTGTTATTTCGGTCTCCATTATTTTGGCCTTGCCATTTGGCTTCCTATTATTTTGGCTAGCTATTATTTTCAGCCTTGGCATTGGAATTTATGATTTATTAAATTTAATAATGTCTTTTCATTTTTATTGACACAATCTTTTTTGGCATATTCTTGTGCTGGTATTCCCATTTGTGCTCCCATTGTATAGCTACGCCTCTCAGCGTAATAAACATTTGTTGAGTTTTTTTATTAAAAAGATATAATAGAATCCTTAAATGAAACATTTATAAAATAAAAAATAATAAAAAATATTTACATTTTAATGTTTGAAATATGGCGGCATTGCCTTCCATGTTTCAAACATTACTACATAAACAAAAATATTTGGAATATATTTTTAATTTAAAAATATTAAAATAAAATATATTCTTAATGTTAAATGTTACAAATAATTTAATATTTAAATAATTAAGAAATATAATCCACATTAATGATAAAATTAATTTATGTTAATGATATAAAAAAATGCAAACTATTAAAGTATTAATGCAAAAGAAAACATTTTTTTAAAATGTATTATTTAAGAAACAAAATAAATTAAACTAATGTATGCTTAATCTAATTTAAATAAACTATTAAGATTAATTGAATACAAATTTCATTAACATGGCGGCATTGTTATCCACATTGTAATGTTTGAAATATGGCGACATTGTCTTCTATGTTTCAAACATTACTTACATAAACATTAACATTTGAAATATATTAAAATAAAATAGATAGTTAATGTAAAATGTTAACAATAATTTTAATTTTTTTAGTTTGTTAAATGAAACATTTAAGAAACTAATCAAATTAAATTAATTAAAAACTAAAAACTATTTGAAATGCAAAACTAAATTTAAAATAAAACTTATTTAAAATGCAAATCTAAATCTAAAATGTAAACTATTTAAAATACAAATCTAAATGAAACGTGCAAATCTAAATGAAACATGCATATGTAAATGAAACGTGCAAATCAAAATCAAACATGCAAATCAAAATGAAACATGCAAATGTAAATTAAACTATTTTAAATATAAATCTAAATAAAACATACTAATCAATTGAAAATTAAAATACAAAACAACAATCTCACTTGCAAAAAACTTGCTCTAAAATTCAATTTACCCTTGGCTCCTCCAAAACTCTCCACCTCTTTGTATTCTCAAAACAACAAATGAAATGAGGAGACACTTTTTTATAATCTCAGAGCATCTCTTCGTATTTTCAAAAAGGTGCCTTTTCTAATTTCTTTGCCTCTCCAAATTTTAAATTTAAATTTAAATTTATTCTTTATCCATGTGGCACCCCTAATTTTTTTGGGTCCTATTATTTTGAGCCCTATTATTTTGGTCTTACCATTTCCTTTCCTATTATTTCTCCCAGCTATTAATAGTTTTGTAACTTATTTAAATTTAATCTAATATTTTTTATTGATAAGAAATCTTTTCTAGTATATTCTCATGTTGGTATCATTTGTGCTCTCATTGTATAGGTATGCTTCTCACTGGAATAATTTAATTAAAGTTAATTTCATGATTGATTACTTATATCTTATAAAATATTGGAATATTAAAATATATGGTTATTTAATTAATGAGAATTAATTAAATACCTATGTTTATTAAAAATAATTAATTAAAAAGTCTAGCTATGGAAAGTGGAGATTTAATTAAATACTTAGTCTAAATTGAAATTTAAATGCATAATTAAAATATAAAATAATATTTATTATTAAATTACATATTTAAATATGTTAGGAATTATAATTTAATTAAAAATAATTGATATCTAAATGCAAAAGGAGTTAAGTGATTTTAATGTTGGGTTGCATATTTAGAAAAAACTTGTTGGGATCAAGCAATACTGAGAGGGGGTGAATCAATAAACACTTTTATTCCTTTTAAACCAATTCAAACTTAACTTTGCAATAACTAAAATAAGAAGAACATACACATAAAGTAGATAACTTATAACACCATGATTTATTTTTGAGGAAACCCTAGTTAAGGGAAAATCCGGGTGGGGATGATACCCACAAATGATGTACTAAAAGTATAGTGTCCCTATTAGGAGACTTTTCTCTATTACATGTTACATTAGTACAAGTCCTTGTTAGAGGAAAAACCCTGTTAGGAGTCTATAACTCTGTTAAGGGTGAATACAAAGTGAAGCTCACTTCTCTTACAAAGGACTCACTGTCTAGTATTACACAAGTATCTTATTAGGAGACCTTTCTCTATTTCATGTTACATTAGTACAAGTCCTTGTTAGAGGACAAATCCTATTAGGAGTCTATAACTCTGTTAAGGGTGAATACAAAGTGAAGCTCACTTCTCTTACAAAGGACTCACTATCCAGTATTACACAAGTATCTTATAATGTAACAAAAATAAACTGAAACAACTTTTTTCTATGTCAAAATAGTTCCAGTAATAGCTCGCAACATCCTTTGCATTATTTTAACATCCCAGTCCATGCAGACACACCCTCACAACTTTGTATCTCAAAGCATATATACTCGATCTCATAATGTTTCCAATTGGCTCACAAATACATCACAAAATGTGTCCAACACATATTCAAATATAAAATACATAGTTGGCGATCATATCTCAAAAAAGATAGGTTAGGACGCAAACCAAATCCAAAGTAACACTCCTGGAATCTGTAATACCCCAAAATTGGCACCTATTTAATTTCATCAATTTTGGTGCATTATCTCGACTTTACATCACCAAAGTCCTAGTTCCCTAGGCAATTTTCTCCCTCATACCTGACTTAATTTGACTTGATGTCAGTTGCAAAGACCATAAATTGCAATAATCAAACGCTAAAATAATTCCTAAGTCCTAGACTTTATTTGGCTAAATAATCTCTATGATAAGTTAATTTAATTATGAAGTCCTAAGTACTTTTAATTAAATTAAACTCCACCCCCTTTAGCTAAATACCCTTGAAAGGAATTAATAAATATTTAGTTAAATTGAATGGACATCTCTTTATTTGAATTTAATAATTCAAATTACTCGAAGAGTCACCCCCCACATGTGGCAAATTCCATTCTTTTAATTAAATAATTCATTGTCTTTTTGTCTCAATTAGGAATGAAGAGTCCACCATTTCGAATCAAGAAACTCTTCATTCCTCTTCTGGCTTGGTCTATTTAATGAACCTCTTTTTCTTCAAGAGAGAGCAATTTTTGGGAGCATCCTTACTATAGCATTTTTTAGTCTCATATCTCATTATTTTCAAAGCTTTTTATTGCATTTATTAGATTAATATCTCATTATTAGTATAATCTTTGCATCACATTTTAGACTAAATTTGCTTATTTATTCTTAGTCTAATATCATATTTGTTTCAAGTTCTTAGATTAAGTTGCATCTCATCTTTATTTTCAAGCTCTTAGATTAATTGCATCCTCATTCTTAGATTAATTGCACCTCATCTTAGCTTAATTGCATTCTTTCTCATCTTTATTTCTTCTTGGAAATCCTCCATTGTTGAATTGGTCTCCCGGCTGTTGGCTCTCGTTCTGAGAGTATTCAAACACCCCATTCACATAGGAGGCAACAGGTCGCCTCACCATGGAATTTGGATTGAGTTCTTCATACTCTCTCCCATATTCTATCAAGTGAATAATGACCATGTTGTGTTGTGTCTGATTTAGAGGTCACATTCAGTCACATACATTTTGGCGCCCACTGTGGGGCAGAAAAGATCAATTTCTGACCTCATTCTTTATTGGTTTTTTAATTTTAGTGTTGGTTCCAGCCTTGTACGGTTATTTATAGCTTAGAAACTTTGTAATACAGTAATGGATGGATAGAATTATGAATCATCTTTCTTATGCTTTTTATTTGGTTCATTTTTATAAAGAAATGAATAAGTTATGATTATTTTGGTGAAAGTGGGTATTTGCAGATTTGAGATTCTCTGAATATAGTCAGATTGAAATGTCTGGTACGAAAAAATTATGAAGAATCAGGATCTATAATAATATTCATTGGAAAGATACGTGAATTATCTTTAATTTCATTTTGGTTTGAGTCATTTTTATGTAGATTTGTGAAAGTTATGGGCATTTGAGTGAAAACTGGTTTTTAACAATCTGCATTGGAGTTGCAGGCAATGATTTATTCTTAGAAAATGATTTATGAATGGGAAAAATAAATGGCTTACATATTTGGAAACTAGATTCATGAATAGTTAATGTAAAATTTATTTAGTTTCATTTGGATTCATTTTGAGAAAGATATGTGATTCCCTAGGCAGGGTTTGATGTTTTAAATCTGATTTATGACAGAAAAATTACAGTCTGAAAAGGTTATTGGTTGAGGTAC
Organism: Chamaecyparis obtusa; assembly: GCA_027943335.1. NCBI lineage: Eukaryota > Viridiplantae > Streptophyta > Pinopsida > Cupressales > Cupressaceae > Chamaecyparis > Chamaecyparis obtusa. Next base: position 853,102 of record BSBK01005126.1, on the reverse strand, counting down.
CAAATGAAATCATAAGACCTTGTAACTTTTGGAAATGGTAGTTCTTGATGTTAGCTAAAATCTTCATTCTTTCCAGAAATTTTAATATTATGATTTTATGGGTCAAATAAATCAATCTTGAAAGACTGTCTTGAAGACAGCAATGTTACATATCTTACGATTTGCCATTCATTTGTCTTGATTCTATACTTTTGGATGTGTGCTAAATGCTGGATTGCAGATCTTTGGACCTAAGGTGAGTTCTTAAAATCTCTATAACATTTAGACTTTGGGATTAAAATTGAACCTCTCATGTGTTTGGCTTGAGTGTTTACATGCTTTCATAGAACACATTTTAATTGATGCTCTTAATGGGAAATGAATGAACATAGATTTTATTTCATACAAGTTTGTGTTTAAGTGAATGCTTGTCTTTTAAATATTAAGTAATTCTTGGTTCCAATATCAAATATCTCATTGAGTAATTGAGGGCATGGATTCATTCCTTGTTTACATGAAGAGTTAAATGCACCACTTTGTGGACTCACTTCATGTTTACTTGGAAAGTTAAATATTCCATGATTCAAACCCTCTTGCACTTGTGAGTAGTATTGATTAGCAGTCTTAGATTACTTGTGATTGATCTAGATTGCTATCTTGGGTTATTGGACTCGCTAATCCACCGGCCCCTCATTTCCGCCCTGTGGTTGCAATCCCAGCGCCACATTAAAGGGGAGGGGTCTATAGGAAAGAAGCGTTAATTGTTCCACTTGGCAACCCTTTTGTGCTTTTTGGAACTCACTTGTTTTCTAAGGTGTGGACTCACTTTGAGTTTGTGTGAGGAGTTAAATGCACCACTTTGTGGACTCACCTCACATTTACTTGAAGGGTTAAATGCACCACCTTTAGTGCTTTTCAATACTTTTTGATAGAGAATTACTTACTTTTCATTTTTTTAGAAGGCCTGCTTGGGGATTTCATCACCTCAAGGGACGACCTTAACTCCTGTGTTCCGGCAGAGTATAAATATCGGGAGGTGAATCCAAAGACACCTCTCTTGGGAATGAGTTAGATTTCACTCTTGGCTAAGCCTCAAAGAACTTTATACCTTTGAGAAGTGAATGAGGAGATTTGGGTTACCGTCTCCCCCCGGCTGTGTGATTTCAAATTCTTCTCATCTACGGATTTGTGCCTCACGTACCTTGCGTATATTGAGGACTCCCTTTAGAAAAGCCATGTATATCCTTGTAGACAACTTTCTAGGATGTTGTTGTGTTTTAAGTGCCTGCTAAAACATTTTCAAGAACATACACAAGTAGAGTCCTTAGGGAGTAGAAATACTAAGTCACTATTCTTGTTCATGCGCAAGGTTGCTTTGTCCCTTGCCCATTGCTTGAAGACTGTTTGCTTGAACTCCTTGATTGCTGTCTTATGTGCTTGATCAATGACATAAATTTGATCTGCCTTTTTGTCCATGATTTGTTTTTCTATTTTCTTGTCGTTCACCGTCAGAAATTGGTTGTCTCGAGTTAGGAATCGATTGATCTTCGCTTTGACTCGTATTGTCTCTCATTAGTCTACCTTATCTCATTGTGCTCTTGTACCTCACATTGCGATTGTCTTATCTCGGCTGTTCTAGCCATCTCTTTTTGACAATTCATACCAGGTTCATCTTGCATCTTGGTTGTTCTAGCCATTTATCTCCTTTTCGTTATCTTAGAGACAGAGTCTAGCTTTATCCTGAATCTTTGCTCGTTACATCTTTGTCTATGACTGTCACGACTCGAAGTGGCAAGACTTATCCCGTTCAGAATGCTGATCAAGATCAAAGTAAACCTTGTAATCAAGACATAGGTCATCCTGAATTTTTTATGAAATCTGAACTTCGTGAGGAATCCTCACATTCCTCCTCGTTCCAAGAGCATTACAATCCATTGTTTCAGATACAGTCTGACTTATTATTTCAAGAATATTATAACCCATTGTTTCAAGACCAGCAAGACTCTGAAGGGTCACTTTCTAAAATCGAACCTATTGATTCTTTTGAACCTATCAACTCTTTCACGATCTCTCATAATACTACCAACAAGATGGGAGATCCAAAACCTTCAAAGTTGGTTTTCAATCTCAGCTCTAACATGCCAAAACCTTCAAAGTTGGTTTTCAATCTCAGCTCTAACATGCCAAAACCCTCAAAGTCTGTCTTTAATCTTAGCTCTAGCATGAAAATAGTCAATGCCACTGAGAAGGCTACGACAGAAGCTCAACCACCTTCCAGATTTGCTAGAAACAAACCTTGGATCTCTCACTGTGACAAGATCATTACTCCAGGGAGTGAGGATACTCCTAAACCCAAAACTCCCTTTGTCTTGCGAGGCCCTGCACCTCCCTCTTATAACTACACAAAATCTCCAGCTTGTGCGAATGCTATCCCTCGATCTCATGCAAAGATTGTTCTCAAAGGTCCCGAACCTTTGACATCTAGACCAAAACTATCTATGGATAAAGCCCTCACTAAGGAAAATGTCCCCAAAGTTCTTGATCTCGACCAGTTTCAATCTATGGTGGGTCATTTGACCTCGCCTCATTATTTATCATTCTCTGAGGAAGACGATCACTTGCTAAGCCACCCGCATAATGCTCTCCTACACACTGAAGTTATGACAGGCCCTAAGCATATCCCCCGCATCCTCGTTGAAAATAGTGCTAACCAAAATACTTGCTCTGCTAAGATGCTTACCCAAACAACAGACAGCTTTGTTCCTGCCAATAGAGAGTCCATTGAGTTCTATGATGCTAAGCTAAAAGAAATAGAAAAGACCTTGAAGATCAAAGATATTGGCATGGGGGAATATCAGATTGAGTCTGTCTTGTCATTGACAACTCTCCCTCTATCTCCACATTCCTATGAAGAACCCTCTGAAGATAGATTTGGTATTGGCTATCAGAGCGATGAGCTTGACCAACCTAGCTATAGCTTTCACTCATGCAAGGATTCAGATAATGAAGAAACACAGATTCAGCCTATGACACATGAAAGATCTTTGAATGTTCAAAATTCTGATTCAGACTACCAGAAAGAGTCTTATCTACCTTCTCAAGTGCTTCAGGAACATGATTTTGGTCCTCACCAGGAGGATTTTATACACTCTACTGAACAGATTTCTATTACTGCAGCTACTACTGAATATGACACTGCCTCTAATGGCACACATACTGATTGGGAGCAACTGTTGGATGCTTCCCTTATCTTTGGTATGCCTCAAGGTATGCCTATTCTAGATTGTTCTACCACTTCTATTGTTGAACAAAATCCTACTACTGCCGATTCCAATGATACACATACTGATTGGGAGCAACTGTTGGATGCTTCGCTTATCTTGGGTATGCCTATTCTAGATTGTTCCACCACTTCGGCTATTGAACAAACTCCTACTATTGCCAACTCCAATGGCACACATACTGATTGGGAACAATTATTGGAGGCTTCCCTCCTCTTGGGTATGCCTCAAGGTATGCCTATTCCAGATTACTCTGCTACTTCTACTACTGAACAAGATCCTACTGTTGAAGAAACACTTCCTATGTTAGATGACAACAATGAAGAAAGTCTACCTCCGACTATGTCTCTAGCTGAATGGGACTCCATATCAGATGCTACTACAGAAATACCAGTTGATGCTATGCACTTATATGCTAGTCTTAACAACTCAGAAAGAGGAGAAAGTTATGATCCTCCAGATCAAGCTATTGATGATGATCCTTTCCACCTTCCTATGGAGATCATTCCTATGGCTCCTACGCTATTTGCTCCAAGCTTTACTCCTACTGCTCCAGCAAATCATGGGTATGTAAGACCCCATTCTATTATAGCTTCATGGAATATTGGAAGATCCAAAATTGAAATGGTTCCTATTCGTGCACTCTTACCACCTGAAAGGGGACCTGACTCTTGGAATAGGTTATCTTGGTTAGGCTCACATAATATTCCTCCAAACTTATCTGACTCTTCTAAGATGACTCACAATCGACAATGCTCTATGGAAGATTACTTTTTTGATCTATCTGATGCATTCATGAATGATGAGGATGATACTAATATATTTGCACTTGAGCCCATCCCATTGACTTTTCTTCCCCCTTCATCTTCCAAAAAAGTGGCTCGTCCAATTCCATCTCCATCTCTCCACCTAAACCAGTCATATAAGCCTCTTTCATCCATCATTCCTGAGTCTTTTGGAAGTAACTTGGATGTGCAACATAAAAATAAAAATAATGAGAATCCACTTATATCTCAAGGTCACCATGTCCCATCTAATCGACATGTGACTACGAAGAAAGGAAAGAAACAAAGGTGTTCAAAAGACCACAAAGGTCCTCAAAAAGAAGAAGACAATCAAAAGCCAGAAAATAAAATAAAAAATGGATCTCGAAATCCATTCTATAGGCATTGTCATCAAAAGCACCTCAAAGTAAAGAAGAAAAAATTCAAAAGCTATGTGGATTCCAAAGAAAGAAAAAATCAAAGTTGTCATTTGAGCTTCCAAAATTCTCATGCTTCCCTCCATTCCATCACCCTTGCCTCTCATACTTTACCCTCTTCACTCCATCTTGCCTTTTCCAAAGTGCATATCAGCATCTCCTCATTGCTAATGACATGACTAAGAGAAATCTAGAATGTACTCTCCCTAAGCGTTTAGAGCGTGGGAAATTTGACAAAGAGTTAAGGTGTGTCTATGAGGATATTTGTGGGTTTCACTTAAGTGATCTTTCCTTGACTATGGATCTCTTGATGGTTGGACACTACTGGTTGGCTCTCCTGTTACTGCTACAACATCTGGTTCTGATTCTGCAACTTCTCAGCTGGCTATTGCTACAAATGACTGTGTTCTCAGAGATTCCTACTGAAGGAGAGAAACTGAAAGAGCCCATCAACGCTCTTCATCTAAGAAGTTCTACAGCTGACATTCTCTATGTGCTCATGTACATACTTATTGGTCCTGAAAAAATCCTAAAAATTGATATATTGCAAAAAATCCTAAAAATTGCAAAATGTCTTGAAAAAATGATCATCTTAGTGAAAACCTGGCAAACAGGCACTTTGATGTATCTATTATCCTGGTGAAAACCTGGTAAACAGGCACCTTGATAATACAAAAAAAAAATAGAAAATGTGAAAAATACAAAAAAAATGAAAATTTCAAAAATACAAAAAAATGAAAAAATACAAAAATACCAAAAAAATGAGATATTCAAAAAAATACAAAAAAAGAAAAAGAAGAGAAAAGTACAAAAAATTGAAAAAGAGAAAAATGTGCCATTGATGAAAACCTGGTAAACAGGCGTCATGGTAGCAAAAATAGAATCTCTGCCAAGATGGTGAAAACCTGGTAAACAGGCGCCTCTTGTTTCCTGAAGCTGCATCTCATCTCAGCATCACTTGGCTCTTAGTTTCCTGCTTTAGTTTCCTTCCTTTCCTGCTTTAGTTTGTTTTCCTACTTTCCTGCTTTAGTTTGTTTCCTGCTTTGGTTTGCTAGCTTATGCGCTTGTCTTTGAGTTTTCCTCGACTCTTCATGGATTGGAACTGGTTCACGCTTGGGGGCACCTGCCTGGTCTAGGGGGCATTGTCCTATCGCTTTCAGAAACTCTTTTGAGCATTGGTCGCTAGTGGTTCCCACTATGCCTACCTGCAGATACCTAGCTTTTGTTCGATCTCTCTTCTTCGGGATTTCTCCCTTATATCAATCACCAGTGATTCTCACTACATCTGCCTACTATCATTATCTCATTGAGACTTCGAACGTTATCTTTCTGAATCGACTTCAATCTGCTTGAACACAAACTTAAACTGAAACTTAAACTAAATGTGTGTTCCTTTGAGGCTTGCTGAGCTTTGTTTTCTTTGAGTGCTTGTTTGTTTGCTTTGCTTTCTTTGCTTTCTGCTTGTTGGTTTAGTTCCAACGATCCAAAGAATTCATTCAAGAGGGGTGTCCATCTGTAAGAGCCTCTATCTCGTATTGGATGGCCATGCGTACCTCGACTCCTTTATATGGATGCTTTGGTGAGGTTGGTTCTTCTCCTTGTCTTTTGAGTGACTTCTTTCTGCTACTGGTGAAATTGTAAACGCTCGTCCTATTAAGTGAACGTAAGGGTCACTACGAGAAATCTTTGGCAAAAGAAGGAACTCCTGCGTGTTTGGTGTGTTTGTTCGCAAGAGACATTTAGGTCATTCTAGCAAATGTGCTTTGATGCTTATGTTAACTTGCTAGATTAAAAGGAATAGGTGTTCAGATCATTCTGGCTTCTTGTGCCTTAATGCTTACACCTCATTCCGAAAAATTTAAGACTTATGTCATATTCATATTCTCATGTTGGGGAGAATTGTATGGCATCTTGCGATTGTCCTATGCTTAAATGAACTCAATGATGATAAATACGATGAGTCCAACAACCGAGTCCGGAGGATTGCATTTGTTCATCCTAGGCCTGCATTTAGACTTGCATCTTTCATTCTAGGCTTGCATTTGGAGTGCTTTCTTGTTGCTCTCTTGATTGCTTTCTTCTGGATTTGCTCATCAAAGGTTCTCATCTTTTGTCCCAGTCTCATCTTGGCTGCATCCTTTTTCGGGATCGAAATTGAAATCTGACATCTCTAAGTGGCTCAAAATCGCATTTTAAATATTGGACTCCTTCTGGATCGGATGCTTGTGCAGTCAGCCTTCTGGTGTCATCTTCCTGCTAGATCCTCATCTTTGCATCATGTTCTCAAATCTTTGCTTCTTTTCATCAAGTCAACCCTAGTCAAAATTTAGTCAACCATGGTCAAACTTGGTCAATAGGACCTCTACTTTGCATCGTTTCACTTCTGTAGCTTTGCGAATCTGGTCTAATTGCTTTTGCTCTGCAATCTCTTGTTGTTTATCATCCTTCTAACATGTCATCTTTCGATTTCACTCCCGAGGGGGCAGGATGATTACATCATTTGAATCTTGTTGAATCTATTCTTGAATTAGTCTGATTTGAATCATCAGTTCTTATCGCTAGGGGCATCTTGGTGCCTCACATCTTGTTATCTTATCATCTATCTTTTAGGTATCTGAGCAATCTAACTCGGATCCTCAAGGGCCAAACTTTGTTCTGGAGATGGTTCTTGAAATCTTTTTGGGTATTGGGGCAATCTAACCCTAATTCCTGGGAGTCAAGCTTCGTTCTGGAGATGATTCTCAAAATCTCTTTTAGACCGTTATCTGGGCAATCTAACCTGGGTCTCGGAGGACTAAGCTTCGTATTGGGGCAATCTAACCCTGATTCGGAGATAGTCCTAAATCTGCATCTTCATCAATTGGTATTGGGGCAATCTAACCCCGATTCTGGTTCTCTTTTAAGATCGTTGTCTTCGCAATCTAACTTAGACTTCAAAAAATTCATGCTTAGATCTGCTTTCATCTGTCACTTCAGACTATTCTTTGAATCAACGCGCTGTTTGCACATCAATTCAAAGAGGGGCAAATGTAATACCCCAAAATTGGCACCTATTTAATTTCATCAATTTTGGTGCATTATCTCGACTTTACATCACCAAAGTCCTAGTTCCCTAGGCAATTTTCTCCCTCATACCTGACTTAATTTGACTTGATGTCAGTTGCAAAGACCATAAATTGCAATAATCAAACGCTAAAATAATTCCTAAGTCCTAGACTTTATTTGGCTAAATAATCTTTATGATAAGTTAATTTAATTATGAAGTCCTAAGTACTTTTAATTAAATTAAACTCCACCCCCTTTAGCTAAATACCCTTGAAAGAAATTAATAAATATTTAGTTAAATTGAATGGACATCTCTTTATTTGAATTTAATAATTCAAATTACTCGAAGAGTCACCCCCCACATGTGGCAAATTCCATTCTTTTAATTAAATAATTCATTGTCTTTTTGTCTCAATTAGGAATGAAGAGTCCACCATTTCGAATCAAGAAACTCTTCATTCCTCTTCTGGCTTGGTCTATTTAATGAACCTCTTTTTCTTCAAGAGAGAGCAATTTTTGGGAGCATCCTTACTATAGCATTTTTTAGTCTCATATCTCATTATTTTCAAAGCTTTTTATTGCATTTATTAGATTAATATCTCATTATTAGTATAATCTTTGCATCACATTTTAGACTAAATTTGCTTATTTATTCTTAGTCTAATATCATATTTGTTTCAAGTTCTTAGATTAAGTTGCATCTCATCTTTATTTTCAAGCTCTTAGATTAATTGCATCCTCATTCTTAGATTAATTGCACCTCATCTTAGCTTAATTGCATTCTTTCTCATCTTTATTTCTTCTTGGAAATCCTCCATTGTTGAATTGGTCTCCCGGCTGTTGGCTCTCGTTCTGAGAGTATTCAAACACCCCATTCACATAGGAGGCAACAGGTCGCCTCACCATGGAATTTGGATTGAGTTCTTCATACTCTCTCCCATATTCTATCAAGTGAATAATGACCATGTTGTGTTGTGTCTGATTTAGAGGTCACATTCAGTCACATACAGAATCTACATGTTACTCCCTTAAACATCATGACCTCTTGTCTTCCATGTTATACTGCTATATTGTGTTCAAATGTTGAAACTTCATAAGCAAGTAACTATGTCCAAACGACGCCAAAACTTAAGCGATCATAACATAAGCTTTATTATATCTTATATCACATATATTTATTGTAAGAATTTTGATATCGCTCTGATACCATGTAAGAATTTTCCTAAGGAAAATAATAAAAGCCAAGATCTAAAAGCTCAAGAGATAGCACAAGAGAGATAGGAAAAATAATCAAATAATTGATTATAACTAATTGAATTGATTACAAAGTAGGAGTGCCTAAATATATAGCCAATGCAATAAGACTACATGATAAGGAGATGATAAGATATCACCCACACAAGGTGGAAACACATGTCCACCAAAGGTGGATCATCCTCCATTGTACATGAAAGTATGTGCAACAATGAGAGGATGATAATGTGATAAGAGCACTAAAGGGGGATATCACACACAAAGAGGTATGTGATGAAAACTATCACACCTAAAGTGGAGATTCTCCTAACCATGTGCTAAAAAAAAATGCAAACTCCTAGGTGTCTCAAAGATAACTAATAGGAAAATGCATTATCGTAAGTAAACTTAAGTAAAGTGTAATTAGTAATATTTAATTACACCAACACCCCCCCTTAATTGTAACTTAGGGGAATGTACTTAAGCTCACAATGCAAGATGGGTCTTGGCTACTAGGCCATGATAGGTACCCATGTACAAAATGCAAGAACAATGCAATCTCTCATAAAGTGGAGAAAGAGGGAAAACCTCATGGGAAAAACCCTCCCCCCAAAAGAGAGATGAATACAAGATGCATGCATGGACGAAGTAATCAAGACCCCCCAATTATGACATACATCATGCATATACAATAAAAAATCTCCCCATAGGAAGGAAACAAGAAGACATGATATCCCTTGCATAATAAATAATCTCCTCTAAGGATGGTAAGTGCTTGAAGACAAAACATAGTCCAATGCCTACAAACAACATTTCTCCTCTTAGGAAGAAGATACACCAAGTATAGATGTAAGAAGGCTTCCCATTGTGGATAAGCAGTAGGAAGGGGAATCCAAATGAAGTATGATGTCTCTGAAGTATGCCCAAGTGTCACCATGTCCTTGATTAATGAAGATGCCATGAACCAATCAGGAGAAAGCCCAGTAGAAGAAGGTGACAAACAAGGAACCAATGATAACTGATCCACGTAAGAATTTGGATCAAACTCTGAAGAAAAAGATGCCTCCTCAAATGAAGTAGGAAGAGAAGCAAGAAATCCCCCCCTCAATGTAGAATGTACACCCATGATAGATGCACCTGGATCAATGTAGAAACTGCACCAAGAAAATTGAATGATGTTCCTCCCCTTAGGAAGAAACAAGTCCATAGATGGATCAATGAATCCTCCCCAATCTCTAGGAAGAATACTCAAAATGTATGATGTCTCAGGAAGCTAAATAGGAATCTTCAACACATGAGTATGATCAGCTTGAACCATGCAATGTGACATCTCAAGTGAAGTTTGAGACTCATGAAAACCAATCTCCAAAGACTCAAATGTCTTCTCTGAAGTTAAAGAGGCCTCCTCCAAATGTTGTATCAAAGTATCCACAATCATGTCACCCTCAAAAGAATGATCAAGTAGAGAATGAAGATGAGGGTTAGCATACTCCCTCAAAAAAACTAAAGAAGGATCTTCAACAAAGAGAAGATTAATATCATCAATGAAGTCTCCCAAATCTAAAATGTGGGACTCCACAAACAAACCTGCAATGTTTGTCAAGTAGTCATCCCATGGAACCAAGTCTCGAAGACAATGAATATCTTGCTGCACTGAATCACTTGAACCCATGGTTGTGTGAATGCAAGCATCATCAGGAGCAAGAGTAGAAGTAGTCTCAATAGGAGGAGGAGTTGTAATTGGAGGTTTTGGACCTTTTGGAAGTGGAGGAATATGAGGATCTCCATACATTTCCCAAAGAAAATTCCAAAGATCAGGAATTTTTTTTGTCTCATCATCATAGTCATCAAGGGAATCCATAACATCCATATCCATATTCCAATAGATAACCTTAATAACTTCTAAGTAAGAGTCCCAATTAAAAGAAGGATTTTTAGGTCTAAGCTCATACAAATAGGGCAACAGGTTATGCTCAGTAAGATGAGCAAGAACTAATTCACTCCATTGCTTATAATTTCCTCTTGTCAACTTAATTAAACCATCCATGATGTGCTTCTCACATGAAACAGTGAGACCAAAAAAATAATGCACCCCCCAAAATGCAATGAGCCAAAGAAACCCCCCAAAATAGATGATTTTGGCACTTTATATATAGTGCGTGTACAATTGTCACTTGCCAAAGTGAACCAAAGTGGACTTCTAATTTTGATGATTACAACAGAAAATATGAAGCTATAGTAGACTAAAAAAAATAAGACACAAGATCTCTCAAGGATTTAACAAATTACAAGTGCCAAAAATAGGCCAAAATAGACCAAATTATGAAAGTACTATGTCTACTCAGAATTTTTCCGAACTGATACCAGATTTGGAAAGTAGACAAAAAATCATGAGCTTTCAAAAAAAATAGCACCTAAAAATGTGTCCATATGAGCCCAAACGAAGCCTCTAAAGTTGTAAAAATTAGGATTTTCGATTTTCAGAAAACATCAAAAACAAAGATCAGAAATCACTTGCACCATTGCGTAGATTGTGAAATTCTACCCCAAAACAAAAAAAAATTGCTCGAAAAAAGGAGTCCGGATGACTGAGATATTGCTGTTTGAAAATCGCCTTTGAAATTATTTTTTCTGAATCGCCACTACCGAACCTTGAAAATTCAAATGGCTCCAGATTTGGCTTCAGATGTCTGATTTGGATGAAACAAAATTTAATTTAGGAGTATTTGGACCTCCTCAATGTGATTCCAACCTCTGATTTGCACCAACAAGCTCCAATTTTGACCTGCAATAAAAATATCTCAAAATAGGCTATACAATGAAACTCATATGGCTCTGATACCATGTAAGAATTTTGATATTACTCTAATACCATGTAAGAATTTTCCTAAGGCAAAGAATAAAATCCAAGATCTAGAAGCTCAAGAGATAGCACAAGAGAGATAGGAAAAATAATCAAATAATTGATTATAGCTAATTGAATTGATTACAAAGTAGGAGTGCCTAAATATATAGGCAATGCAATAAGACTACATGATAAGGAGATGATAAGATATCACCCACACAAGGTTGAAACACATGTCCACCAAAGGTGGATCATCCTCCATTGTACATTAAAGTATGTGCAACAATGAGAGGATGATAATGTGATAAGAGCACTAAAGGTGGATCTCACACACAAAGAGGTATGTGATGACAACTATCACACCTAAAGTGGAGATTCTCCTAACCATGTGCTAAAAAGAAATACAAACTCCTAGATGTCTCAAAGACAACTAATATGAAAATGCATTATCGTAAGTAAACTTAAGTAAAGTGTAATTAGTAATATTTAATTACACCAATATTTATGTTCACAACCCATAAAGATACATATCGCATGCTCGCTGACCAAAATAGCATGACTGTATTCTGGAAACTATCTTTGTACTTAGGAATTTTTCACTTAATTGACTATCAAAAACTTACTTCCACTTTAGGCGATCATCGCACATGTATGTGTTGCCAATAATGACATGTACACCTTCAAACATTGCTCACTTGCCAACAATCTCACCCTTTGGCATTGATGGCAACACTTAGTGAAAAATGACTAAGTGTCCAATACCAAACTACTATTTATATACTCCTTATATTTTCACAACTACTACTCCCCCTTTGACATCAATAGAAAAGGTATATACAAAAAGTGTATTTATATACAAGGCAAAAAATTTGGGACTGCTTATCAAACTTACACCATGCAAAGTATGTAAAGAGGTTTTTAAGATCTTTACATCTGCTTCCCATGTTGTCTTCAATGTTTGACCAATTTGAATGAGACCATTTAATGCAAAAGATGAGATCTCAACATTCTTTAATACTTTAGGCACAAATCCATCAAAATATTTCTTCGATGTCTCCATATCCTCAAGGTCTTTCTCCAAAATTGTCAGATTAGGAGTAATCAAACTCCTCAACTCACCAAATCTTCCCAACACTCTTGACTTCTCAGTGCGTAGCACACTTATTTTATCCAATAGTTTGGACACTTCCTTGTCCATCTCAGTAACAGATTGTGAGGTGGACCCACAAATCTTTGCCAAGTTGTCCAAAGTCTTCTCATCATTATGAATTATTCCAACTATATATTGCACAAACCTAGAAGGATTTATGTAGTAGTGGTATATCTTCTTCCCATGCTCAATGCAGTACCTTATTCCAGAGATTTTGGTATCTAGTATGCCTAAGTCCCACTTTATTGACTAGCGTATCTCATTATATTAAGGTCATCAATAACTTTTCCCAAGTTGTCTGTTGCATCATTACCTTGGAAGGTGAGAGATATGGGTAAAATTTTATTGATTATGTCCATTGCCCTATCCATTACCCTAATTTTATTCTCAGTTTTCTTCTTAGATCTTTCCTTAGCTTTAGAAAAGGTCATAAGAGATAGCTTCATGAGCTCATCCTCATCCATGTCATCAACATTTGCGATACTGACATGTTGTTTCTTTCCAACAATTGTGCTGAAGAAGTGAATAACTCCTTACTAGGAGTAGGGACAAAAATAGACTCTTTTGTTTCTTCCTTAGTAATAGCCTTCTTCCTGTCATATATGATTTCCCTCAATTCTTCCTTTGTTATAATGCCAAGATCAATCACATTTTTTGCATTCTAGCATGCATTGTTGTTAACCTCAAGAATAAGATTTTCATTCTTTTGAAAGGGGTCAATGTCATCCTACGAGGTGTCGAAAGATATAGGAGCATCTGCCACATAGAAGTTTGGTTGTTGCACATGGTTGTAAAATTTATTTATATTATCCTCATCAATGGGTGATTCCTTTTCAGTTATTCTAGATGATTTAGGAATGTTAATATCTTTGGGTTTAACACTTTCTATTTTCATAGCTACCACAAGAGGTCCTTCATCCAAAAACAATTTATCAAGTGCCTTGTGTGTTTCTTCTTCTTATTCATCATATTTTCTGGCCCTAGATTTAGCTCTCAGATAAGGTTTCAACTGATTGATTAGTCTCTCTATCTCATTATGTGAGATAAAATGATGCATGTCCTCAATTTTTTTTGATCTCATTTTATTGTCTTCTTCTAGAGCTCTCAATTTTCTCACTTCCAAACTATTATACAACTCCTTAGGAATACTACCTTCCGATTCAATCAAGTTATTTTTGAAAGCCAACATGTGATTTATCACCATGTCTTATATTACAATCTTCTCACTATCATTGCACATTTCAAAATATCTAGATAGTGAATTTAACTTACCTTCAATAATGATCCTTTTGGCCAAGATAGGTAGATCAAGTTTTCATAGTTGCTTAGGTTCTGATTTGTCTTTCTCTTCTTTCTTTTTCTTTGCAGGGGATTCTACCTTGGGTGGGGTGACCAAGTTTTTACTCTTAGGAACGGGCCCAGAACTCATCATATTGGGTCTAGAGGACCTTGTTGTTCTTGCATATGCTTCTTCTCTCTTTTCTTCAGTTTTGACTGTTATGATCCTCTATGATGTTCTCCTAGAAGAGATGGGAGATTGACCTTGTGTTGTGACCACTATTGGAGGTGAATCAGAGATGATTACATGTTCTGGAAACTAAAGAGGTGCAGGCTCTAAGCTCTCATATTTAGTATACCTCTCTAAGATATTTTTCCTTATATCTACCATAAGTCCTTTAGGTACTGCTTTTTCTTGAGCAACTTTGTCAACAAACTTTTCTATTTTCCTCTTCCTCTCACCCTTTGATAATTCTTCTCTAATTTTTAGAGACTTCTCTTCATAATTTCCCCATCTTTCCTCAGTGGTTTCTATCTCAGATGCAAGGATATGTTAAATGTGTGGAATCAAGATCTAGGAGCTCACCTCATATCCCATTGGAGGACACTGTTGCACTCTAGGCTTAACTACCTCAACACATGAGCAATTAGTTTCTACCATAAAGCATATAGTTTCTCTGTATTTTTCCACTAATTCCTTAGGTATCCTTTCCCTTTCATTTTATTTTGAAATAATTTCAACATGCCAAATATTTAACCATCTACCCACTTCTTATCCTACATTATGTAATATCTGTTGATCTCGGCAACAATAGGTTCATCTTCTTTCCACGCATGAGGATCCATACCTGGAAACTTGTCTACAATGTTAAAGAAAATATGCAATATTAATGACCCAAATCTTAATGTATTTGATTTATCATGTTTTATCCTTCTTAGATTTTCCAGTAGCTACAATTTGAGGATCTCGCAAACATCATAGTGCTCATTTTCAACAACCATTTTGTAAGCCATGTGGATTATTCCTACACAAACAAAGTCCACTCTATTGTTATAGTACCTTTTGTAACCAAGGATCATTGTGATCAACTTGAAATCATTTTGTTTGATGTCATTTATGGTCATGGCTTGTTTATCCCATTTGGATCCAATCAAGGTCTCAACTTCCTTGTTGATGTTCTTCGCAGCCACATAAATTTTTCTTGGATTCTCTAGACCAATGACTAGGTGAATTAGGTCTTTAGTAATCTTGATTGGTTGGTTTCCAATCCAAAAGAATTGATCATGGATATGGCTAAGCATGATCTTCATCCATTCAGGCTCATCAAACTCATATAAATCAATATAAGGCAAAATATTTAGTTTTTCCAGTCTCACGAATGAAGACTTCATTTTTCCATCCTCATCCAACATGTTTAACAACTCATTGTGTATCTCTATGTCACCAATTGATTCATATTTGCAGTGTATGTAATCCCTAATGTCTTCTACATGCAACACTCTATGTGGGGTTTGTGAAAACATGCCCTCTGGGTCATCTTCCATTGATTTAAACAGATGTTTCTTGAATTTATACCTAGTTCTTTCTTTTACATAAAAAATATGAGGTGCATCCATGATTTCACACTGCCAAAACTGAAAATCAAGCTCACAGATAGATCAAAGTACCTTCTTTGCCAGACTAGGTTTGTTGATCATGTGAATACTAAAATTTCCTCCAACTGCTCAAAGATCTCTCTCTTCTTCTTCAATATTGTTTGAGTGGTAAACAAAAATTATTAAGTATGTCCTTAAATAGTTTCACAAACTATTTCTGACACTTTTATGAAATATATTTCAAAAAGCTGTTTAAAAATCAATCACCCATACAACAACCGGTGATCTATCCAGAATAACTTTTAGACCTTGTGATTATAGATATATTACCAAAATATACCCATGAAACTACACACTACATTGTAGACTATGAATCTGCATATTAGGGGCTAGATAATTAACTGGTGAATTCTTCTAATGCTCCCCCTAAGGCCATGCTTGGTCATTTAGGAAAAAATAGAATTGTTAGCATCAGGTGAAGATCTAGTAACATCTATTGCATTACCTTGATCCTTTGTTTTGATCTAATTCTTCTCCTTCCATACTTTGTCAACGATCTTGCTTCCTTCATTTACAAAGTGGCTATTAAACTCATTCACATACTTTGTAAAGCTTTTTCCAGTGTCACCAATATTTTTCTTTATTTTTGTAGGTGATCTTTTGTTTTCAACTGGTCCATTATATTTGTATCACTTGGCCATATGTCCCTCATTGTTGCACTTGAAACATGTAGCAGGTGGTCTCACAGGCTGTGACCTTCTTTGATTAGTCTGTAACTTACAGTTTCTTGGAATGTGCCCAAAATTGTTGTATTTGTGACAAATGATCTTATTAGATGCATGGGGTTGTCTAGTATAATCTTGACTCTTCCATATTTTATCTATTTTTTTACACTCATTTATTATGTGACCATATGCCCAACAATTAAATCAATAACCAAAAAAAGGTTTGGAAACATTCTTACCTCTACAATCCTTCTTCATGTGACCAAATTTTTTGCATCCAAAGCATCTCTCTTTGAAAGGTTTGATATGCTCCTTAGTTTTCTCCTTTTGATTAGGTTCTTCTTGTTGAATGGGTGTCTCATCTGTTCTACCTTCAGATTTCATTTCCTGAGATTTGGAACATTCAACTTCATTGAATCCAACTTTTATCTTGTCACCTTTAGGTTTTTGTATTTCTAGTTGTTCATCAATCTTATTACTACTCACACGAAGTTTTTCAATATGATTAATTTCCTCTACAAGATCTTCTTTAATGATGATATTATACTTCTCCAATTCTTCATAATTGGTTTTGACATCATTAATTTCTAGTTGCATTCTTCCCATCTGTACATTTGCATTCTTCAAGTTTTCTCTTTTCTTCTTTCTCTTGTTGAATTTCTTTAGTCATTTTCACAATTATGATCTCACAGTAATTCTTTAATATATCCTTTTCCTATTTTTGTTTTTTGATTAGATCAGATGAATCATTCTTAGGTTCCCTCGTAAATTCTTGTCTTTTGTTTCTTGAAAAGTCAATCTTCTCTTTGAGCCTTTTGATATAGTTTTCAGATTTCTTTAGCTTGTATTTTAATTCAGCATTAGCTTTATCCAGGTCTTCTAGTGCTGCCTCAAAGTTTTCTTCCAAACTACTTGATTCCATCTAGACATCGCTTAGGCTGTTAGGCTTTATCTTCAAGGGTCTTGCGCTCTGATACCAATTGTTGGGATCAAGCAATACTGAGAGGGCATTGTGAATTAGTATTGCAACACTTTCATTCCTTTTAAACTAATTCAAACTTAACCATGCAATAATTGAAATAAGAAGAACATACACATAAAGTAGATAACCCATAACACCATGATTTGTTTTCAAGGAAACCCTGGTTAATGGAAAACCTCAGTGGGGATGGTACCCAAAAATGATTTAATAAAAGTATTGTGTCCCTATTAGGAGACCTTGCCCTATTATAAGAAGAATATTACATTAGTACAAGTCCTTGTTATAGGATAGGCCCTGTTAGGAGTCTATAACCCTGCTAGGGGTGAATACAAAATGGAGCTCACTACTCTTACAAAGGACTCATTGTCCAATATTACACAAGTATCTTGTAACAACAAAAATAAAGTGAAACAACATATTCTATGCCAAAGTATTTCCAGTAATAGCTCGCAATATCCTCAACATTATCCTAATATCCCATTCTATGCAAACACACCTTCACAACTTCACATCTCAAAGCATATATACTCGATCTCATAATATTTCCAGTCGGCTCAAAAATACATCAAAAAATGTGTCCAACACATATTCAAATAGAAAATACGTAGTCAGTGATTATATCTCAACAAAGATAGGGTAGGACCCAAACCAAATCCAAAGTAACACTCCTACAATCAACGTGTTACTCCCTTAAACATCACGACCTCTTGTTTGCCCTGTTATACTGCTATATTATGTTCACACAACTTCAAAAGCAAGTAACTTTGTCTAGAAAAAGCCAAAACTCAAGTGATCATCACAAAAGCTTTATTATATCTCATATAACATATATTTATGTTTGCAGGCTATAAAGATGCATATTGCATGCTCTCTAACCAGAATAGCATGACTGTATTCAGGAAATTGTCTTTGTACTTAGGTATTTTTCACTTAACTGACTATCAGAAACCTACTTCCACTTTAGGAGATCATCACACAGGTATGTGTTGCCAAAAATGACAACATGTACACCTTCAAGCATTGCTCATTTGCCAAAGACTTTATTAAGAAATTAGAACTTTACCTTTTAAAATTCAAGTTGATTGCATTGATAAAAATAATAAATATTAATTAAATAAATTATTTTTACTCAATTTAAGGTGGAGTTCCTTTTTTATTCTACATGAGTTTTGGAAAACCCTAGGTTTCTTAGTTTTCCTTTATTAGGAGGATTTTGGTCATTATTCTATACATAGATTTGCAGGTTTTGGCTTTGGGGTTGAATTGGAGGAAATTGTGAAAGCTTGGAATTTTCAAGGTTTTGATTGTTATTCATGTTTTCTCTCAATTGGTGTTTTAAGGTAGGGTTTGAAACCCTCGTAGATCTGATTCTTTTTAAAGAAAGTGTGTTTCATGCCTGTTAGATTTGTTGATATTTGTTTTGGAAGTATTCTCTTGCTTAGATTTTTGTTTTGAAGCTTTTGGTGAAAGAAATCTTGTATTGTAAATGCCTAGTATTATTTGAATATTGTAGAAAGATCTTGTATTGAATCAATTTGAGTTTTTTAAATTTTTTTGTTGAAAACCTTAGGGTTTGAATCAAATTAAAACATTTAAATAATTTTGTAAATGGCTATAATTACCTTGTAGATCCAAGAAGGTTTTGCTTCCTGGTAGGAATCAACCATTAAATTTCTCATTGATTAATCCTATGAGTACACACACACACACACACACACACACACACACACACACACACACACACACACACACATATTCTTTAAAAAAAATATTTTAAAAAATAAAAAATAAAAAAATGAAATAAATAATAATAATATATGTATACAGGGGAGGGGGTTTAATTTTCCCCCAACCCGTGACATCTTGGTCATTATGGAAATAGCTATTGTAGGCAGTCATAGTTGCTACGACATCTGCTACTATTATCAGTTGTGGCTGCTACAACAATTATTGTTGTGAGAAGCCAACTGTTGTTGGCAACCATAGTTGCTATGATAACTGCTACCACAACAAAGTTGTTGTAGGTAGCCATGGGCAGGGTTGGACCCCCCACATTTAGTAACATATTTTTAATATATATATAATTAAGTTTTTATTATAATTATTTAATATAAATTTTAATATTTATATTTGTTTGTTAATTAATAAATATTAATAAAATGAATATTTATTAAGGATTAAAAGGTATTGTTGGATTTTGTTTTGATATTTATTTTGAGAAATTCATAATATTCTACATAAGGGAGGAAAATTCTTATATGTGCATGAGATACTTTTATTTGGGAAACACTTATGTGGTTGTTTATATGCTTCGTATACATGCATGTGAATTATATAGACATAGTCCGATGGACTTCAATTAACCCATTGATTGTTTTATACAATTGAGACTTTAGTGTGAATTTCATTAAGTGGTGTTTTATTGATTCAATTTTTTACATTAAATCAAGTATGAATATTTTATTAAATCCTTTCTTTTGGGAATATTTGATTTATGATTTATTATACGATTATTATGGTAATTGGGAAGTCTGTGTTGGCTTTTAGGGAAATGATACTAGAGGGTTTGTAGTATTTTATCTGTTGATCTTTGATTTTTTGTGGAGAATCTTTATAACCATTTTGAAGTCTTGATTGGATCATGTATGATTGTGTTATATTAGTGAGCGGTCTCATATACTGTATTGTGTTTCAATCTTTATTTTAGTTGACCAAAAAGGTGATGACCATTATTATAATTAAGTTTGATTTACTTGGTCACCTTATTGTTCTCTACTACGATTCTTCCATGTTCTGGATGATTATCTCTATAGATTATATAACTCCATGTTTGGAGATGGATATCATTTGTAATGATCATTGGTCTTATGATATGAGACTTTGTGGATTGTTATTATCTTTGAGATATCCATTATGGGATGGATGATATACAGTAATGTCTATATTGAGATAGACAGTTTGATCCCTGCATATGAAGTGATGTTCTTTGTTATGATCCATTACTTTACTTTGGTGATTATCATGATTTATGATTTATGAGAATATTTTGTGGTTTTTGTTTTTTCTTCTCTTTGTTCTTTGATTGGAGCATTAGGGTAGGTTATCTGAGTGTATAGATGGGAAGTGGCTTGTTTTAGAGGCATTGAAGCCCAGAAGTGGATGCCTCAGTATCCTTTGAAAGTTACTTAATAAAGTGATAAATTAACTACATTGAGAGTTTAAAATGAATTAATAAAATGTTTGTGTTCCTCACCCATACCTTGAGTGCTAGTAGAGGCTAGGATGGTTTGTGAGAAGATGTTGGTCCCCTGTGTGAATTGGATGAGGCATAGTTGGTAGCCTTTTCTATATGAGAGGTTACTGATACCGCATAGGGTCACTAGGGGGTCGGGGTCCAAAGAGACTACCTGGGTAACTCTAGAGTTGACTCATGTAATGAGACTTCTCTTTATGCATCTTATGTTTCCTACATGCGTTGGTTTCCTCTGGTTGAGTATGTATTATCTTGTAGCTAGTGTTGTACCTTTTTGAGATGGAGAGCTTTCATGATCCCTTGCCTAGGTGTTGGATTTTGGTGTTTGATATCTGAGTGGGTTTTTTTTATCTCCTCAGTACGGTGGGAGTGGACCTTTGGTTCCACATGGATGGGTGGTAGTGATTATTTTACCATTTGATATTCTGACATCCTTTTATCAATGTTGGAAGATCCTTGTAATAGTTGTATCTTCTTGTTTATCATTAGAACTTACTCTTATCTTTCATTTATTGTATTTTAATTTGTACTTAGATTATATTTACATACCTTGCAACTTGTGCAATAGATGGGGGTAATCATGTATACCTTATGGTTCACTTGTATTTGGGTATTCTTTTATGAGATGATATACTTTAATTTCATTATGAGGAAGATTTGAATGCTTATTGTACTTAATAAATTAATTTATATTTATGTAATTCTACATCAAGGAACCCTTGAGATTTATAATTTGTAAATGATTTTTGTAAATGAATATGTATTTTATTTATGCTATATTTCTTCTCCTTTGTTATTCATTATTGTTTGTAAACTTTTAAGAAAAAAAAATTATTCTGTAAACTTAGTAACATGTTTTAGGTTAATTTCTCCTGGGTCCTTGGTGGGGCATTACACAAGTCAAGCAATCAACAACCAAGAGACAAGAGATTTTTGAACAACTATGAGAGTGTAGTGGATCTGAGGAATCTGAAGCCTTGGAGGCTAT
This sequence comes from Chamaecyparis obtusa, assembly GCA_027943335.1. NCBI lineage: Eukaryota > Viridiplantae > Streptophyta > Pinopsida > Cupressales > Cupressaceae > Chamaecyparis > Chamaecyparis obtusa. The sequence continues at coordinate 831,546 of BSBK01005126.1, read as the reverse complement.
GTCATTGGAGAATGGGTAGCTGAATAAAGATAAGAAGAATATAAAGAGAGAGTTGGAAGCTTTATTTATAAGCATGGGTCAAGCGATGGAAGAAAGAAAGGTTGCAAAAGAATCCCAAAAAGCTAAGGTGGATGATATTTTCAAGTTTGAACAAGAATTTGATACATTACATGCACATATACATGAAACAAATGAAGAAAGGCAAGAAATCCTGATGGAAAATGAAAATCTAAAAAATGAGAATTAGAAACTGAAAGGTGAGTTGAAGGCTGCAAATGATTTATTGAACAAATTCAATGAAAGTTCTACAAGGCTTGATGAGAAAATTAAGAATCAAAGAATGCATGGAGAGAAACATGGCTTAGGCTTTACCGGTTATGAAGTTGGTGAATCTTCTAGGACCAAAAGGACCAAGCAAGATGTCATGTCTAGACCAAAAGAAACCAAAAGAAGTCCTGGTAAGAAATCCTATAAACCTTTGTGCTTTAATTTTCATAAGGTGGGACACACTGCTAATGTATGCAAAAGTAGACCTACTACTCATGTATGTTCTATTTGTCACAAGGTGGGCCACACCACTAATGTATGTAGGACTAGATCTAGTACTTTTGATGGCTATTGTTACAATTCAGATGCATAAGTTTGTGTGATAAGTTTTATCTGCACACTCAGATGCATAATGATTTTTTGAAAGTATAATGTGAATTTTTTTTATTAACTTAAAGTTTTGTAGTATTGCAAGTGATATTTTTGAAGTGAACGGTGTATGGTTATGTTCAACCGGTGAGCATTTAATGCTAGTATGTGAAGGAAGATAAAAGATTGTTTAGTTATCATTTTGAAAATCATGCATTCGAAGAGTAGTGATAGAGAAACAAAAGCATTGTTCGAGCAATTTACAATAATCAAGGTGATCAGAAGGTGTGTTTGTTGATATCTTGTGAAGGAAATTAAATGGTGTTCAAGCGTGTTTGACAAAAATACTAGTTGCAGGAATCTGAAAGGTACTTATCCATTTCCTTGAGATCGAATATGTTATTTTGATATTTCTACACCTAGATTGGTTGATATTACTGAGATGCCATGACCAGAATTCAAGAGGCATCCATTTAAATCAATGGAGGATGTTCTAGTGGGTGCCCTATCTAGTGTGCCCTATGGTGTGCTTCACATTGAAGACATTAGATCTTATATCTATTATAAACTAGAGGATTTGGGTTCTTCAATCATCTTTGAGAAAAATGAGAAGCTTTGTAATAACCTTGTGTTAACGGATGCACGTAAGAGGGTTTTAAACAAGGGTTTTGGGTATGCGATCATTTTTCCTATGAATTTTGATGATGAAAAAATTATATATTTTCTTATCCAAGTGCATGATCAGTTCACATGGATTGATCGACCATATAAGATCACACAAGAAGCTATCCATGTTTTAACAGGGTTGTGCACTACCAGTGATGTACCATCACTGAAGACTGTGCCAAAGGAGGAAGTTATCCAGCTGACTAGATCAGAATGGGATAAATGGGAAATGACAATCAATGGTATTGTTGGTCTAGAGGTAAAGCTTGTTGTGATGGTAATAGGATAAAAAGTTTACCATTCTAGCAGAATGAATAATATTCCTAGTGTTGTTATTCATATCTCATATCGGATGATTAAGGAGAATGTTGATTATGACTTGTGTGAAGCAATGAGAGAGAAAATGCTTCTTAACATGGAAAAGATAAATAAAGACAAAAAGTAAATACTTAAATTTGGTCACGTACTTATGAGACTATTCTTTTATTTCCAAAATTTCTTTCTTGATATTGGAAACATTACTTGGACTATGGGTGCACCAATTGTCATATAAATTAGGACTTGTATTAGAATTCTTGCCAACAAGTTCAAAGGTGAAGTATGGAGTTACTTCAAATAATTTTAGAAGAGGATGCATCAGAGACAGAGAATCTCATCTGAGATAGTGGAGAAAGAAAATGATACCATTTTTTTTATGGTAGATACCTATACATTCCTCATGGAAGCTATTGAACCAAGGACCTCATGGGTCATGCCTATGGGTTATGAGGTGGAGGTTGATATCCTAACTATTTGTCCAGATAATTTATCATTAATGCAATTAGATCCAAATTACCTAGATTTGGAACTTTTAATAATAAGAATATAGAGGTTTATAGTCAATTGAAAAAACTAGTGATAGAGAAGAAGATAAGAAAGGAAGTAGAGGAATTTTCATTAAATAAAGGTTTCACCAAGGAAATGATAGATAAGGAAATAGCTAAGTTTGAAGCAGAATAAGAAGGTACATCTGCAGTAGTGGAAGAAGGGGAAAAAGTAGAATTTATTTCTGCAACTAGTAGACAAACCAAGGGTGCTATAGCTATGAAACATGAGAAATCCTCTCCTCTTGTAAAATTTCCAGTGAAGAGGAAAGAGAAACTGACAATGGCTACTAAACCTAAGCCTACAAAGTTCAAGGAGACAACTGGAATAGAGAAAGTTATTGGTAAGAGGAAGAAAGAAAAAGCACAAAGGAACAAGGATGTTGAAAGGAGTGAGGAAGAAAGAACTTAATAAGATGATGTACAAAAGGAGATAAAGGCCAGTGGTAATAAATATAAGGTAGTTGGTTCCCCAACCATAAAATCTGACAAACTGGATATCGGTAAGTTTATTTCAAAAGATAGAATAGTGGATAAAGTTAGAAAGTGGGGTATATTAGTTTATGTTTAAAATCATTATGATAAATTCAATAAAGAAGAGCATAAGAAAATTGAGGATGCAATTGTATTAAGTATGAATAAATTGAGAAAATCTCTTATTGAGTTGCAAGGCCAGATCCCCACATCTCTATATAACAAGATTGAAGCTAGGTGGCTTGTTGCATTAAAGCATGATAAAGAATTCACATAATATGTTTTAGCTCAATTACAACTAGAGATGTCAAAGGAGGAAATCAAAGAGACTCTTGTACTAGTACATTTGAGACCTTTTTTGGATGGCAGATTGTCGGACTTCAGACAATATACTATTGATTAAGAGACACCACCAGGCGTCACAGTTTTGCAGTAAAAAAAAGTGATGGCTACGATTGGTGTCATAATTGTGACATCTTTAGTCATCGCAAAAAGGGGGTTTCAACACAACGAATACACCTCAGGTCTATTTGTAGTCATCCCACTTTCGACAAATCTCTATTGGACGTAGTTAGTTTAATGATAGAAATGTTGTACCTGCAACAGTTAACCGTCATAATGTTCCAACGTCAACCGATTGTTGGTATATTTTTTACTGACCGAAATGCTATTCATGAGACAGTTATCCATCGAAAGTTTTTAACAGATTGTCATCACTTTTTTAGTGTCATCGTAATTGTGACATAAGTCACAATTTTTTTTTAAATATATATATATTTGTCAATCGAGTTTGACTCGATTGGTGTTCTTGCATATTTGGTTATGCCATTCAGAGATGACTTTGCAGTAGATTCGGTAGCGGCTCGTAGATTATTGAGTCAAGTCTAGAGACTTGGATTTGTAGATCACTATGGTGTCTGTGATGACTTGGGAGAAGTCTTCTTCTAGGTGAACCAAGCTGAGAGACTTGGATTACAGAAAGTGAGTCATTTGATGTGACTTATGAGACATTGGATGCCTCTTCACAGTGGGTTTGTGGTGTGGTCTGTGGTGTTTCTTTGGGACTGGGTTCTTGGCAGAGTTCTATTGATTTTGGAAGCCATTGAGATGGATCGATATGACTTGATCTTGGGTCAAGACTTCTTGAGGTGAGCTAAAGTGATCATTTCTCCTTGAAGTGATTGATGTTTCTGACAGATAGTCATTTCTTTTAGTTTTGTCATCGATTATTCTTTGGTTTCCGTCGTAATTGCAATGACTCGCACTATTTTTTAAAAATAAATATATATTTGTTGTACGTTGATTGATATATTAAATTATTGAGCTTCTCTTTGTTTCGATAATAGTTTAAAATTCTCTACTTAACAGGGCCAACCACGTGAAGGTGGAAGCTCATCTGGCCCCTCCTAGGATCCTCTTATGACCCTTTACGACACTTTAAGACCTCTAAGATGTATTCTTAGGGATCGTAAAGGGTCATAAAGGGTCATAAGGGGTCCTAGGACACAACAGCTGAGAAACATAAATGTAGGCATCATGGTCACAATTGTTTGGAGACACAACATAATTGAATGCTACACCCAGATGATGCAACACAACCACTACTCCTGCAGTTTGAAGTGGACACTGCGGGATCCAAAAACCAAAGATACCTGCAGTTCGAAGTGGACACTGCGGGATCCAAAAACCAAAGGTATCTTTGGTTTTTGGATCCCACAATGTCCACTTCAAACTGCAAGAGTAGTGGTTGCGTTGCATCGTCTGGGTGTAGCATTCAATTATGTTGTGTCTCCAAACAATTGGGACCATGATGCCTACATTTATGTTTCTCAGCTGTTGTGATACCTACATTTATGTTTTGTAGCTGTCATGTTTATTTGCATGTTCTTTGTGTTTGGATTCTCTCCCTCACATAAAAAATAAGATTTTCCCACTCTGAATCAAGAATGTGTGTGCAACACAAGAAAAATATGCATGGATAGCAGGTGGAGTTGAGAAGACCCATCACGTTTACATTTTTTTAATAGGTCAACATTACAATGTTCACAATGGTCTATAACTTAAAATTTGCAATTAAAGACCTCTATAAAAAATACAAACATGTTGGGTCTTTTAGCTCCACCTATTATCCATGAATATGAATTGAGATTGCATATTGAACTAGGTGTCTCCTTCTGCATTTCCTAAAACCAAGAGACTGTCACAATTAACATCTAAAATCATTAATGAACTTTTGTTATTATTAAAAAGTACACTAGTCTCCTTTGTTTCTCGTACACCATCTCTATCGGCAAGTTTCTTCATGGATGGCCTCTACTTTCTTCCCCACTACAACTGTAACCACTATTCATTCTCTTGTGGTCATTACTATCTTCTCTATTGATCATACCTCCACTGTAATTTCTCATATGAAAATTTCCAAATTCATTGTTTGGTATTCCTTCATCTCCCCTCAACTTCATCACTTATGTGTATGGCTTCTCTCCCTCACATCGAAAATAAGATTTTTCCCACTCTAAATCAAGAATGCGTGTGCAACACAAGCAGAATATGCACAGATAGCAGATGGAGTTGAAAAAACACAACACGATTACATTTTTTTCATAGGTCAAAATTAAAATGTTTGCGATGGTCTAAAACTTAAAATACGCAATTAAAGACCTATATAAAAAATGCAACCCTGTTGTGTTTTTCAGCTCCACCTGATATCCTATGTATATGAATTGAGATTGCATATTGAACTAAGTGTCTCCTTCTGCATTGCCTGAAACCAAGAGACTGTCACAATTAACATCTAAATGGTGCATCTCATCATCACAACTAATCCACCTTAAATAATTGATTAACCATTCTAGACAAGATGATGATTTAAGGTTTTTTGTGAAGCTTCTAACTTGGTAGCTGCAATTAGCATTTGTATTACAAGTTTTGTTGTTGTTCAAGTATTGTGTTTTAGAAAAGAACCCATTGAACATTCTAATACTAATTTCTCCCAAAATATGAAATCCACTAAAATTTAGAGAAAACCTCTCCAACATTACAACAGTGTATAAAAGGAAACTCAGTGTATAAACATGGAACTAAGCTCAAACACATGTAAATAAGCATCAGTCATTATCAAATAAACATCGAGAAATAAACATCAGTCATTATCAAATAAGTTGCATAAATGAGAATCTTTTTTTTTTTTTGGCTTTTTCTTTTTCTTTTTGCTTCCCTATATTATTGTAGAGGCTTATCCATGTCCAGAGTGTCATTTCTTCTCGGTTGTGCACTTGATCTCATTGTCCTTTGCAAAGGCGGGTCCTCTACAATAACAAATAAAAAGCTTCAATTAAAAACATATTATCACAATTGGGGTTAATATAAAAATATATTCATTATTGTTACAATCATTTCAATACATTAAAAACATAAACATGACGCTCTTTACCTTGTCCAACCACATCAACTTGCCCAGCGGCTTGAACCTCAACATGATCATCGGGAACAACGTCCTCTACATCCTCTGCAACTGCAATACAAAATGTTTTATTAATCCCAATACATTATAATTAAATTTTTATTACTACGCCAAATTCAATTTAACATGTTTTCTTGTATTAAATATTCATTAATCAAAATTCGAATAGAAAATGTATACCTTGAGTACTACAATTCACATTAGAATTGATGCCTCCTTCGTGCTCGACTAGTGTAGTATCAATATCGGTAGGTTGCATTCCAATGTAAATAATTAGTGCATTTCACTTTAAAGTTTTAAACAAATATATAATCAGTGTTTCCTTACTTAAAACAAATATATTCACTTTATGTTGGAACTTAACATCAAATACAGTAATTGGTAAAGTTTTCAACTTGAAATAAAAATCAATTGGCTTATTTACCTGATCAACAGATCCAGTAGAAGAACCTTGTGCACTCATTGCTCGGTATTGTTCAGCCACGACTTTAAATAAAAATCAATTGGCTTATTTACCTGATCAACAGATCCAGTAGAAGAACCTTGTGCACTCATTTCTCGGTATCGTTTAGCCATGACTTTATAGCCTTGTTTGTAGCCTATTTTTTTGTCCTCTTCTGTAATCGGTTTTTTGAACTCTAAGGCCTGCATTTTTTATTGGTATCATGAATTTTTATTGTAGTGAATTTCATCAAAACTAAATTGATTTCAATTTAATTATAAATATTTGCATATGATTTTCATTTACTAATACTTACAACTCGTGCAGCAAGTTTTGAATAGCCACCCGAGCCAAGCTTGTGTTGCCTGTGCTTTTGTTTTCTTGTTGTTGTTGCCTTTGTTGTGTCAGGAAACCTATGTGATGTTTGAAATATGTTAGATCACATAAGTACAAAGAGTAAATAGTACATAATTTCATTATTAACTTTATCACGTACCTTCTTTCCTCAGGTGATAGTACTCATCCACTATGTCTTGCACTTCTCTCAAGTGCATCCTTTTTAAGATCCTCCCACTCATTAATAGGAATATAGGGCGGCCACTCGTAATAAGGATTGTGTTCTATTTGGGTCCTGTAGTTGTCCCTAATATACTTCAAAATAGTGTCCGCTTTGTCAAGGAGTCTAAGTCTATGAAAGACTTTGGGTCCAAAAAGTGTTGTCATAGAGTCAATGAGTTTATTCTTTAACCCTTTATCTTGTACTGACCACCTTTTAAGAAAAATAACTATTAGATTCATAAATAAAGTGAAGCTACCTTTTAATATACTTGAAGAAAGGGATGAAATGAAATCTAATATTGCAATGAAATCAAAATATGATAACATTTGCGTATGGTTGGCCCGAAAATGTGCAAACATTCATCATTAAGTTTTTCATAAAATAGATTATTCCTTGGAAGATAATTACGAGATTATTATAATTAGTTATTGCAAGGGACCACATAGGGGGTTAGTGCATTACATTATGAGTATTATATTGTATAGTAAAATAAAGGATCAGTCTTTAAAGTACCTGGAAGCTGGGCTACTCTCAAGGGAAGTCCATCTTCATTGCTCATGAGAAATTTATCACACTGTATTGTTCCAATACATTTAACATGATTACATCTAGGAATTGAGTCATCGCCTCCTACATAAAATGAATCCAATATTACAAAATGCCCCCTAAAAAAGAATATATAGTTCAAGTGAAATAAACACATGATAAATAAGAGAGAAAAAGATGAGTCTACTTACCAATAGTAGGTGTTGCCATCGCATCTATGGTCATGCTACATGTTTCCAACATTGTAGGCGGAACTACCTCTGTGGATCTCATCCTCGTACCAGGTGTTGTACTCAACATAGGTTCAATAGCAAGTGCTGAACAAAAATGTTGTTAGAGCATAAAAAAATATGGATAACCATGGACAAGATGGAGGATAAAACATGTGATATACCATCTGAAGTATTTTCATATGAGGTAATGTTCTTTAATCTATTTAGCATAACCTGTAAAGAGAACACATATATATTTTAGTTAATGACATAAATAAAATAGTATACTATAAAAATTATTATTGAACTTTTGTTATAATTAAAAACTACATTAATACTTACTCTATAGTTCTGAACATGACCAATCAACATATCTGATGCCCTCTGTATTTCAAGAGTGTGAGGTTGAATATTTGTCATTTGAGCTAACTCTTTTGATATTGCATGAAGGACCTTTTCCAATGCAACCACAGGATCAACCTCTGATAAAAAATCAACATCGAATGGATCCTGCTCATTCTGTGGCTCCTCATGGACTACTTGTTCCTTTCCCTTTTTCTGATCAGCACTCGTTTATGAGAACAATATTATTAGCCCTTTATTTAAAAGCAATCCAAAATAGTAGAACAACAAACAATACACATTAACATACCAAAAAATAAGCATTAACATTTTCTTTGTATGTGCATTTGTACAACAACAATGATTTTTACCTGTCGGGAAGAAGTCCCATGAGAACTATCACTGCCATGCATATCATGTGGCTCTTGATCCATACTATAGCTCTATATTTCAAAAAAAATCATTCAGACATGTTAAAACACATGTGTTCTTATTCTAAGTTACGTTGAATAATAGATAATTATCAAAATGTGTACCACCTTATCCATGACAATGATGGGGATTTTTGTATCTATGCAATTCAAATTGTAATCGATAAGCAGCTCCTCATCTCCATGTATTGATTTGATCGCACATACAAATACATGATTTCCCTTGTGCACCTCAAATATGCAATTGGGTTGCTTCTTAGTTGACGTAGGCCATGTAATGTTTATAAAACTTGTAATAGTCCCTGATGCTTTGGGTCTTCCATCAATGTATATAGCTACTTTGTTCACTGGCTTTTTGTTGTATATAATTTGTGGCAAGTGCATACCTACACATACTTTTTTTATATTTAACAATCTGCATCTAACTACTGTAATCATAACAAGGTCCGACATACTCCATCAATTCGACAACTTTGTTGTAAGAGATCTTTATGCCATCCATGGAAAATAGGCCCAAACCATGTAATGAAGATGGTGCTATGCGATATATCCTCTTTCTAACACAAAAATTAGTGTTTATTGAAGGAAGCTCATTGGGGACCCATTGTTTATGTAGATGTTTGTACCTAAACGATAGCTCAGAGTCTCCTTTGCTCTCATCATCATAAGAACACGACCCCCCTTGAGCAAGGAAAAATTTCATGCATTTATTGAATATCTTTCTGATCTTTTGACCTCAAGTCGATCTTATCGAATTACATGTACTAAATGTCTCACTTTCTTCTTCCATTCCTAGATTTTTCTCGCTCAAGGAAGACAATTTTGACAAATACCTATTCGTTGGTACCTGCACTTCATGTAATGAGAAAGACAGGTGGTAATGAGAGAGATATTTTACAAATGATAAAAGACATTAATCTCTATGGGGTGTATTGACTTGTACCTGATAATCCATGAGACTGCATGGGATACCTGACATAAGATACTAGTTATATAATTAGACATACATAGTTCACTCCATAGTTTTCATTATATCTTGTGAAGGACATTATACATTGTTAAAATTATCTATTTATCCAACAATATTTTGAATATCTCAGCATTGCATATAACTAAACATCTTAGCATTGCATGAGACACCACTATTGTGGCATTTTATCAAATAATTCTCGTGCCTTGCCAGTGTTTTTATTACATCTTGTGAAGGACTTTATACATTGTTAAAATTATCTATTTATATTTTCAGAATTAGCTCACTCCATTGCAGGGAACAAAGAGAATCCCCTATGATTTAACATCATTGAGATGCCTCCTTTCATTAGCTTCATGTCACCTTCTCATAGCTTCTCATAGCTTCTTATGTGTTTCATCCTTCATTTATACACTTACTTCGACCAAACTTTTAATTTTCTGACAGATTTCACCAAAGGCTTTGTAGGAAACCAAAAGCATTATAAATCATGAATTCGCTATAAAAATAATGTATTTCTCAAGATTTCAAATTGACATTTTTTCAAATGGTTGGCATGTATGTTTATTCAAATGGAGTTATATCATTTGGAATGGATATATGATCGGTTGATATCAAATTCTATGTCAAGATTTACAGCATTAAATTGATCATAGTTAGAAGACTCCGACACAAGAAGAATATGAGTATAGCCAATTTTCAGAAGAATATGAATGAATGAAAACATACATAAGTGGATGAACATAAATAATGAAGGTACCTGATATTGCCTAAAGTAATGAAGTGTTGACCCTGGGTTCAATCCAGTATGCTCATGTATGATCCAGAAACTATAAGGAAAGAAAGGATGGAGTTAGATCCAAAGGATCTAAGCAATGTCTGACACCATATTATTGATCCTCATCTACAATTATGCATGTGCATAGTTAAGCCATACACTTCTAAAAGGAACTATGTTATAGAACATGTGCACTCAGGAAAATGCACTTCATATTGCAGTCATGACTTGAGGTAGGCATTCAAGCTTTGTCTTCTCATTAAATCAATTTCATTTTGATGGCATTTGTTGATTTAATTGCAACACCAGCTTGGTTATAAAAAAAAAAGAAAAAGAAAAAGAAAGTGTCATTTATAATTTTTGTGAATTTGAAGAGCCGCCTATTTGATTGGTCAGTGCTCTATTTGTTATATTGAGTTTACATCATATATTTAGTCTTAATAAATATCTTATAAAACAACATAAAACTAACCCAAAATACTTTATCTTAATAAAATCTTAATAAAAAATATATTTAGTCTTAATAAAATCTTATAAAACAACATATATTGTGTGAAGTGTTTGATCTCTCTTTATTTGTTTTTCTATAGATATTCACTAGCTATGTGGTACTCCCCGTTTATGATCATTTCATGAAGAAATGTCTTGATGGCTCATGGTCTGCAAGCTAGGGCATCATACATTGTTCATGAGTTTATTATTTAATACTGGCATTGTTTACATCTTTTCATTTGGAATGCTTGATGACCCGCAAGCTTTGAGAGTTAGGGCATCGTTGTTATTACCTTCAAGGAATTGTGTGAAGTGTTTGATCTCTCTTTATTTGTTTTGTTGTTGATATTCACTATGTGGTACTCCTCGTTTATGATCATTTCATGAGGAAATGTCTTGATGGCTCGCAGGCTACAAGCTAGGGCATCATGCATTGTTCATGATCTCACTGTTTGAGCACTAACCAATCAAATAGGGACATGAGGTGCTCAAAAAGTGAGCTCATAAATAATGCATGATGCCCTAGCTTGCAGCCCACGAGCCATCAAGACATTTCTTGATGAAATGATCATAAATGAGGAGTACCACATAGTGAATATCAACAACAAAACAAATAAAGAGAGATCAAACACTTCACACAATATATGTTGTTCTATAAGATTTTATTAAGACTAAATATATTGTTTTATTAATATTTTATTAAGACAATATTTTAGGTTAGTTTTATGTTGTTTTATAAAATTTTATTAAGATTAAATATATGATGTAAACTCATAATTATACTTGATATATATACTTCAAAGGAGGAATTATGAAATATAGTTGTAGGTAGTTATCTCTTCTATAATGATGGAGGAGTGAAAGGTAATGATCAATGAGGTTGCTGCTATTAGATCATACATTAATACACTTACTATTTTGAATTTGAGCTCAGGCATCATGCAATGTTATTGCTATCATTGCATGCTTTTTGCTGTTGTGCACCATATATTGTTTTATACACTATTTATTTCATTGAGACCGTGAGCTTTCCATTTGTAATGTATTTTCCGTTATTGGATCAATGCTACCATGTTGTTGAGGTTGTAGATGCATTGAATCACCACTGTCATTCTATTTTTATAGCAGCAATATAACAAACAGAGTACCGACCAATCAAATAGGGACATCAGTAAGACATTTAATGCATTATTACTTTATCATGATCATAAAAATTTCATTGGATCAAAGCACATAGAATGTGGGTAGATGCATTGAATCACCACTTCTATTCTATTTTGATGAAGAGGAACTATGTTATAAAATTTTAAGGCATCAAATTTTATAACCGTACATATATTTTATGAGTATAACTATACAACAGAAGAGCACCCACATGCCTTGGTTGTTGTTGGTCTATGAAAGGTTTTGGTTTGCCTTTCCCAATTGAGATGTCATCCTAAGATTCAAAAAGACCAAGGTAATAATAATTCTTGAACATAAATGCATGATTGTGGATCTTCAAGTAGGATTTGTGATGCAAAGGAAGAGCACTTATATGGGTTTACCCACATAAGGACAATGGTTTCATTCATCTTTCTTTCAAGTGCTCTTGGGTACTTTCCTTGGACTCTAGGCTTGGTCATCCTATAGGGGTTGAACTAAAATTATGAAGGCAATAAGGACACATAGAACAATAGGTTTGGAGACTTAAACTTATGTTCAATTGGTTTGGGGAACTAATTACTAGATGAGTGACTAAAGTACCCTATTTTGCATTATTAGATGATCTTGTTTAATTTGTGTTCATTTCATGCAAAGATACATGTAAAGGAAAAGAAATTTTTACATCTAAAGATTACATGTATATATATGAAAAATAACTTGTATATACTATACAAGGAAAATAAATTTCAAAAGAAAATGCAAGAGTACAGGCATACATAAGAGGATGGACATAAATAATAAGGGTGCCAGACATTGCCTAAAGTGATGAATTTTTGACCTGGGTATGAATCTAGTGTTCCCTTGTGTGATCCAGAACCTACAAAGAAAAGAGAGATGGGGGTTAGATAAAAAAATATCCAAGCAATGAATGACATCCTATTACTAATCCTCATCTACAATTATGCATGTGCATAGTCAAGCCATACACTTCTGAAAGAAAAACCATGCTACAAGACATGTGACTACATCATTCAAATAGTGCAACAACAACACTAGATGTTGTTGTTTCATCTGGTGTTGCTATGACATCATTTCCAAATGATGCACCCACAACAGTCGCACACCGTGCCCATCAGCACAAGGCAGTCATGAGCAAGCGTGAGTAAGCAATGGAAGGGGGCATACATCATCATCAAATTAGAGGAGAAAAGCATCAAATCTGCATATTAAGGGAGGAGTACATCATGGATTTCAAGTAAAGATCATAACATCACAACATGGTTGGCAGCCCCAAGGAGGCCCCATTGCATGTAGTGAGTAAGCTACATCAAAACAAAGAGGTACACAAATCTGCATCATCTATACATTAATGCTATGGCATGGAGTATATTTGAATCTATATTTTAAAGGATAAGTAAGAAAGCTGCATGATGCTAGTGAAATTAACAAAGGTACAAATCTAATGAAGTAATGAAGCTACCCACATTCTATGTGCTTTGAGCCAATGAAATTTTTATTATCATGATGAAGTAATAATGCATTACATGCCTTACTGATGTCCCTATTTGATTGGATGGTGCTCTATTTGTTATATTATTGCTATCAAAATAGAATGACAGTGGTGATTCAATGCATCTATAGCCTCAAAAACATGGCGACATCGATCCAATAATAGAAAATACATTACAAATGCCAAGCTCATAGTCTCAATGAAATAAATAGTGTATAAAACAATATATGGTGCACAACAGCAGCAAGCATGAAATGATAACAATAACATTGCATGATGCCCAAGCTCAAATTCAAAACAGTAAGTGTATTAATGTATGATCTAATACCAGCAACCTCATTGATCATTACCTTTCACTCCTCCATCATTATAGACGAGATAACTACTTACAACTATATTTCATAATTCCTCCTTTGAAGTATATATATATCAAGTATAATTATGAGTTTACATCATATATTTAGTCTTAATAAAATCTTATAAAATAACATACATTGTGTGAAGTGTTTGATCTCTCTTTATTTGTTTTGTTGTTGATATTCACTATGTGGTACTCCTCATTTATGATCATTTCATGAGGACATGTCTTGATGGCTCACAGGCTGCAAGCTAGGGCATCATGCATTGTTTATGAGCTCACTGTTTTAGCATCAACCAATCAAATAGGAACATGAGGTGCTCAAAAAATGAGCTCATAAATAATGCATGATGCCCTAGCTTGCATCCCGCGAGCCATCAAGACATTTTCTCATGAAATGATCATAAACGGGGAGTACCACATAGTGAATATCAACAACAAAATAAATAAAAAGAGATCAAACACTTCACACAATGTCTTGAAGGTAATAGAAATGATGCCCTAGCTCTCAAATCTCGCGGGTCATCAAGCATTCCAAATGAAAAGATGTAAATAATTTCAATATTAAACAGTGAGCTCATGAACAATGTATGATTCCCTAGCTTGCAGCCCGTGAGCCATCAAGACATTTCCTCATGAAATGATCATAAATGGGGAGTACCACATAGCTAGTGAATATCAACAACAAAACAAATAAAGAGAGATCAAACACTTCACACAATATATGTTATTTTATAAGATTTTATTAAGACTAAATATATTGTTTTATTAAGATTTTATTAAGACAGTATTTTGGGTTAGTTTTATGTTGTTTTATAAGATATTTATTAAGACTAAATATATGATGTAAACTCAATATAAAAAATAGAGCATTGACTAATCAAATAGGGACATGAGGTCCTCAAATAGTGAGCTCATAAACAATGCATGATGCCCTAGCTTGCAGCCCATGAGCCATCAAGATATTTCCTCATGAAATGATCATAAACAGGGAGTACCACATAGTGAATATCAACAGCAAAACAAATAAAGAGAGATCAAACACTTCACACAATGCTTTGAAGGTGATAGAAATGATCAAACACTTCAAAATAGGGACATGAGTAATAAAATAGGGACATCAGTAATAAAATAATACACTTATTATTTTATCAACAACAAAACAAATTAAGATATCCCTATTTTATTAATGATGTCCCTATTTACATGTTTTCATCAAATGACCCAAAAACATCAAGAATGGTCCTATATGGTCACTAATAGCCAACTTTAAGAAGAATATGAATGTATATGCAAACATACATAAGTGGATGAACATAAATAATGAAGGTACCAAACATTGCCTGAAGTAATGAAGTGTTGACCCAGGGTTCAATCCAGTATGTTCTTGTATGATCCAAAACCTACAAGGAAGAAAAATATGGGGTTAGATCCAAAGGATCTAAGCAATGTCTAGCACCCTATTATTGATCCTCATCTATAATTATGCATGTGCATAGTCAAGCCATACACTTCTAAAATGAACTATGCTACAGAACATGGGTGTGTGTTAATGTGATTCAAAAGCTATTATGGAAGATTGTTTTATTATTGAGATAAGGATATCTTAATTCTACAAGAATAAATGTTTTGAGAAATATTTGAATTTAAATTTGACAATAACATGAAGAGTGATATATTTCAAGCTTCAGCGAGACTTCATACCACGCAGTGTTCGTAGATTACGTTCAATGTGTTATTTATGCTTGTATTGGTGGGAAAACTCTTGAAAACGTGCAAAAGAGATTGCATTCAACCATGTTGTTTACATGACACATGTAGTTTACCTCCAGCCTGAATCAGTGTTGAGTAAAAATCTATGAACGGTGCATGGTACGAAGCCTTGCTCAAGCTTGAAAATGATAAGCATTATGATGTTGAGGTATGGTGTGGTAAGCACAAGTATAGTTTCTCGTAAGCTGCTATTGGTATAGTTTTTTTTTTTCAATAGTTGCAAAATCCAGCTTCTCCTATACTTACACGTATTTATACATTTTGTGCTTGGCTTTAATGTCATGTAAATTTGAGTGAATGGTAATAATATTTAAGAGCAACAAGTATGGCATTTTAAACAAGTATGCATATACATTATATAACATGAGTGATATATTTTAATGTCAATGGACATAGAAATTGCAGTGAAACTCTATAATTTATTATTGTAAGTGGACATAGAAATTGCAATGAAACTCTGTAATTTATTATGGCTCGATGTTGTCTATCCATAGTCAATATCTATTTAAACTTTACGATGATACTTATATGATGGCTTAAGTAAATTATTCTTACCTTGAGACTAGTACACCATGGGATTAGAGGATGGTTGTTATAATAGCAACTGTGTGTCTGTTGGATACTTTTATATTTTGTATTAAATGATGATACATATGTGTTTCTTCCTTTTACAACAGTTTATATTCTGATACTTATATCTTGAATTGTCAAATGACCAATGAGTGATAATTTCAAATGTGTAACATAATTAAAGGCATGTGAATTCATATTGTACTTAATCTGAATGCCACTGTGTAATGTTTTTACTTACAATATTTTGAGACCCCTCTCCATTTTAAACTAACCTATGACTTCAAAGGAGGAATTATGAAATATAGTTGTAGGTAGTTATCTCTTCTATAATGATGGAGGAGTGAAAGATAATGATCAATGAGGTTCCTGCTATTAGATCATACATTAATACACTTACTATTTTGACAGCAATAACATTGCATGATGCCAGAGCTCAAATTCAAAATAGTAAGTGTATTATTTTATTACTGGTGTCCCTATTTTATTATTGATGTTCTTATTTGATCTAATAGTATCAATATAACAAACAAAGCACCAACCAATCAAATAGGGACATGAGGTGCTCAAATAGTGAGCTCATAAACAATGCATGATGCCCTAGCTTGACACCTGTGAGTTATCAAGACATTTCCTCATGAAATGATCATAAACGGGGAGTACCACGTAGTGAATATCACAAAAAAAAAAAATAAAGAGAGATCAAACACTTCACACAATGCCTTGAAGGTAATAACAACGATGCCCTAGCTCTCAAAGCTCGCGGGTCATCGAGCATTCCAAATGAAAAGATGAAAACAATGTTAGTATTAACATTCATATTTTTTCATTAAATCAACAAATGTCATCAAAATGAAATTAAGTTAATGAGAAGACAAAGCTCAAATGCCTACCTCAAGTCATGGCTTTCATATAAAGATCAAATGCTAAGAAACTATGTTATAAAATTTCATGCCAAATTTCATCAAGAATGGTCTTATATGGTCACTAATAGCCAACTTTCAGAAGAATATGAATGAATATGAAAGCATACATTAAGTGGATGAACATAAATAATGAAGGTACCAAACATTGCTTGAAGTAATGAAGTGTTGACTCAGGGTTCAATCCAGTATGCTCTTGTATGATCCAAAACCTACAAAGAAGGAAAAGATGGGGTTAGATCCAAAGGACACTATTAGGGCACTATTTCTCCTTGACTGTATTCTTTTTGGGTCTGATCTATTGTATTTGTTTCTTTTTTTCTTTGAATCATTATTTACAATTACTTTTGATGCAATATTTCTGTGAAGAACAAGAACAAAATGGTGAACGAGTGTATTTGACAAAGATAAACATAACACATTTTGTTGGGCTGATTGGGTTGGTCTGGTACCATTAACATGGCCTGGCCAGATATTAAACAGTGAGCTCATGAACAATGCCAATATTAAACAGTGAGCTCATGAATAATGTATGATGCCCTAGCTTGCAACCCGCGAGCCATCAAGACATTTCCTCATGAAATGATCATAAACAGGGAGTACCACATAGGGAATATCAATAGCAAAACAAATAAAGAGAGATCAAACACTTCACAAAATCCCTTGAAGCTAATAGAAACGATGCCCTAGCTCTCAAAGCCCGTAGGTCATCAAGCATTCCAAATGAAAAGATGTAAACAATGCTAGTATTAAACAGTGAGCTCATGAAAAATGTATGATGCCCTAGCTTGCAGCTCGTGAGCCATCAATACGTTTCCTTGTGAAATGATCATAAATAGGGAGTACCACATAGTGAATATTAATAATAAAACAAATAAAGAAAGATCAAACACTTCACACAATGTCTTGATGGTAATAGCAACGATGCCCTAGCTCTCAAAGCTCGCGGGTCATCAAGCATTCTAAATGAAAAGATGTAAACAATGCCAGTATTAAACAGTGAGCTCGTGAACAATGTATGATGCCCTAGCTTGCAACTCATGAGCCATCAAGACATTTCCTCATGAAATCATCATAAATAGGGAGTACCACATAGTGAATATCAACATCAAAACAAATAAAGAGAGATCAAACACTTCACACAATGCCTTGAAGGTAATAGTGTATGCACCCAAAAATGTTCGCCTAGACTTTGGGCCCCATTTATTTAATTTATTTATCTCTGAATCAGTTTTATTAATAATTAATATTTTTCAACACTATCAATTTCTTGATCAAGTCCTGATTCAATCATTCGATTATTTTCCATGGGCTAACCATTTTATCCTAAAATCTTTATTTAATTAAAAGGAATATTTCCTCCCCTTTTATTAAATAAAAAAGCCCCACTTTTCCTCTTATCCTAAGTTGCACAAATAAAGCATTATTCCTATTTTATAAAAAGAGAAAAGTACTTTTTGTCTCATATGGACACAAAAGTCAACTCCTATTTTCTCATTGGAGGATATTTGTGCACAAGGATCAAGCTTCCATTTTTCTCCACTGTTGATTAATTCTTTTGCCTCTTAATCTCAATGGTCCATTTCATTTCATTTTTTATAAAAAGAGAGCTCTCTCCTTCATTTTTCATACCCATCTCTTTTATGCTAATGTTATGCTGCAGGTTTTCTAGGTTATTTGGAGCTTATTGAAGACATTCTACATCAAGCTTTGAAGACTTGCTTTTCATTGTTGCATCTCATTTAGTTGCATATTTCCTTTTTTTAGTTGCATAATCATGGCATGTTAGCTTAGTTCCCTTTTATGCAATAGATTAGCTTCACATAGCTTAATTAGGGGAATTGTAATCCATTGCTATTTCCTTTCTTAGTTTAATTTGCATTGTCATTTCATAGACTATTTTGCATCATCATTTAGATTTGCATTGCATTTTCATACTTTGAATCCATTTGGGGATATTGGCATTGTTGCCCTTGTCTTCATTGTGAATCTCTCATTGTATGGTTTACTAGCAAGGCCACTAGTTTATAGCTCTAGCTGAGAGCAAATTTATCAAAGTCCCTTGCAACTCCATGCATAGAGAGCTATGAGTCGCTTTGTGAGGCCTCATTGTTGAGCAACTTTGCATGTAATGGTTCATAGAAGTGTGGTCACTTTTGCACCATACATTTTTGGCACCCACCGTGGAGCAGAGAAGATAGAATTTGTCCTTTAGTTTCTTGCATTTTCGTCATTTTTTGGATTAATTTTCAGATATTTTATGTTCTTTGTTTTCTATCTCAGAGTATCGTGCGACACTTCTCAGGTATATCATGTGATAGACCTTATAATATGGGTGTGACACTTCACTTAAAGGAAGAATCGCCCGCCAGTATTAAGGTTTGTCACCTGGCATCGCGCGAAGTATCACCTGCATGTTCTGAAGTGTATTGCCTAGACTGAGGTATATCACTCGGGTATAGGAAACTATGTCACGTGATTCTGGTGAAGTCTGAGGTATATCACCTGATTTGACAAAGAGTTGCAATTTGGGTTTTATTATCTGAATCTGATCATATTTAGTTTTTTGGTTTACTTTATTGCATTTAAATAGATCTAGCTTGTATTTCTTAGCCTAGATTAGTTAGTTTTTTGCATCATTTCTATTTAGATTTTGGATTTCCTTAACCATAATTGTCTAACAAGTTGTGGTTTTAGGGGCTTTGCTTGAAGGAGATTGCCATAAATTGCATACTAAAAGGCTACTAATGGTTTTTGCAGGGCTACCCAAAGCATAATCAAAAGCAAAAAGAAAAAAAATTTCAAGTGTTTATGATTTATTTCCTTTCAAGTGTGGCATCTACTAATTGTTTTAGGAATCTTAATACCTTGTGGAAGAGATTTTGAGGTGGTAGGAGAAGTATGCTCTTCACCTTTAGGTGAACCAGAAAATCTTGACCCATCTTAAGGTTTTGGAAGCAAGGGGGTAATTGAATTTGCTTGGTGTGTTTGGGAGAATTTTTTGAGATAGGGGAGTATGCTCTTCACCCTTGAGGTGAACCAAAAACCTTGAACCTCAAAAATCATCCACTCTTTGTTTAGATTTAGAATCCTTTAACGGGCCTGCTCTTGAGCAATCAAGAGGAACGAGCCAAGTGGAGACAAGCTTTTTGCCGGCTATTCCAACTCACTATAATCTCAAAGCTACCTCAGACACTAAAAACCTTGGTAGACATAACACCTGTCTTCGCTTGATGTGAGTAGCTCATGGGATTGTGACATGGGAAAAGCATTGAGCAAGAATACTTAACGTACTCTTGAGGCCATGAGGTTTGAGTCCTTTATGAGGAGCAAGAGGGGTGTTATGAATAGAAGCCCTTACTAAGAACCATAGGTTAGAGGCCACCTATTGTAGCCACTTATCTTCTTAGTGCAAGGATTGATCCAAGTGGACTAACCCAGATCACCCCAAGATACTCACCATATGTATCCCTTTGGTTGTTTTATTTGACACTTCCACAACAAAGCCAATATCTCTTGTGGGCAACCACTTGGTGTGAGGCAAGGGGACATCAAGTTGTGGGCTAATTTGGTAAGTATTGAGCCTTGTCTTGTAGGTAGATATTGCTTGAAGTGTCTTCGATTGTGTGATACCAATGTAAACGTTCTCAACATACAAACAATCGGTAGCTTCCATAGGGTGCAATTTTATTTTTGATATCACAAGTGTTTGTCTTGGTGAGGTTGCTTTTGCCCTTGTTTCAAGTATTTGAAGACATGTTTGATCACCTACTATTTTTAAACCTATCCAATTGCTATTAAATTTGTGATTGAAATCAGACATTTTCACCCTAACATTCAAAAAATCCAAAATCAGACCTTAAAACCTTGAAATTTTGCACACATTTGGTTAAAAACTGCATCAGTATCACCTGCTTAAGAGAGAAATATCATGTGATAGTTCACCTGGAACTGTATTGCTTGATTGTTGTTAAGTCTGTCACCTAGCAGTGTCGAGGTATATCACCTGGTACGGTGCGAAGTATCGCCCGGTCCTAGGTTTATCGCACAGCCTGCCTAGAGTCTGTCGCTTGGAAGTTTTCAGCAGTATTTTTAGTTTCGGTCATTAAGTTGCTTTTAGTACGACCCGACCTTTGAGTAGGATATCTGGTCTTGCTGTTAGAGACCTATTTTGACTGCAAATTTCTGATTTTAGCCTTCTAGGGATCATTTCAATTGATTTATAAGGTTGCCTTGAAAATAATTTGTCGACTCAAAGAGGTATTTCTAGTGAAAAGTTTGTCTTTAGAATTGTTGATTACACCCTTGGAGAATTCTGATCCTATTATTGTCCAAATCATTTTACATATATCTCAATTTCAATTTCAATTTTGGCTAAGTCCAACCTCTTGATTCAAAAGTGCAAGGGTATTCACCCTTTGATTTGAAGCACCTCTTTGACAGTGTTGGTGACGCCTTTTATTTTTCTACCTTTTCATCTTCTCTTTGGACAATAGAGAATCTCAATTATCCTAGGTTGGAATTGACACTTTGAGAGATTGACCCATCATTAAGAATCTCTTTATTTCATGTTAGTTACAACAAGGTACCAAGTCAATCAAGGGAAGCGACCCCCTGTTGTCTTTAGCCAGTTACCACCAGTTAAGACTCGTCAACAGCACAAGGGAAAAGAACCCCTTTTCGATCAATCTCCTAAAAGTGAATCTGAGGTTTGTTTTAATCCAAAAGGTAATCCTAGTGAAGTGAGCACCTCTTTAGTACCACTTTCATCAAGTATGGACATGAGTTACACTTTCACTCGACAACAAAGAGAAGCCATGAATCAAACTCTTGAGGATATTTTCCAACGGCATAGGAGTACCAGAGTGTATGGTGGTTCTTCTCATGCTAGTCCACCTAGGTCACCCCCCAACAAAACAAGATATTTTGATACTCATCAATGAGCTAACAGACATTATAGGCAAACTTAATCAGATTTAGGGTCACAACACAAGGACCAGAACAATGAATCTAGTGACCATCACATCAACGTAGCCAACGCAATAAGGCATTCAAGACAATCTTCTCCACTTAAAGATACCTCTTGATATGCAAATACGAGATTGAAAAGCATTGAAAGGGAGAAGCAATCCTATCTAGATGAACAAGCCACCAAAAAGGAGAAATTTAGACAACTAGAGGAAGAGGAATGTGCGTTATTAGACATAAGAAAAAGAGTCACCCAAGAAGAAGAAGATAGGCTCTATGCACAACAACTCCAAAATCAATTTAATGGGAGGGGTACCAATAGTGGGACCAACTCACCCCCATCTACCCCTTCACCAAGTTCTAGAAGAAGGTGAAGGATTCCCTCAAGGTCCCCAAGTCCTAGAGGAAGAAGGACTTCAAGATATGATCACCATAGGAGACGATCACCTCATAGACTTTCAAAACAACCCTCCCAATGAGCACATCATGGTTCATGACATGGAGGAAGTTATGCCAACTTTGATAAAATGGATTTTATGACTATGCAACAAGAACCATCTTTTCAAGCATATGTGGAAAGATATGTGGAACAAAACAAGGACCAATTCTTAGAAAGTCTCATCAACAAAGGTGCTAAGGTCCCATATAATTTTGATGTCCACCAAAAGATTAAGAAATAGAATCCTTCAACCAATGAGGTGATCATGCAAATGCAAAAGGATATAGAAAGGATGAGGGCTCCTAAGAACACATTTAATTTGGACTCCATATGTTCTAACCCTATAGATAAAAGTGTGGTGATGATTGAATTTCCTAAGAAGGTTGAGTTCCCAACTTATGACAAATATGATGGCATTGGTGATCCTCATGACCATGTTAGACAATTTTATATAATGAGCTTTGTTTTTCATCATGAAGACTCCTATTTAATGAGATTATTCCCAAGGAGTCTAAAAGGTCAAGCTATGGAGTGGTTCACCAACCTTACTCCTCCAGTGAAGACATTTAAAGAACTTGTCCAAAGATTTATCCAACATTTTGCTTACAATATATCTAGGTCAGTCACAATGCTTGATTTGTGCAAACTCAAACAAAATCAAGGAGAACCTTTTGTCACCTTCTTGCAAAGATGGAGACGGTTATGCTCAAAGTATCCTAGGACAATTCCTGAGAAAGAAAGAATAGACATCATTGTGAGCAATTTAATACCAGAGCTAAGGTATGAGGTTAGGGAGATCCCATTTAATTCTTTTGATACCATGGTAGAAGGGGCATGTCACATAGAGGATGTCCTAAAAGAACAAGGAATTTTGGCTAAACCAACTAATAACAACAATGGCCAAAACAACAACACTAATGGTAATAAGGACAAAAAGAACCCTTATTGGAACAAGAATAAGCAAGTGGTCAATGATGGAGTTGTTGACTCATCTCAACCTAAGAATGAAGGAGTTCTTAATCTCTCCAATGCAGTTCAAGCCATGAAGCTGCAAACATCTTCAGCACAACAAGAGAATAAACCCAAGTATCAAGCGAGACCTAAAATAGAAAAGAGGCAATTTACCAAACTTGGGGACTCCTATGCAGGCATTTTCAAGATGTTAATTGCTCATAATTTGGCACACCCCCAAGATCCTGCAAAGCACCGCATACCAGATCCTAAGCCTCATTGGTGGGATGAGAAGGCTTTTTGTGTCTTTCACAATGGAATTGGACATGATATAGAAAATTGTTTTAAACTTAAGCATCTTGTCCAAGAGCTTATTGAAAGTGGACGGTTACAAGTTGATGGTTTAACCACTAATGTGGATCACAAAGCTTTTAAAGAACCCTTGCCCAAATATAAGAAAGGAGATAATTCTAACAACAAGAACAACAAGGCTGCTATCAACTACACCTACACAAATGTTGAAAATGTTATTAATATGCTTGAAGTTGTTGATGATAATGTCAACATGATGAGAGGGAAAGACCCTTATGGATATGATGTGGATTCAACTCCTATGCCTAATGAAGGACCCATTGTGGTACTAAGAGGTCCTCACTCACGAAGGATGTCTGAACCCCTCAATGCAGTCACTAGGAGTCAGTCTCAAGCTCCCATTGTTATTAGAGGTCCTAACTCTAGTAATTCTAAGCAGCCAGTGTCAAAAGGCATTCTTCCTAAATCTGTTGTTGTTCCTGAGTTGAATTATAATCTTGTTGACCAATTACAACGTACACCAGCACATATTTCAATCTTTGAGCTTTTGAAATTGTCCCCTAAGCATAAGCATGTCCTTGAGGATGCCTTGCGAGTGGCTAATGTCCCTAATGATATAGATGTAGATCAATTCCAGAATATGGTCAACCACTTGGCCAGCCCTCACTACCTTACATTCTCAGAAGAAGATGATAAGTCATTAAGCCACCCACACAATTTGGCCCTTCATATAGAGGTTATGATCCACAAGACCCGTGTGAGGTGCGTGTTGATAGATGGGGCTGCTGGGCTTAATATTTGTTTTTTGAACTTATTGAAGGCCTTGGGTTATTCAGAAGAAGTCATTGATACAAGGAAGAAGATAACTATCAAGGCTTATGATGAAGCAGAACATAGTTCTAAAGGATTGGTTGTTCTTCCTATCTGAATTGGTCCTGTAGAGAAAGATATTTTGTTTCAGATTGTTGATGTCGATCCTTTGGCTTACAATATTTTGTTGGGTAGACCTTGGATACATGAGATGCAAGTAGTCCCCTCTACTTATCATTAGTGTGTGAAGTTCCCTTACAATGGAGTAGAAGTTTGCATACCTGGGGATAGCACATTGTCAGTCAACACAATTTCAGCAGGGTCTCACATTCCTTTGAATAGGGAAGCTGACACTTTTGATACTACATTTGAACAATGCAAGAATAAATTCAAGACCATAGATCTTGGTATGGGGGATTACAAATTGGATTCATTCACAAAATTGCCAATTTCCCCTAGATCTTATGGCAAAACTTCTCAAGAAATGAAGCCCTCATCTTCAGCCATGACATTGTTCGATAAGTTTGTGGAATCCTCAATTCCAATTCAAGACAAAAAAGAAGAGGTTGTCATTAGGGACTGGATTTATCAAGAAGAGAAATACCTACATAATGAGAATTTTTCACCTTCCCCTAGAGCTTATGGGAGAGGGTATACATTGGTCAAGAATATGGGTTATCCAGGACATGGTCCCCTTAGTCACAGGTTGGATGCTAAAGTTGAACCTCTTAACCATGCCCTTTTTGGATGAAGGAATAAGTCAACAGTTGGCTTAGGTTTTGAAAATAAGAAACAAAAAAGTTCCCCTGTCTTAGCTGCGATGGATAGTGACAATGACTCAGACTACACACCTAATCTTTCTAATCAACAAGACATGTCTGATGATTGGGTGCCTTCAACAAATCTCCTTTGGGGAAATTCAAAAGATTTGACAACTTACAGTATTCCTATCCTAGTTGTGATGGATAGTGACTATATGAATGCTAGATTAACAATGGAAAGTGTTGCTATCCTAGCTGCGACAGATAGTAACAATTCTAGTGTTAGAGAAGGGGAAACTCTTCCCAATCTTGAGGCTTCTACATCACAAGGCCCAAATAATGATTCAGAAATAGACTCACATGAGTTCGAATGGGACTCACTTTCAAATACAACAGTTGACTTAGACATGGATGTTGTCCATACTTATAGTACTCAACCCGATGTGACTAACGAGCCTAGTGTAGGACTAGAGGATTGGACTCCTTGAATTGCCTTAGTGGACGACGCTTCGTTTGGTAGGACAAATCCTGACTCAGGTATCTTAGGAGGGGACTTGATGAATCCCAATTGTATGGTCACCAGAGATAACACCTTCCACATAAACAATGTCAAACCAGTCATTGACTTACCCCTTGTTCACTATGACCTAATTGACTGGTCTCAGTGACATCAAGAGCCTAAACTCCTCACTTTTCAAAATGACTACGAAATTGCCTGCTATTTGAATGCTCTTGAACTTGTAGTCTCTTCCACCAGTGAACTGACAACAAGTATGACAGATCCTGATATTAAGTACCTCAGTCTAAAAATAAAAGAAAAAGAAAAAAAGAAAAATAGGTATGATGGTGAAAACCACTTTGTGGCGGTGTCAGAACTGAAAATAGTAAAAAGAAAAGACGTATCTGAGGGTGAAAACCTCTTTGAGGTGCCTAAGGATGGGGTACTTAATAACTTTCCAAGTTACTTCCAAGATAGGTCATCATTTCTTATTGAGCCTACACAACCAGTGAATGTGAATACAGAAGAGGCTCCCCAAATAGTGCACCTAGCTCAGTCTCTATCAGCTGAAGAAAAAGAAGCATATATAAAGTTTTTGCAAAAGAAGAAAATCAACTTTGCTTGGACATATTCAGATATGCCAGGGCTTGACACTAATCTTATTATACATCATCTATCTATAGCTCCAGGAATAAAATCGGTCAAACTTAAGTTGAGGAAAATGCATCCTCACATAGCTCTCCTTGTAAAGGCTGAATTAGAAAAACTCCTCAGTGTAGGATTTATTAGAGCTATTTTGATTATGCTGAGTGGATCTCAAACATTGTTCTAGTTTCAAAGCATGATGGATCCATTTGTGTATGCACAGACTTCAGAGACCTTAACAAATCATGCCCAAAGGATGACTTTCCACTCCCTAACATAGACATGATAGTGGATATGACTACGGGCTATGAGATATACTCTTTAATGGATGGTTTTTCTGGTTATAACCAAATAAAAATAGCTCCCGAAGATCAAGAGAAAATAGCTTTCACATGTGCATGGGGAACCTATTGTTGGAATGTCATGCCATTTGGCCTAAAGAATGCAGGAGCAACATACCAACGAGCTATGACCACAATTTTTCATGATATGATGCATAAGAATATGGAAGATTATGTGGATGATACCTTGGCTAAATCTAGAAAATGGGATACACACCTCGACGATCTGGAAGTAATTCTAGATCGCATGGCACAGTTTCAACTTAGATTGAATCCGAAAAAGTGTGCATTTGGAGTTGCCTCAAGTAAACTCCTAGGATTCATAATTTCAGCAAAAGGAATAGAGGTTGATCCTAAAAAGGTCCAAGCTATCTTAGATATGCCACCTCCAAAGAACATAAGTCAAATGAGAAGTCTTCAAGGATGACTCCAATCTATACGGAGGTTTATTTCACAACTTGCAGATAGAGCACAACCTTTCAATAAAACATTGCATAAGGGAGTCACATGTGCATGGAATGAGGATTTCCAAAAGAGCCTTGATCAAATAAAATAGTATTTGGCTAATCCTCCAATTTTGATGCCTCCTATTCCAAGGAAACCATTGATTTTGTACATTTCAGCAACAGAGTCTTCCTTGGGGGCATTGTTGGCTCAATTAGATGGCATTGTTGGCTCAATTAGATGACATTGGGAAAGAAAGGGCCATATACTACATCAATCGTACTCTAGTATCTTATGAGATCAATTATAATAACATTGAGAAGTCTTGCCTTGCAGTAGTGTTTGCTTCCCAAAAGTTGTGACACTATATGCTTGCTCATACTTGTAATACCCCAAAAATGGGCTATAAGTTCATTAATCTTCTATATCTACAAATCGAACGAAATCAACATCGAAGTCCTAATCTAAGGCACATCTAAACATCATCAAATCCTAATTGATTATCTTAAATTCTGCATCGGGGAATATTCCTAGCAATATTCTTAATTATCATAATTATCTTTAGTTTTATAATTATTTGGCAATAAATCACATTTATCCTAAAATTTGATTAATTAAATATTTTGCATATTTAATTAATTAGATTTAATATTTGCCACTTAATTGTTTAATTAAATTTAATTCTATCTATTATTAATTGTATTATTTAATTTTGACAATAAATCAAAATTCCTATGAATAATTGATTAAATTCTTATTTAATTAATTAAAGCATATTGTCATTATTTAATAATATAATTTTTAATAAAAGTTTGGTAAAATAGTTAATTAACCCATAAATTAATTATTTTATTTCAAAAATCAGTTAAGTGGAGAATAAATCACTTTATTTATTTATTAAATCATAATTATCCATGTGCACATTCAAGGACCAGTTAAACTCAAATTGAAAAATCAATGCAAGTTGTTAGCTTTTTGAAACTCAACATCTTTTTGAGTTTTAAAGTTGATCTAAACTTCTAATTCGAGTTGAACTGTGCTTTTGCATGATTTTTGTGACTTAATTATCTTTATTTAAAAATAACTCAAAAATCAACCTAAGTTATTTGAGTGATTTATGACTTTTTTTCATGCACCTCCAAAGCCCTGAATTTCTATAAAAACAAGGCTCAGCTCTTCATAATTCATCCACAAATTTGCACAATCACGCTGGAGAATTGAAATTGGGAGAATCAAAGCTCTTGCGAATCAACATCTTTGTGAGATCAATCTTTTTTTTTTTTCATACCATTCTTAGATAGTTTCATATCAAGTTTTTCATATAGATTAGTTTCATATCAGTTTTTCATTCTTATTGCATAGAAAATCCAAAAAAATAGATTAATTGCATTTAATTCATATCTAGATCAATTGCATTCAAATCCTTCATTTAGGTGTCATCCAGGTTACTGATCTCGATAACAATCTGAGAACATTAATCTCTCACCTACTAGAAGGCAGTAAATCGCTTGGTTAGAGTAGATTTCAATTTTGCATATTTTGATTATCACTAACCTCTAATGTTTTACTGAGTGTTGTGTCTACAGATCAGGTACAATTTTTACACACACATTTTTGGCACCCACCGTGGGGCCCTGAAATGGGTTTCCAATTCAATTCTATCAATTTCTATCTTTTTCTTCTCGGGATCTGTGCAAAATTGTGATTTTTAATTTTTGTCCGTACATCTGTCATACGAGTTTCTGACAAATGTCGTATGGGAGCATACCCACTATTGTATGATATTGGACCCACTATCGTACGACAGTCTATCAGATCGAGACTTGTTTCATCACATACCCACTATTGTTTGGGAGCTCAACTGTCGTATGGTAGCATACCCAGTGTCGTACGAGTTTCTGGACTGTTGTCTGGGAGCATACCCACTGTCGTACAAGTTTTGGTACCAGATTTCAATTGTCGTTTCATTTTTGCAAATAGTTTTTTAGATTTGATATTCGGATTTTGACTAACAGCTAACCCTAACAATTGAAATTTACTGTTTCTGATTGATTTCTGGTGATTTTGATTGGGAAAAGCGCAAGAATTGCTAAAAATTAGGTAAAATCTACTAAGCACGTTGCAAGGATCACAAGGTATTCTCCTTGTTCTGAAAACATTTTGATTTGGACTCAAAATAAATCTCTCACATGTCAAGCTTGTGTGCATCTTTTCATGCTTTTGATCTATTTCTACACACTTGCATAATTTGATACTAGGTTGTGATCCCTTAAGGATTCATTAAGTAGTCTTAGAATACTTGTGATTGATCTTGATTGCTATCTTGAGTTATTGGACTCGCTAATCCACCGACCCCTCATTTCCACCCCGTGGTTGCAATCTCAGCGCCATAAAGGGGAGGGGTCAAGAAGACAGAAGCATTAAGTGTTCCACTTGGCAACTCTTTTGTGCTTTTAGGAACTCACTTATTTTCTAAGTTGGGGACTTGTTTTCAGCTTGTGTGAGGTGTTAAGTGTTCCACCTTATGGACTCATCTCATATTCGCTTTAAGCGTTAAGTGTTCCTCTTTCTTCTTTTTGGGTACTTTTGGTAGATTTGCTTTCAGGAATATATCTGTGCTCACATAGTAATTAGGCCCTATGAACACTATTCATGATTCTTGAGAGATTGGATTCCTAGAGAAATCTTTCTTGATGATAGAATCCTTGTAGGTAGGGAGGATACTTAGTGCGTTTCACATTCAACTTGGTTAGTGTGTCTTCTCTTATTGATCGACACATTCTCTCTTTAGAGAGGTTGATAGATCACGTGGGGTTGATATCATGAGCTTTGGTGAATCAAAACTAGTTAGTGTGTCTTCTCTTATTGATTGATACATTCTCTCCCTGGAGAGGTTGATAGATCATGTGGAGTTGATATCACAGACCTTGGTGGAACAAAACTTTGTCTTAGCGTGTCGGATTAATCTGTTTGCTTTGTTTGGGTTAAAAGTGAAAAGGTGTCAAAAACCTTGGATCTGGAGCCAAGTCCCCTTGTGGTATAAATTTGTGAGTCACCTTTAGAGAGGTTTAACCGTAGCGGACAATCCCTTCACAGGGCAAACTGCGTTGATAGAACCTTAAGTGGTCATAGCCATTTCAGACGTGGTAGTGACAACCACTATATAAATGTCCTTGTAGAAGAAATCTCCATGGGTATGGTTCATTGTTGGGTTGTCAAATCTCCCTAGCAGCTCTTAAAGATTAAGTTCTCAGACTGTGTCAAAACCCTGGTGCGCTGGGATTGGAGTTCACCCCTTTGGATCATAAAAGTTGCAGAGTCAAACCATTACTAAAAACCCTAGCGAGGCCAAATTTTTCACTCTCAGGTATATGTGTGTTATTGCAAAACTTTTCAGAACATACACAATTAGTACTCTCAAGGATTAGCACAATTTGGTCACTTGATTGTTCATGTGCAAGGTTTCTTTTGCCCTTGTTCATTATTTTCAGACGTGCTTGGAATCACTTGCTTGCTATTCTGCGTGCTTTTTTATCTGCTTGGCTATTAAAAATGATCAAATCTGGTATAACCTTCAAAATCTGGACAGTACAATTTGCAAACAATCCAAAACTGAAAACCTTAAGTTTTGCAAAATTTGACGTAAAATTCTTTTTGGAGTCAAAAGTCATTTTAGGAAGTCAAAAGTCGTACGAGTTTTGTCAAGTGTCATTTCAGTATTGCCCATCTGTCCTATGATTGAGAACTCAGTGTCGTACGAGTTTTCAAACCAGCAAATTCAAGAAAGTTAAAACCCTGTTAGCAACTATCGTACGAGTTTTGTCAACTATCATTTCATTGCTACCCAACTGTCATACGAGTTTAGCAACTGTCATTTCATAGACTACCCAGTGTCGTACGAGTCTGTAGAGTGTCATTTGGAAAAATTTGAGAGAGTTGTCAGAAATTGTCAAATTGCAAGATATCCAATGTTTCTAGCCTAGTTTCAGAATCTGTCAAAAATATCATTGTGTCAGGAACAAAGTAGTAGCTATTGAGAACCAGGACACATGTCTCAAAGAATCAGTACACAAGAGGAAGAATCTCTAATCACAGCTATGATGAAGCAGCTGCAAGCTATGCAAGTTAAACTTAACAATCTTAAGAAAGAAAAGGAATCTAAAGAGTTCTCCATGGAAGCTCTATGCCCTTTTTCATTTGATAAAGACTTGTACATGTCACCATGCACCCGGACAGAATTTGAGCAATGTGATAACCCTTATGATACCTCTTCCACAGAGAGTGACACATCTAGCTTTGGAGACTATGATGACTATGATGATAGATAATGTAATGATACCTATGACACCTCTGTTCCTAAGAGTCCTTATCGTGTGTTCCTACTTACTACAAATGGGCCATCACATTGGATAGATCATGATGGTGATCCATATGATTTTGATTTTGAAAGAGATTTTGATGGCTTTTGTGGACAATACCTTGATGATGATCCATCTACTACTGTTGAGGACTATAAAATGCATCGTGCTAGTTTGAAACATCAATACTACAAGGATCTCTCCTCTAAGGACTCTCCTACTGAAAATAAAGATTATCTTCTCAAGCAAGATCATGATAATGTTGGACCTTTGTCTTGTGATGGTTCCCTTCCATCCCCTACTTCTTCCAATACCCATACATTTCTTAAAGCTTCTGAGTCTTTCAAATATTTCATAGAACCTTCATCTGACACAAGCCCTGATACTTTTCATGCGGTTCCCTATAGTTATCCTCTAGGGCTACCTCTTAAAGAAACTCAAGCTAACCTTCACTTGGCTGCAAATACTTTCAATAAGGATAAACCTAAAGAGCCTAAGCCTTCATATGCTATAATCCCTACTTCAGCTAGTCCTCCACCATCTCTTCCCAAGTCATCCATACAATTCCAACATGCTTCCTTGTCCTTCGAAGTGGCTCCATGTCAAGAGGACTCTAGAAATGATAAAGAAAAGTGTTAGATTTGACAAACGCAAATCATCCCAAGAACACCTGCATGCAAGACTATCACAAAGAAGAAGCAAAAAGACAGAAAGCTATGGCGGCCAAAAGGCCAGAGACTGCAAAACTATGTTGCAAGAAAATAATCTTCTATTAACAATGATGAAAATAATACAATCTCCTTATGAATTACAAAGCGGTGAATCCTTATAAAGGATACCGAAACCCTAAAGGAAAAAACCCTAAAGAATAATGAGATGCCTAAGTCTAACTTAAGTGTAGAGAATAATAGACTAATAATTAAATAAATTAATTATTAGCTATAATATGACTACTCTAACACCCCCCCTTAAGTGTAACTTAGGGAGAAGCTAAACAACTAAGGACTACAAGATGCATGAAAACAAAAATGCATGAAAGAGCTATGGGTCCCGGCAACAAGGCCTGATCAGGTACCCAAAACATAAAGCAAAAGATGTCCCAGAGAAAGGAACAAGAAGAGAGCAAGAAGCTCCTCCGAAGCATGTCTGAAAACTCTGTCAGAAGATACTGCTGGAACCCCCACTGAAGTGCATGACCAGGTAGAGAAGACAAGTGTCTGAAGAGCTGATCAATCGAAGAGGTGACCTCCAAAAAAAAGGAATGAATGAGTGTCTATATAGTAGATGATCCATCTCACCGAAATGCATAGGTGCCTAGCCACTGCATCCGCCTAGTACATAGGAACAAAAACTGAATACGTAGATCACTCAACCGAACCAAGGAAGCAATAGAACCAACAGGTGAACCCCCCCATAATGCTGAACTGGGAGAGGTGACAGGAACACTGAAATGCGATGCCAGAAACAGCTGCAGAAGAAGAACTAGGAACACCAACAGTGCAACAGAAGCACACACACAGGATAAAAGGTGGTGTCATAGACACAGTCTACATGGGCTAATGTCGTGGAAGGTACGCTCACTTGACAAGAGTGGATGCGCCTATAGTGGCAAATGCATCAGAATCCCCCCATGGCACTTTATAACTGAGTGCGAATACTAAAACTGAACCAGGTGAAAAAGATCCCAGAAATGCAGAAGAGGGCACTTTATCTTAGTGCATTTACAGAACAAAGATACATCAGAAAGAGCATACAAGCTCAGAAGTCAGAAAGAAGAGTGCACTAAGAAACCAGAAGAAGAGATCCCCGGACCTGTAGAACCAAGCACACCACCTGAGGGCATAAACTGCATAACTCGGAGGAGTGAAAACTTGGAGCAGAATCTGGAAGAAATACCTCTGCCATTGAATAGTACATAGAATCAGCTTTCCGACGATATCTCGTTTGCCGAAAAAGGAGTCCGGATGAGCCAGATATGACTCCCGAAAGGCAAAAAAAGACATCAGACTTCAACAGAAAAAAACACTATTGAAATGGTAGAATCCAAAACCCTAACCTCCATCATCAGAAAGAGCTCGGAAAGAGCTTTCCGACGATATAAAGAAGTCAGAAAACCGATACCGTATGCACAAGATACGGCCAAAAAACCCAGCTACCCCTAGAAAAAGCTCTAAAGGACAAAAAAAACTTTTTTTAAGCCCCGGGGGCTGGAATTACAAAGCCCCTGGGCGCATGGCGCACGCAGGGGGCTGGAGCTGGAGCTCCCGGTCGGTCATATGACCGGCCGCTGAGGGCGGCGGAGCCGGGAGGAGCCGCAGAGGAGCGGGGGCCGCGGAGCCGGGAGGTGGCGGAGTCGGGAGGAGGCCGCAGAGGAGCGGGGGCTGTGGAGCCGGGAGGCGGCGGAGCCGGCGGAGGGTGCTGCGGCAGCGGTCTTCGGCGGCGGCATTCTCCGGCGGGGTGCGTGGTGGCGGTGGCGGTGGATGATGCCGGTGCCGGTGGCGCAGTGGTGGCCGCCGGGCGGTGCCTGGGTGGCCGCTCGGCGGCCAAAATATATATATATTTTTTAAAAAAAATCGCCGATAGTACTCGCCTCGGAGTGCGTGCTAGGGCCGTACGACCCTGGTATGCAAAATTTTTTTGCCTCAGATGCCACTGTGTCCAAAATGGACAATTTTTATATGGATTTAGGGGTTCTTGGGCCTTTCGGACACAATGGTGGTGTCCGTTTTTGCCCAAGGTGAGCCAAATTTTGGCTCCCCCCAGATCCACAAAAAAAACTCCTGAAACCCTTGTAAACCTCCTGCTTCTGAAACACTTCAACAAAACACGAACAACGAGCAGCAAGATGGCTCTGATACCATGTTAGATTTGACAAACGCAAATCATCCCAAGAACACCTGCATGCAAGACTGTCACAAAGAAGAAGCAAAAAGACAGAAAGCTATGGCGGCCAAAAGGCCAGAGACTGCAAAACCATGTTGCAAGAAAATAATCTTCTATTAACAATGATGAAAATAATACAATCTCCTTATGAATTACAAAGCAGTGAATCCTTATAAAGGATACCGAAACCCTAAAGGAAAAAACCCTAAAGAATAATGAGATGCCTAAGTCTAACTTAAGTGTAGAGAATAATAGACTAATAATTAAATAAATTAATTATTAGCTATAATATGACTACTCTAACAAAAAGAACATAAAGAAAGATCAAGATCAAGAAACCTCCATGTCATCCACTCCATTTCATGATGTCTCTTATCCACCTCAGGGTTTTTTTGATCCTATAGCCCCTTTTTCATGCATTCAACCATGTCTTAAGTCTTCTCCTAAGCAAGATCAAGTTACTACTTACACTGTTGAGCTTATTAACAATCAAAATAACCTTACTACACTTTCGCTTTCCAAAGATGATACTTCCATTAAGGTTGGTAAAAATGGTGTTGTTACTTCCAATGTTAAGCCTATTGAAAATCAAGAGAAAATTTATGTGCTTATGCTATCCAAAGATCCTTGTCAAGATCAAAGTCTTCCATCTTCTTGTTCTACCATTCCATGTTCACTTCCACTTTCTACTCTTCCTAAGTCTTTGCAAGCTTTGAACAATCCTATCAAAGAAGGTGCTCATATTCAAGATGTCCATGATTCTATTGAAAATTCTAATGCTCACTCTAAAGATGTTGATATCTTTGGTTGTCATATAGATGCTGATGAACTTATTGATTATCCTTTTGTATCTTTCACATCCATCTTTGGACCTCTTCCACCACTACTAAGAGCTTCACATCTGCCTTCCATCTTGGGTCCTTATGTCCCTTCACTTTCCCCTCCTAACTCTCCTAATTCACTATCCATCTTGGGTCCTTACATCCCTCCATCTCCCATCTTTCCTCAAGATCAACGTAGATGCATACCCTTGAATCTTTTTCATCCACCCACCCATCTAAACCAATCATATCCTCCTTCTTCCACAAGTCCCAAGTATTTTAGAAGTAACCTGAATGTTCAATACAAGAAAAAGAAGCAATACAAGAATTCATCAAAAAAATATCACCATGTCTCCTCTAATAGACATGGAAACATAAAGTCAAAAAAGATATCTAAGAAAAAAACTACAAGACAAGTATGGGTTCCAAAATCCATCATTGAAGATATTCTCTCTATATCATCAAAAAGAAATGAAAAGCCTAAGGCTATATGGATTCCAAAGTCTCTCTTGAAAGAGTCTGGTGTTGAGAAAAAAGTAAAGTTGACATTCAAGCTTCCAAAAGCTTCCACTACATCTCCTTCCAAAAATATTCTTCCATTTCATGCACCCAAACCTGAACCTCTGCTATCCATTCACCATATTCCTTCATGTATTCTTTCATTCATGTTTCCTCCAGCCTCTTACCACCCTTCAAGGTATGTGTTGATGTTGATCTTACCTTCCTTTCCATCTACTCTTTCACAATCCTTCCATTCATTATCCTTGTACCTTCTATCCTTTTTCCTCATTTGCATATTCCTCCTATCTTCCAACCTCACTCACTTTACATAAAACCTTCTCCTTCATTTTCCTCTTCCATCTCCTTTTCCTATCAGCATCTTTGAGTGTATCATTTTGTATCCTTTCAAGGAGCATTATCTAAAAAGCTTGCCTTCTTCTAAAAAAAAATATAATAATAATAATTTGAAAATGTGCCTTGGTGAAAACCTGGAAACAGGCACCTTGGTAGCAAAAGTAAAGAGAAATAAATTCATCCTATGGTGAAAACCACTCCCTTGTGGCACCTTGGATAAGTACCATGATGAAAACATGGCAATCAGGCATCATGCGTAGTTCTTCTACATATTTCATCCATTTCATCTTCTCTCTTTGATCTTGACAATGTTGATCTATACACGAACATTTAGCTATCTTGTGAGCTATCTTACGATGATCTTACTTTCATTCCTTACATGTTTATCCTTCATATCTATCTTCCTCCATTCATTTTCACTTGTCGCTATCTTTTTCCCCTTTGGTCTTGATCTAATAAAAGAAAGAGTAAAACACAGTGCTATGAAGCCTCTTGACATGTCTACTCTTTTGGACTGCATCCTTTCCTGCTCTAGCATTACACTTTTGTGACTTATCCTATGCTAGCCTTTCATTGCTTGTCCAAATGCACTTTACATGACAATTTTTTCCCTAGCTTGGGTATTCTTGATGAGTTTTCCCTTGAGGATTTCTTCACTTCATTCTCCTTCATTCTCTTGTCTTCCATCTCTTCCACCAGCTTGTCAATCCCTCTTGTTCTCCACCTTGCTAGACATTGGGACTGCATGATATGATCTTACTTGGGAGTTTGCAATGGAAAAAGATGTTATCAAGTATACCAAGTATTAGAATCAGTATCAAAATTAGTATTAGAACCAGTATCAGAATAATTATCAGAATTAGTATCAGAATCAGTATCAAAATCAGTATCAGAACTAGTATTAGAATGAGTGTCAAAACAAGTATCAGAACACCTACTGAGGCTACACCTTTTGCTTTAGTTTATGGGTCTGAAGCGGTACTACCTATTGAGGTTGAAATCTTATCACTAAGAATCAGAATGCATGGTCTAGTAACTGATGATGACTACAAAGTGTCTAAGTTGCAAGAACTTGAACTACTAGATAAGTGCAGACAAGCAGCGTATGATCATCTCAGAGTATATCAGAAAAGAATGTCTAGAAGCTACAACAAAAAAGTCAGACATAGAGAATTTCAGGTTGGCGATCTAGTGTTGAGAGAAAATCCTAAAAATCAATCACATCGAGAACGCAAGGGAAAGTTCAAACCCAATTGGCTGGGTCCCTTTGTTATCACTACTACTTTTGGCTCTGGTGCCTATCAACTCTCAATGACTAAAGGAGAACAACTCTGAGAACCAATCAACGTTCTCCATCTGAAGAAATTCTACGCCTAAGGCATTCAGTCTATGGTAAAATGTCTTGAAAAAAATTATAAAAATTAGAAAAAGTCCTGGAAAAAATGAACATCTTGGTGAAAACCTAGCAATAGGTGCCTTGATGATTTGCAAAAAAAATTAGAAAATATCAAAAAAAAAAAAAAAAAATTGAAAAAATGAAAAATACACCAAAAAAAAAAAAAAAAGAGAAAATGAAGAAAAAGTGCCTTGGTGAAAACTTGGAAACAGGCGCCTTGGTAGCAAAAATAGAATCTCTACCAAGATGGTGAAAACCCGGCAAACGGGTGCCACTTGTTCAAAACGCTCCATCTATCAGCACAATCTTGGTCTTTCCTAGCTTTCAGTCTTGCTTTAGTTTGTACATATCTCCCGGTTTGTTTCAACATTTCTAATTTTTAATAAGTCGGTCTGTACACCAATCGGCTCAAGCGTCTGTATCCTATCAATGTTTAACACTTGGGGGCAATCAATGTCATATCTTATGGTCTCCCATGTATCTTAGATGGATCATATCTAGTCAAAGTCATTTGAAGCTTCATGTGAATCAGTCAGTCTATTTTGTCTCCAGAAAGGATTTTGCATCTACAACAATGCAATCAAACATCAAAACTCAACTGAAAATAATCTATGCTTTTCATGCTTTTATCTCCTTGTATGCTTACTGATTTGCATTGAGATTTTTGCATATTGTGTCCTTTCGAGCTCTTCAATGATGTCCTTTATAGGATTTAGAGGGTGATGACTGGGGGCATAATCTTTTCTTTGTCTTCTGCTTGTATATGAAAATCTAACAACTTTGGAAATTTTGGATTGAAATGGTGTCCGACTGTAAGAGCCTCTATCTCGAATTGGATGGTCATGCGTACCTCAACCATTGATACCCAAAAAATTTAAGGAAGTTTGATCTAACTATTGTCTTTTTGAATGAGTTCTTTCTCCTACTGTGAAACACGATCTTACCTAAGAATGTGAACGATAAAGGGTCACTATGGGTAATTCACATTGGATTTAGAATGATCTCTTGAATGTTTGATGTGTTTGTAATGCAAGGCGTATTCAGGTCATCACGACGTTTATGTTTTGATGCTTGTACAAATTGCTATATCAAAATGGACATGATATTCAGGTCATCCTGGCATTTGTGTCTTGGTGCTTATATCTAATCCGACATTCCAAAAAAAAAATCAATATTCATATATCCATGGTTGTTGACCAATGGGTGTTGTATTCATTCTTGTGCATACAAATCAATATTCATATGTCTATGGTTTTTCATAGCTAGTGGGCATTGTATTGATTTATCCAGTTACCTAAAAGTTCAATGATGATAACAAATCGACATATGATCAGTGAGTAGGTCCTAGGTCTTAGGTTGCATTTCATTTTGCATGTCTCTTTGCATTTTGCCTGTTT
The DNA here is from genome assembly GCA_027943335.1 of Chamaecyparis obtusa. Lineage (NCBI taxonomy): Eukaryota > Viridiplantae > Streptophyta > Pinopsida > Cupressales > Cupressaceae > Chamaecyparis > Chamaecyparis obtusa. The sequence continues at coordinate 792,512 of BSBK01005126.1, read as the reverse complement.
GCATGATTTCACAATGGCTGAACGAACTTCAATGCTTAAATGATTCTTCAAATTGCATCTTCAAATCTAACAAGAGCTGAATCTTACACGAAGGTTCCTCCAATGAAAAAGCAAGCAGAATCCTTTTTCGGGATCAAAATCAAAATCTGAGATCATTCATATTGTCTACTACTTGCATAATCAACCTTCAATCGTAGTAGAAATCTATTTTTCAACTTAACTGATTATCTAACATCAAACTATAAAAAATTTAACTTGGTCAACTATGGTCAACTCATGGTCAAACCTAGTCAAACCTTGGTCTCCAGGACCTCTAAACAATGTAGAATGCACTCTTGAATGTGTATAACCACTTTTCCCATCAATCAACATGCTTTTGAGCTCTCAACGCTGACTTTTCTTGTCAGATTTCAATTTTAATCCCAAAGGGGGCATGGTATTGCACATCAATTCAAAGTTTGTAAATCAAAATTCTATCGATCAAGCCTATCAATATCTTTCATCAGTGATCAAGACAAACAATCACGTCTAGTTACTGATTCATCAAAATTCATCATCGCTCGGGGAAAATCTATCATCACTTGGGGCATATCAGATTCATCAAGATCCATATCAATCTGGTATTCTCCTAATCTTGTAAACTGTATCAATTTTTGCAACCATCAGATCATAGTGTTATTTCCTTGGTTCTTCGGCAACTGAAGGGTTTGGATGTGATACCTACTAGTTCTGCTAAGACAATCAAGTCTAGAATGGGTCACTCACTTCTTTGCAATCCTAAGGTTTGGAATCAGGCGTTTTGACACTTTTTCGCAATCATAGGTTCATTTGCTGTTATAGTGAACATTATCTTTGGTCATTCAGGACCTATTATCTTCATATCAAATCAATATCAATCAACTTCTATCTCAATTTCAAAACATCAGTTTCATATCTCTATCAAACACTGACTATCTTTGAACCACTGCACTTCGCACAGTAATTCAAAGAGGGGCAAAATGTAATACCCCAAAAATGGGCTATAAGTTCATTAATCTTCTATATCTACAAATCGAACGAAATCAACATCGAAGTCCTAATCTAAGGCACATCTAAACATCATCGAATCCTAATTGATTATCTTAAATTCTACATCGGGGAATATTCCTAGCAATATTCCTAATTATCATAATTATCTTTAATTTTATAATTATTTGGCAATAAATCACATTTATCCTAAAATTTGATTAATTAAATATTTTGCATAGTTAATTAATTAGATTTAATATTTTCCACTTAATTATTTAATTAAATTTAATTCTATCTATTATTAATTATATTATTTAATTTTGACAATAAATCAAAATTCCTATGAATAATTGATTAAATTCTTATTTAATTAATTAAAGCATGTTGTCATTATTTAATAATATAATTTTTAATAAAAGTTTGGTAAAATAGTTAATTAACCCATAAATTAATTATTTTATTTCAAAAATTAGTTAAGTGGAGAATAAATCACTTTATTTATTTATTAAATCATAATTATCCATGTGCACATTCAAGGACTAGTTAAACTCAAATTGAAAAATCAATGCAAGTTGTTAGCTTTTTGAAACTCAACATCTTTTTGAGTTTTAAAGTTGATCTAAACTTCTAATTCAAGTTGAACTGTGCTTTTGCATGATTTTTGTGACTTAATTATCTTTATTTAAAAATAACTCAAAAATCAACCTAAGTTATTTGAGTGATTTATGACTTTTTCTCATGCACCTCCAAAGCCCTAGATTTCTATAAAAACAAAGCTCAGCTCTTCATAATTCATCCACAAATTTGCACAATCACGCTGGAGAATTGGAATTGGGAGAATCAAAGCTCTTGCGAATCAACATCTTTGTGAGATCAATCTTTTTTTTTTTTGCATACCATTCTTAGATAGTTTCATATCAAGTTTTTCATATAGATTAGTTTCATATCAGTTTTTCATTCTTATTGCATAGAAAATCTAAAAAAATAGATTAATTGCATTTAATTCATATCTAGATCAATTGCATTCAAATCCTTCATTTAGGTGTCATCCAGGTCACTGATCTCGATAACAATCTGAGAACATTAATCTCGCACCTACTAGAAGGCAGTAAATCGCTTGGTTAGAGTAGATTTCAATTTTGCATATTTTGATTATCACTAACCTCTAATGTTTTATTGAGTGTTGTGTCTACAGATCAGGTACAATTTTCACACACACAATACTATACATTTGGTTGCAAAAATTGATCCTCTTAAGTACTTGCTTGGTAAGGCTTCCCTCATGGGTAGACTTGCTAAGTGGATGATGGTTTTATCTAAGTTTGATATAGAGTACATTGAGAGAAAGGCCATAAAAGGGCAAGCTATTGCTGATCAGTTAGCTGATTTTCCAGTTAAGGATAGTGTGCCTATTCAGGTAGAGTTCCCAGATGAACACATTCTATACATGACCACTCGCACTTGGAAGATGTTCTTTGATGGTTCCAACATGCAAAATGGATTAGGTGCGGGAGTATTGTTTGTTTCTCCTCATGGGTATAATATACCAAAATCTTACAAACTTTTATTCCCATGTACAAACAATATTGCAGAATATGAAGCATTAACCAATGGATTGAAACTAGCTATAGAATGGAACATAACAGAGTTGCATGTCTTTAGGGATTCACAATTAATTATCAACCAAGTCAATGAGGAGTATCAAACCAAGGATGATAAATTGATACCTTACAAAAAGATGGTTGATTCATTGAGATGTTACTTTACCTTTGTGACATTTCAACAAATCCCTAGGACAGAGAATAAAGCTGCAGATGCTATGGCCACATTAGCTTCACTCCTTTAGTTGGAACAACATGAATCAAGATTTGAATTCTTAGTGGAAGAGCTACACCATCCCATATATGACTCATCTGAAAGCCATGTCATTTGTACCCTTGTCACTCATGAGTCTTCTTGATATGGTGCTATCTATTCATATCTCCGTGATGGCATCATCCCTGACACATTCAACCATTCTAAACATCGAAACCTTGTCTGTAATGCCTCTCACCACACCCTTATCTCTGGTGATTTATATAGGAGGGGTTTAGATGGGACACTTCTTAGGTGCTTGGAAAAGGAGGAATCCAACCAAGCGTTAGCAGACATCCACGAGGGCATTTGTGGTGGACATTCCAATGGTCTTGCCATGGCCTGAAGGTTTCTTAGGGCGGGGTATTACTGGCCCACAATGGAAACAGATGCAGTAGCTTTCTTTAAGTCTTGTGAGAAATGTCAAAAACATGGAAACCTGATTCATGCTCCAGGTAGGGAGCTAATTCCTTCTATTTCTCATTGGCCATTTCAACGCTGGGCCTTTGACCTTGTGGGGAAAATTCACCCCAATTCATTAGGTGGGCATAAGTTTATCATCACAGCTACTGATTATTTCACAAAATGGGTAGAGGTAGTCCCTCTTTCTGTTGCCTCGAGCAAGATTGTCTCACTATTTATCTTGAATCATATCATTTGCCAGTTTGGAGTTCCTTCTAAGATTATTACTGATAATGGAGGTCAATTCAAGAACAAGGACCTAAAGCATTTATGCAAAAATTTTAAAATCCAACAACATTGGTCCTCTATCTATTTTCCACAGGGAAACGGGCAGGCAGAAGCCTCTAATAAAACCATTCTTAAAATCCTTCATAGAACAGTACACAAGAATGGTAGGGATTGGCACTTACAAATCAATCTGGCACTATGGGCCTATAAAACTAGCATTCGTACACCTATAGGAGCTACTCTTTTTGCTCTTACCTATGGCACTGAAGTAGTGTTGCCTTTAGAAGTAGAGATCCCATCACTTAGAGTCTCACTCAAAGGTTTGATTACAGATGAGGATTACCATGCCATGAAGTTACAAGAACTAGAACTTCTAGATGAGAAGCATAAGGTTTTATTTGATCATATGAGAGTGTATCAGAAGCGTATGTCCAAGGCATTCAATAAGAAGGTTCACCCTAGAGAGTTTCAAATAGGAGATCTTGTTTTGAGAGAAAATCCTAAGAATCAACAAAACAAAGAACAAAAGGGAAAGTTTGAACCTAATTGGCTTGGACCATACATTATTACAGCAGCTTTTGGTACAGGTGCATATTTACTGTCGAATGAAGATGGAGAACAACTCCCTGAGCCCATCAACATTTTGCACCTAAAGAAGTTCTATCCTTGATGCCCGTTTCTGTCTGGGGGCATCCTTTGTACATATTTTATTGATCCTGAAAAAAATACTAAAAAAAAATTATATATGATCCTGAAAAAATCCCCAAAAAATGACACATTGTCAAAAATCCTAAAAAGCATAAAAAGTCCTAAAAAAATACAAAAAAATAAAAAAAAATACAAAAATTGAAAAAGTGCCTTAGTGAAAACTTGGAAACAGGCACCTTGGTAGCAAAAATACAAAAAAATAAAAAAAGAGAGGAAAAATTGTAATAAATCCAAGTGGTGAAAACTTGAAAACAAGTGCTACTTGAGGCCTTTGCCCTCCTATTTATTAGCATGCATCCTCGACACTGAGCCTTTCTCCATCATACCTTGACCTTATTTGGCTTAGTCTGGAATTGGTCTTTATCTTTGTCTAGGGGGCATAACTGTTAGCATAGGTCCTTAAGGTGCATTTGTCTCTTGGGGCATTTCATAATCGGTATTTTTCAACACCACCCCAAACAGTGTTTTCCAAAACTACCCTTGCATCGAGTGTTTCTTAAACACTTATCAGATGTCTTACCCACTAGTCTAGTATGATGTGATATTTCTCATTGGTAGATGTGATAACCAGAGTTTGACTCTATGACCAACACACACGCACTTAAACAATCAACTCATTGAGATATGTTGACTTTATTTTTTCTTTGTGTGTTGTCTATGAGGATTTCTTTGATGAGTGGTCTCTCCCTGAGAAGTTTTCGATGATGCATAGCTAGAAGACTGAGGGTATGAGAACATGTTTTATTTCTTTATCTGCTTGCGGGTATATCTCATTCATCCTGACTGTCATGAGCATTTATGCTAGTCTTACTTGACACTAAGGATTGACAAGGTATTATCCTTGACTATTTTTATGCAAGTGCATGCTTCTAGCTATCCTGACTTTAATGTGTCTTGATATAAGCATAATCTCGCCATAACAAAATTAGGTGATCTCACTGCACTAGTCATCTTGACCTCCATGTCTTTGATGCCTAGGTGGGATTTCCACATTTTTATCTGATAAAGATTATATTCATATCCACATAGTCATGCTAGTGTGCATTGTATGATCTTACGGCGCTACCTAATGCTCAATGATGATAATTAGATGTCTATAAGCGTTGTGACCTTGCAAGTCAACCACTTTTCATAGTAGCTTGCATTTCTAGGTTCATGATTAGTTTAGTTTTGCATTTTGCATATGGAGAGAGCACTCCTTTTCATCATTTACAGACTAGTTGGTCAACTGTGTTCATCTTTCGATTCTTCTTGATCATGTCTTTCACTTCTTATCTTTCATATCACATCCTTTTCTATGCCTATAGCATTTTGACTTTTGACCTAAATTTCAAAACACCTTGGAATTGTGCAAACATTGCACCCCTAGCTAATTTCAACGTCCTGGATCCATTTTCGAACTCAAAATTGAAATCTGAGGTCATCTTGCTAGTCAAAATCATGTTTCAAATATTCTCCCTCTTCTGCGTAGTTGACTAACTTTTTGAAGCATAATTTGATTTTCGATGGACTTTCTTCCTTCCATGTCTTAAATTTTCTAGTCTTTCATTCACTCTATTTCTAGTCTTCTATTTCTATTCTTCTACTTCCTCACTGGGGCATGTTTTCATGGCTTAATGGTTATCTTTTTATCATTTATCTTCGATTATGATTTCATTTTGATTTGATCATCTTTTATCAATTTGCTGTTCTCCTCTATCTGATTTCGATTTCGATTCCGAGGGGGCAGTACCTATGAGATTCTCATCCCTAATTCTCTTGATTTTCCTGATTCAAACATCTTTTGTGAGCTTTTGCTCAAATTTGAGATTCTTTCTTATCTCTTACTTTGAATGTGATCCTGAATCGACCTCATGTTCAAAGGCCTTTGTTTATGTTTGTCCAGGTGTAATCCTGAATCGACCTCACATCTGAGTTGTTTTGTGATCCCAGATCGATCTCACATTTCAACTTCATTCTTTGACTACATGTGTTCCCAAATCGATCACACATTAGTCAAAGAGCGGCAAATGTATGCACCCAAAAATGGTCGCCTAGACTTTGGGCCCCATTTATTTGATTTATTTATCTCTGAATCAGTTTTATTAATAATCAATATTTTTCAACACTATCAATTTCTTGATCAAGTCCTGATTCAATCATTCGATTGTTTTTTATTGGCTAACCATTTTATCCTAAAGTCTTTATTTAATTAAAAGGAATATTTCCTCCCCTTTTATTAAATAAAAAAGACCCACTTTTCCTCTTATCGTAAGTTGCACAAATAAAGTATTATTCCTATTTTATAAAAAGAGAAAAGTATTTTTTGTCTCATATGGACACAAAAGTCAACTCCTATTTTCTCATTGGAGGATATTTGTGCACAAGGATGAAGCTTCCATTTTTTTCCACCATTGATTAAGTCTTTTGCCTCTTAATCTCAATGGTCCATTTCATTTCTTTTTTTATAAAAGGAGAGCTCTCTCCTTCATTTTTCATATCCATCTCTTTTATGCTAATGTTATGCTACAGGTTTTCTAAGTTATTTGGAGCTTATTAAAGACATTCTACATCAAGCTTTGAAGACTTGCTTTTCATTGTTGCATCTCATTTAGTTGCATATTTTCTTTGTTTAGTTGCATAATCATGGCATGTTAGCTTAGTTCTCTTTTATGCAATAGATTAGCTTCACATAGCTTAATTAGCGGAATTGTAATCCATTGCTATTTCCTTTCTTAGTTTAATTTGCATTGTCATTTCATAGACTATTTTGCATCATCATTTAGATTTGCATTGCATTTGCATACCTTGATTCCATTTGGAGATATTGGCATTGTTGCACTTGTCTTCATTGTGAATCTCTCATTGTATGGTTGACTAGCAAGGTCACTAGTTTGTAGCTCTAGCTGAGAGCAAATTTATCAAAGTCCCTTGCAACTCCATGCATAGAGAGCTATGAGTCACTTTGTGAGGCTTCATTGTTGAGCAACCTTGCATGTAATGGTTCATAGAAGTGTGGTCACTTTTGCACCATACAAATAGCAATGATTCCCTAGCTCTCAAAGCTCATGGGTCATCGAGCATTCCAAATGCTAAGATGTAAACAATGCCACTATTAACAATGCTAAGATGTAAACAATGCCACTGGAATTAAGTTAATGAGAAGACAAATCTTGAATGCCTACCTCAAGTACCAGTGCCCTCTTCCCACACTATGTCAGCCTCTTCATGCACACCAAACTTGAATGCCCTCTTCGCGCCATGTAAAAGTGCAGTGTCATCTTTGCGGTAGCTCTTCAAATTCACAAAAATTACAAATGACACTTTCTTTTTCTTTTTTTTTGTTTATAACTAAAGGGTGTCACAATTATGATGTTAGCATCTTTATTACAACACCTTCGGGCACACTTGCAAAAAAAAATACAATACAAATTGGTGTGGCATCGCAAATTGGCATCGAAATTCGACCCCAAATGTTGTAGTGTTGGGAAAACTAGACTAGAATTCAAGACCAAGAAAAGGTTGACAAGTTTACTCAATGGTGAATCTCAATTAGTTCAAGAAGAAACGTAGGCTATCTTGAAGAATTTTTTGGGTCTTTAAGAAAAATAAAAAGAAGAACATAAACATGATGAGCCACATATAACTCATACCAATGGAGGATGGAAGATTTATGGCATTGAAGTCACCATAGATCTTGGATGTTCCTAATGAGTCCAAGGTTACTATAGAAGAACAAGTAGATGTTCCAGAGAATGCACGGATATAAAAGGTCATGAAAGATGGTATGACTGATGATACCACAATGAATGCATCAACTAGAGAGAAACAAGTACCAATAGGAGATATAACCAGAGAAGATGAGAACAAGCAAGAAAAAACACATTTGAATATGTGGAGGTGCAAGGAGTGCAAGAAAAACAAGAACAAAAGGAAGGGACTATAGATAAGGAGAAAGGAAGGTAAAATATTTGTATTCCATGTCTACTAATAAGAAAAGTTTGGATGAATAAGATGAAGATGATATTCCATCTATTCAAGGGCCAATTGATTTGTGTTCCTTGAGCCCTAATGAACTCATGGACATTATTATTGCAATGAATTCTAAAGAAAAAAGGGATAAGAGTAAGGCTTAGAAGAAAGAGGCACCAGTAATCCAATCAGTAAGAGACATATTATCAGATTTGGTTCCTGAGATCAATTATGACTCAAACGCTACACCTATTGAGAAATTGTAGAATTTTGTAGCTTTTAACTGCACAATGATCTAGCTAGGAAGAAAAAAAGAAAAACTTCCATGAAAAATAAATAGAATAGAATAGATCTGCTGAACAATGAATTCTATTAATCATTGATCATTTACAAGATGTAAATATTACAAAGATATAGCCAATGCTAGAATAAATCATGGAGAAAATGTTGGAATGAAACTAATGATGCAATTGTAATCTGGCCTTAAACTCAAGTTCATGGAAGGAAGAAACTGCAATCCACAAGTTACAAGCTAGAATAGAAAGTGAAATCAATATTAGAATTAGCTAACAGTAACACCCCCCTTTAATTCTAACTATGGAGAATAAAAACTAATGAAAGAAAAGATGCAGCAAAAAAATCTCTTGTGACAACAAAATTGTGGACATCTGTCGAATGATAACTACCATAGTGTTGAATGAAGCGATTCCTCTGAAACCAAAAAGAAGATCAGAATCAATCTGCATGAGTGCCCCGAATGACACTACTTGAACCAAGAACAAATGGAAAACAAAGGCAGAACATCTGCCAATCAAAGATACATAAGACAATAATCTGCATATGTGCTCCCAAATAATGAATAGATGGAAAACAAAGGCAAAACATCTATCATTCAAGGATGCAGATGACACATAAATCTGTATGAGTGACTCTATCGACACTACTCAACTATGAAAGAATAAAGTTCTGGTTGAAAATACAGGTGTCAATTGTCTATACAACTGATCAACTATGGAAGCAAAGAACCATCAACATGAACAATAAAAAAACCCCTCCATAATGTTAAAAAAAAGAGGCATGATAGGTCCACTGACATGGTGTCACTAAAGAGGAAAAGAAGGCAAGGCACATGTGAAGAGATCATGACCTTGACCTATCTCTGATGTAGAATCCAGCTCAGCCTCTATTGCCATAACTGTTTGATACAAGCCTCTACTTGTGGGCCAAAGAAGAATCTATGGCATGCATTCAAAATAGTTGAATGGCATGAGAAGAGCAGAGACTGAAAACTCCATTCTTTACAACTGATTTGATCTTTAGAACCTACAGAAAAATACTTGCATTTCTCCTTCCTAGCACCTAAGCTCTGATACCATGTAGGAGTTGATGAAAAACAACCCACAGCTCCCAAGAACACCTACACACAAACACCTGTCATTGAAAGAGAGAGAGAAGCAAATAGCTATGGAGACCTGAACGTATGGATCCACGAGAGAGGAGAAATCCTTAATGTGAAAAAAAAAAAGTTGCAATCAATAATGAAATGTCAGAAAAGGTTACAAAGTGTTATGAGATCAATCCTTATAAAAGGAGATTAGAAAACCTAAAAAGGTAAAACCCTAGGTTGCATAATAATAATTAATAAAGCAATTAATTATTATATGCCTAAAGTTTAGCTTAAGTCAAAAGAGGTAATAAGTGACTTAATAATTAAGTCAATATGATTCAATTAATAAGCAAACACTTTATTACTCTAACAGCAATTGGGTAAACTGGTGATAGTTGTAGGAAAACAAATGCAAAGTCTTGAAGATGCAGCTATGCACAAAGTATAAAAGGACTACGAGAAGAAACAATTAGAGAAACTGGTACAATCAATTGCACTTGATAGAGGTTCATTAGTAGTAGGTGTGAACCAGGTAAAGGAAGAACATAAGGAAGGTGGTAAGATACTTGCCATAATTTGTGATTTTTCAAAGTTTATTCAAGATATTGAGCAGAAAAGAGTTGAATCTCAACAAGAGCTAAAGAATTTAGTTGTCATTTTTGATCTAGTGAACCATTTTATAACAAGTTTTGGAGCTTGAGTAAGAATAGTTAATCAAAAGATCAAAAATTACAATAATGAGCAGGAGAAAAGGGTAGTGACACTATTTGAGCTACACAGACATTTGATTCCCAAAATAGAGATATTACAAAAATGATTAAAGGAGGCTGAAGTTGTTTTATCCTTACCAGATATGAGCACGGTAGATGCACTGGAAGAACTAGCTTATCTATTAAAAGGACATATAGGAATCATGGATAATCTACAAAATAGAAAATGATCTCCAGGTCTTAAAGACCAATATTGTTGATGTATTTAGCAGAATATAAGTTGGCATTTACTATACTGGTAATATATTTTTTGTTTTTGGTACTTTATGCATACCGTTGTCATTTTTTTCAAAGGGGGAGTCAATGGTCAATAAAAAATTGTGTGATTATGTAAGGGGGAGTCATGTGTAGTTCAGAAGATACATTTTTCCAAGTGTTGACACTTAGTCAAAATTCACCAAATATTTCCATCAATGCCAAAGGGGGAGATTGTTGGCATTTTGATGAAGATGTTTGAGTCTTAGAGCACAAACTGTTGAAGTGGTATTATCATTGCTTGCAACAAACAATACTAGAAGTGATAAATCATTCATACTGGCAATGCATTGGATGGACTAAGTAAAGTTACTAAGTTCAAGTGTACCGGTTACAAGATACTCATTTGTGGAACAAATGATCAATGATAATGATTTTGGAGGTTTCAAGTTATGCGGTTCATGTGGAAGAATTAATAGTATCATATAAATCTATTTCTGGAATCACATCAACTAATTCATAGTACAAGAAGATATTTGAGGAAGGGAGCAAGTGATATTGGCTATAATAGAGTATCGACAGAGTAAGTATGATGGAATTAGTAAATTGGTGGAGCTAAATCCAAAGTATGTTTTATTTTTTTATTGAATTGTTTAGGGCCGACATCAAGGAATTCAAAATGATGATTTGGCGCACTCTCTCAATTGTTTTAGTTTATTTGGAAGCTGACTTTGGTAACACGTTTAGGTTTTCCAATGACATTGGAAGAGGTCTATAAAAGGAGATGTAAATTGTAATATGAAGAGTTACAGTGCATGAAGGTGATTGGAAGAGTTAGGGAGGAGGTGTTAGAATATTTTGAGAAGCACATTAAGTAGAAGTACATCAGATCTGTAAAGCGGTGAGTATTATTTTTTTAGATCACCATCACTTGTTGAATCCTAATAGGTTTGCAAGTTAAATCCCTTAAAAGAGTCACTCCTATCATAGTGAGTAGGATCCTAACAATTGTTAAGATTAAATCCTCTAGCCAGGTGAATCTCAAAAGGAGTTTCAAATCCCTTAATTGGGTAGCTCCTAACAGGGCTTTTGTAATAGCTTTTAACATGACTATAGATACTCTTAACCGAGTATGCCCTTAACAGGGTAATGTAATGCCTTTAACCAAGAAAATCTTATTGTTATAGTAGTGAGAATTTGCGGGTACTAATTCCCACCATGGTTTTCCCCTCTAAACAAGTGTTTCCACAAGAAAAATATGGGTGTTCTTGAGTTGCATGTTGTGGCTATTTCATTTGCTTTTCTTTTATATTATAATATCATTTGCATATTGGTTAATTTGGAAGTTGTTACAAAAGGTTTTAAGATCTATGGTTTCACTTATTAACCCCCCCTCCTCGATGCCTTATAACACTAAGAACATCATTCTCCTTGAGTTGCAAGACTTGAGTGTGTCTTTATCCCCAATAGTGGCACAAGAGATAGTTTCATCGACCATTCATTATTGAGCCAATATCATCCCTGTATGGGAAATGTGCTCATTATTGTTATTATCCCTTTGGTATGTGTTGGTAAATCCAAATTTCATATGCATTTGTGATAGACCAATTATGTATTTTTGCATTTAGAGTTCTTGCAGTTGATTAAGAATTAATGTTGATTTAATTGGTTTTGAGGACTTAATTTTAATTACTGACTAATACTCCATAAATGAATTCTATTTATTTGGAATTGATTTAATTATTTTTTGGAATTCCTTAATTTCCTTAATTTTTATTTTAAGTGATTTAATTTAATCCCTTTAGGCCTTTTGGCAAAAAGTGACTTATATGGGAGGAAAAGGAGTTATTCCTCTCTTTTTATTTTTGAGACTTAGTGATTTTGCTCCAAAATCGTGTGGAGAAACTCACAATTTTTCTTGTTGGGCTTGATTTGTTTACTAGATTTTTGTGGGTAGTAGCTCTTTGGAACCATGTTGTAGTTGCTCCTATTCTTGTGGAGCCATTTGCGATTCCGTGGAAAAATTATTTTCTTCTACCTATTTTCATGTCTACAACTTGGTGAGAGGTAGGGCTTCTTGCATTTTACCTATTTCTCATCCATTTTAGTTGATTCTTGTTTGATTTTGTTTTGTGGGATGATAAATTAGTATTTCCCCACTTTCCTTTACATTTTTATTGCCCAATTGGGTTTGTACATTGTGTGGAATTTTTAGTTTGAAAATTTCTATCATGAGGCTATTTTTTTCTCCCACAATGTTGGATTTGGAATTTTATTAGATTTTTGGGTTAGTTGGACCATGAAGGAAAATGGGTTTTAATGTTGTAAGATTTAAAGTTTGATTTTTGGGCTTTTTTACGGGTGCATCATTTTGTGTGCCATGTAATTTTTCATACAACCATGTTTGGCATAATTGAATTATGGGATGTAGTCGTACTCCATGTTTGTGATAGGATCATGGAATCAAAATGGATTGAGGAACTTTCTAGTAATTACTATTGTTACCCTTTTTTTTTTCCAAGCTCAATCTTGTGGAGTTGATTACATCTTATAATTTTAAGGGTGCATCTAAATTATTAATTATGTTTTTTTGAAAGAAATTTTCCATAAAAGAATCACAAATAGATGCAAAAATTTAAAACAAATAATAATCATATAACATTGCATATTTTAAAAGGTGTTTTCATTATTTAGAGATGTCTAATGAAATGCTCTCACACAAGTCATGGGAATAACTACCATAATACATTAAACAGGGAAATTATGCATATAAAAAAGGAGGTATTTTTAGAATTCTTAGGCATTGAGAAGGGGGCCGAATAAGTGAAAATATACTAATTCAACCACCGATCTGAATAACTTTAATAATAACTTCCAAAACACAAAGCATATAATTGAAGTAAACAAATAAAAACAAACAACATCAAACATCCACAAAATCATCACACATGACACAATGATTTTTGTATAGAAACCCTTGATTAGAGGGAAAAATCACGATGGGGATGACACCCACAAGACCACTACTACAATAAATAATTTTTCCCTGTTAGGAGCTTATAATTATCCTTTCTAAGGGTTCACCATGTTAGGAGTGATTAGTACCTTATTAGAAGTGCAATCATATCTACTAAGATCTACCTTGTAAGAGGATTTCAAGACTATGTTAAGAGCTCACCTAGTTAAGGGATTTACAATGAGGAACCTGTTAAAGTTCATCCTATTAAGGGATTTACTTGTTGTAACTACTAGGGAACAACAAGTGATCTAGATGTAGCATTGATTTTGTAAGAATTTGCAAATAGCAAAGATTGAACCAAGGATCTAGAGGTTAAAGAAAAGCACAAGAGAGATGGTATGAATGCAATGATGGATATTGAATTGATCCAATGAATTCACCTTCAATGATTGATTGATGATATTAAATGATTACATAATAGGCCTCCTTATATAGGAGAGGCGATAAGAGAGAATGAAAAGGAGCTGATAAGCTATCTCCTATGCTAGGTGTAATTACATGTCCACCAAATGTGGATCATCCTCCATTATGAAATAAAGTATGTGCAATGGATTAGGATGATAATGTGATAAGAGCATGAAAGGTGGATCTAGCACCAAAAGTGGAATTTCTCCTACACCATGTGCTTAATGGATGTGCACACTCCTAGCTATCTCAATCACTAACTATTATGCAATGCATTATCCTAAGTAAGATTAAGTAAAGTGTAATTAGGAATATTTAATTACACCAACACCCCCCCTTAAGTGCAACTTAGGGGAATGCACTTAAAATCACAATGCAAGATGGGTCCCGACAACTAGGCCATGTTAGGTACCCATGTACAAAATACAATACATGAAATGCATAACTCTCATAAAGCGGAGAAAGAGGGAAAACCTCATGGGAAAAACCCTCCCCCAAAAAGAGAGAAGAAAACAAGATGCATGGATGGATGGAGTTCTCAAGACCCCCCAAGAACTACATACATCATGTATATACAAAGAATTATCCCCCCATAAGAAGGATAGTTGGAGACATGATATCCCTTCCATAATGTAGAAGCTCGCATGTTGATGAAGAGTGCTTGCAAACAATAGATAAGCCAATGCCTTCATGAAACATGTCTCCCCTTAGGAAGAAATAGATACATCAAATGATGAAGAAGCCAATCCATGTGCAAATGGAATGAGGAAGAAGATGAAGGTATCCATGCATGAATCTCTAAAGACTAAATAGGAATCTCCAAGCTCAAAGAATCTATCACTTCATATGACAAATCAAGTGAAGAAGGAGAAGAATCAAGTGTACCAATCTCCAAAGAAGGTGAAGAAGTATCCCCAACTATGATGAAACTGCCATCAAAGGAAAGAGAAACCCCCTCATGTATTTCTTCCAAATCTACATCATGAGAATCAACAAATGCTAAAGATGCATCCAAGTAGTCATCACATTCTGCAAGATCTGAAACACTATGAACATCCTGCTAAATAGTAGAGCCCATGTTTGAAGAAGCAGGAGGTTGAGGAGTAGGAAGATCAACACTTGTCTCAACAACAAAATGATTCAAGTGCCCAAAATTCTCCTCATAATATCCCTTGGCAAAGGGATGGGTACATCATGAATATCATCATCATTATCAACAAAATTTGAAAAAGAATACAAGCGTGATGTATGATCAACAACTCCCATAGCTATGACATCTCTAGTCTCCATGTCCCTAATGTAGACAAAATCAGGAGTGAACTCAACAATTTTACCTTGTGCCCCATGTGTAATTCGGTAAATAGAAAGGATATTAGTGGTCAAGGATGGTACACAAAGAACATCATTAAATGTCCCCTCTCCCATAGGAATAGAACCTTTCCCACAAACTCTCATGAATGTGTTGTTACCCATCAAAATATTAGGAGAATTACAAGGCTCAATAGAAGAAAACAAATCCATAGAAGATGACATATGATGTGATGCACTTGAATCAAGAAGCCATTTACCTTGCTTAGGATGTGTGGAAGCCAAGAGTGCTTGTCCTTTACCTTTATGATTGGATGATGATGTAGATGTAAAATCTGCCAAATGTGTAGAAGAAGGAGTAGACACTGATGAGGGAAACTTAATGTTGTGCTTCTGAATAATGTGAGTTAGCTCATCAATCTTCTTTTGAAAACACTTATGCTCATCATGTCCTAGCTTTTTACAATATGCACATTTATCTCTCTTTCTTCTAGATAATTCCTCTCTTGAAGAGGACTTGGATTCAGTAGTATTTGGTGAAGAAGATTCATTACCTTTGTCATGAGGCTTAGGATCCTTATGTTGTTTCTTTCCTTTTCCATTAGAAGCCTTTGATGTAGACTCACTTGCAATCAATGCTTGATGTGTGGAAGGCTTCAATTAACCCATGTGTGCCAAATTTGCTTGTTCCCTTGTGAGTTGCACTGCAAATTCGTCAAGAGAGGGCAATTTGTATGCACTACCAAGAGCATCCATAGTAGCATAGAATGTAGAAACAAAGATAGAATAATCAGGACAAAACTTGGAAAGAATAGAAAAGATCAATTGTTCATCCCCTTTAATAATGCCACATGAAGAAAGCTCCAATCTAATAGAATTGAATGTAGAGAAAAAATCTTGAATATTGTCAAAATCACTAGGATTGAGACCTATGAGATCATTCTCTAATCTAAATTTTCTCATTCTATCAATTTTACCAAAGAGTCCTTCCAATGTGACCCAAGCATCATGAGGATGTGTGCAAGATGCAATATGAAAGTGCAAGTCACGAGAAATGGATGATCTAAGAGAGCCAAGTGCTTTATCCCTTCGATCAAACCATTTTTGTCTTTCTGCAACACCTGTTTGAGGTTCTTGATCCTACCCAAGAGTCATTCTAAGCAACCCAATACTCAACAAATGATCACTTAAAGATACTTTCCATTCATGGTAGTTATATGGAGTGAGGATTTTAACCTTTGAATTATCCATATTGCAACCAAATAATGGCTGATAACTACTGATAACTCTTTCAAATGGCTGATGCAAATTAGAAAATTGAAATCCAAGGATTAACCAAGTGCAAATATAGCTCCAAAATGACCTATTTCTAAAAGTGATATGTCTACCCAAAATCACTAAAATTTGATTTCAGATCTAGAAAGTAGATGAAAAATCATGCACTTTAAAAAAAAAATTCACCTCAAAATGTTATCATATGTGCCCAAACAAAGCCATGGACGTTGCAAAAATCAGGAACAGATAGGTACAATCAAGAAAATATGCAATTTCTGACAAATGTGGCAACCAAATTGCAAAATCAATACCACCACTAGATTCTTCAAGAAATTTTACCCAATTTCAAAAAACATTGCTTGAAAAAAGGAGCAAAATTGAGCAAGCTATGGCCCTCTGAAGTTGGATTGCAAAATGAAAAACTCCAGTGGTGAGGCCTGAGACTTTTCAAACCCTGCTAATGTTAGCAAAATGATAGCTTAAATTTGACGGTCGGACAGCTGTAAAAAAAAGCCCAATTTTGCCTTGTTTTGAAGGCTAGATGGCCGTCAAATTTGGGCTTTCAAATGATGATGTCAGCAAAAAATTTGTGCCCCTAGCTAACGTGTCTGCTGGTTGTGGCCAGTGCTGACTGTGCACGGGTGATGTGGTCTTGTGCCATGTGGCGACCTTTGGTTCGGTGCTGGTAGTCTGAGGTGCGCGGGTGACTGTGTCAACGTGGTGGGGACATGGCACTGTGGGCCTGCCATGTGGCACCGCTGCAGGTGGTGGTCGACGGAGGTGCGGCGCAGGTAGTGGCCGATGGAGGAGCGGTGGGGATGTGGGTTTAATCTGACATAGCCCACATTAAGGGTTTTTAAACCCTTTTAATATGCAAATGCCCGTAGATAAATTAAAAGGTAAAGAGGGCTTTGGGCTCGGGCTCTGCCTCGGTTTGGGTGCGGTCTTATCCTTCTGCTGCTTATGACATCACTATGTTGCATTTTGTCCTACTAAGCTTGGTATAAACAAAGAATATTCTCTGTGACATGTGAAAATTATAGGGCACATACCTGTATGCACCCTAAAATGGTCGCCTAGACTTTGGGCCCCATTTATTAATTTATCAATTTCTTGAATCAATGTTTTGCAATTTTCAAATCAATTCCTTGATCAAATCGCAATTAAATCAATAATTCAAATATTTCTAAGGTTTGATCATTTCATCAATAATTTTATTAAATTAAAAGAAATATTCTCTTTTAAATAAATAAAATAGGCTTATTTAATTAAAAGAAATATCTTAAATAAAATAATCTTATTTAATGAAAACCCCTTTTAATTGAATGATTTTATCTTATTTAATTAAATATTCCTTTTTTTATTAAATAAACTTATCTTATTTATTTAAAAGATAATTCCTCTTTTAAATAAATAAAATCCCCACTTAAAACAAAATCTATGATGGAAAGGAAATAAATCAAATAAAAATAAAACAAAAATCCTTTTCCTTATTCTTTCAATAAATTTTATTTAATTAAAAGAAATATTCTCTCTTAAATAAATAAAATAACCTTATTTAATTGAAAGAAATATCTTTTAAATGAAATAAAATCTTTTTTAATTAAATGATTTTATCTTATTTAGAATAATATCTCTCTTTTAATTAAATAATGTTATCTTATTTAATTAATAGAGAATCATTCTTTTAAATAAATAAAAAATCATCTTAAAGCTCTTTGTGATGAAAAAAGGGAAACAAATAATTAAAAATAAATAAAATTCCTTTTCTCTCCACACGTTCTAAAAAATGAGCTTTCTTTCCTCTTTTTTGGATTTATCCCACATTGATCTTGGAGATGCATTCTTGTCATCAGTTTCTTATATAAGGAGCCCTCTCCTTCTCAATTAGAGATCCAGAATTTTCATACCATCATTATGCTGCAAGTTTTCATAGAGCTTTGAATTTCATTATTGCATATTTACATACTCATAGCATTTTAGTTTGATTTATCTCATTGTTTTAGTTTAAATTTCATATAGATTAATCTTTATTTTAGTTTAATTTCAAAGCATTTTAGTTTGATTTCATTGCATATAGATTAATCTCCATTTTAGTAAATTAGTTTATTTCTTGCATCTGCAATCATTTAGACTAGTTTTCATTTGCATGCATGAACATGATTCATCAAGATTAGCATGCTTGTTATTCATCTTTGAATCTCTCGTTCCAGGGTGTACTTGCATGGGTTGACTAGGTCGATCTGAGGGCCTTATAATCAATCCCTGCACATGCTTGGATAGAGAGTTGTGAGTCAATTTGTGAGGGCTCATTCTTGAGTCTCCTTACATATAAGGATTCACAGAAGTGTCACATTTTCGTGTACACAATACCAAGCCCAAATTTTTGCAGAAAAATAAAAAAATCTAAAAAATTAACCGGATGAAAAAAAATGTCTTTTTTACAAAATTATACCATAGAGGTGCAGATCGGGCCATACAGTCTGATTTGCAAAGAAAAATTACCTCGATTTTGACTTTCACCAAATATAGGTGAATTTATAGTCAATCTTAACTGAAACAGCCTCCCAGATGCAATGGTGAGGTTAGATTTGCTCCAAGATGCCTCTATCGTACGCTGGTTCCCAGATCTGAGATTTGGACCTTTAAAGCTTGTATCAAGATCTCTTCAAATTGGCTAATCTAAACACTCCAATGGCTCTGATACGATGTAAGAATTTACAAATAGCAAAGATTGAACCAAGGATCTAGAGGTTAAAGAAAATCACAAGACAGATGGTATGAATGCAATGATGGATATTGAATTGATCCAATGAATTCACCTTCAATGATTGATTGATGGTATTAAATGATTACATAATAGGCCTCCTTATATAGGAAAGGTGATAAAAGAGAATGAAAAGGAGCTGATAAGCTATCTCCAATGCTAGGTGTAATCACATGTCCACCAAATGTGGATCATCCTCCATTATGCAATAAAGTATGTGCAATGGATTTGGATGATAATGTGATAAGAGCATGAAAGGTGGATCTAGCACCAAAAGTGGAATTTCTCCTACACCATGTGCTTAATGGATGTGCACACTCCTAGGTGTCTCAATCACTAACTATTATGCAATGCATTATCCTAAGTAAGATTAAGTAAAGTGTAATTAGGAATATTTAATTACACCAACAGATTTCTTGTCAAATCCATTTTTTTCTCTACACTATATATCTACTCACAACACTTTCTCTATTAGATATTTTATCACAACCCTAATTGAGATTACAAACTTTCTTCACAACCTTCACATCAACCATAGCAACACAAAAAATAACAACCTTTACAATATGAGCAATACCACTTACATACATTCCTAGCACCAACTACATAAAATCCAAATGTTTTCCCGTGCAATAATCACATGCTTAAATGATAAAATTTATGTTAAACACATTTTCCTATGACCACGTTGACTTAGAGTGAAATATTTTCAAAGTAGTCAAACACATTTTGACTTCTCCAATGCACTGCCTTAAATATTCCTTAAAAGATAGCATCAATTCCAAGAATACCAAATCATCAATTATATAACCCTTATTACATATCATCATAACACCAAATATCATCACAACCATTGTACCGCTTACCAATCTGGAATCTTCCAATTGATGCTCAAGAACACAAGTGTTCTTACCTATCTGAAAGATCATGTCAACAAAATCTCTCTTACCGATCAACCAAATAAGTTGTGGTCGGAACCACACTATAGTTTGACCATGTTGATACTGTAGTTGCGACTGCACCTCATAAGTATCCATCTATCATGACTGCTACCAAATTGTTGACCTCACTGACTACCAATTTTTTGCACTTATCCAATTTCCTCCATCACTGATCTCATATCTTTCACACCAATTGCATCATGCACTTCACCGATTATGATACATGACTGAACTGACTTAGTTGGCATCAATGACAACCAAACCAATGACTTCCTATGAATGAAACCAATATACCAATCTCCTAATATCACCACAATGCCAACAATATCCCCCTTTGGCATTGATGACAAATACATTATGCTCCCTGTCATATTCTCCATGTCACATATTATTCTCCCCCTTTAACAATAATGCCAAAGGTGCAAAACTAAAATATATACAATTATGCACAATTTTATTACATCCTATCAAAGATTACCTTGAAGTTTATCTTTGTTGATTCTAAGGATGTCTCTCATTAATTCTTCATGTGATCCAAAGCAATAATTTTCTTGAGCAAGCTAGAAGGTATCTCTTCCATGCTATCTAGATTGCTCATGTATGGCAAGGCAAGATTCCATTCTACCTTCTTTACATTCTACTACATGACCTCCATTATAGGTGATAAAAATGATTGTAGCTCAAGTAGACTGATCATCCTGTTGTCTTGTTCCTTTTGAATTTGCTTCACCTTGTGTGATAATTGCTTATCTTGAATACTATATTCAGTAACCGAGCTTGAAATAGGATCGAGCTGACTGGTTAATCTCTCTAGATCCTTTTGAACTTCAACTCTTTTCTTCTCCAAGTCTTTTACCAACTTTGAATAGCTTGATACTTTAGTGAATAGTTGTCATGCCTTACCCAATTAAGACTTGACTTCTTTTACCATATTTTTCAATTTGTTCCTATCTTTAGCAATCTTCTCCATTATTTTACCTATCATCTTCTTCTCTAATTTATCTTCTGTCAATTTTACTGTTGCAGACTTCAAATTTGGGCCTTGATCTAAAATAGCCTTTATCAATGTGTGCATTTGATCTATTACACAATCATATTCATCATATACAACCTCAAGCACTAACTTAGCTAGGATACCTTTGGCTTGTCTCATTACTCTAGCTTTCATCTTCTTTGATCTCATCGTACCTCTCACAACTTTCTTCATCAACTGTGATGAATACTTCATCAATTCCTTAGGTTTTAATTTGTATATATCGACCGATGTGGTGAATATTTCTTCCTCTTCTTTTTATTCTTCTACTATTGGTACCAATTTTTGCTTCTTATTTGCACTTGACTCTCCAAGACTCAATTTTTTTTTTATATCATATTCTTCTTCAACTTCTTTCTGACTTTCTACCACTTTTTCTTCTATCATCTCAGAAATCAATTTCTTTGAATGCTCCATAGGGGATGACAAGGGATAATTCTCTTTACTTGTTATGTCTTCTATCATAACCTCATCTTCACTGATTTGTTCTGCTTCTACTTTTGCTCCATTAGTTTGAGTTAAATCAACATTTTCTTCTTGAACGTTCTCCACCTCTTTATGAATATCAACAAGACAATCAGATATATTCTCTTCACATGTAGATGTGTCACCAATTCTCTCAATCATAAGTACTTTACCTTTTGTTTTTCATCAACAACTTTTCTTCCTTTTCTTATTATTCTACTTCCTACATCTTTTTCCTCCATATATCCACAATTTCATGGTACACAATATGTGTCTTACCAACAAGTATGCTTGTTGATCTATTTTTTATTTTGAAGTATTGTCTGTAGGATTCAACCATTATCTTTACATATTTAGGATTCATCTCAAGTTTCACTTGACTAAGTGCTCTCTCCATAATTTTTTTGTCCATTTTTAGTGTAGCTTCACATCTAGCATGGATTAGATCATAAAGATCTTTCGATAAGATTTGATAAAGCTCACTAGGAGTCATGAAAAAATTGTGTAGGCTATAAATGATAGCCTCTTCTATCTTCTTCTTGTCTTCATCATTTAGGAATCCATATCTTCTACCAACTCCTCCCATTCTGCCATTCTCCATTCTGCAATGAAATCAAAACTTGGGGCTTTCTTCTTACCACTTTCTTTTAATTCTTTTGCATCATTATCTAATTCAGTCTAGACATCTTCATCTTCTATAGTATCCTTCTAATCATTCTTCTCATCTGTGGATTTTCTCTTCCTCTTGTATGTCTTCTTTACTAGTTTCATCCTAATTTTAACTTCCTTTTGTTAGGAATAATAGTCCACAATACAACTGAGAGGGGGGTGAATCAGTTGTATGAAAAATTATTAAACTTTAAACTTTAAGTGGCATCAATATCAGATCCAATGAACACAATGAATGCCAACATAATAACATAATATTTTGGTCTCGTGGAAACCCTGTTAAAGGTAAAAATGATGTGCTGAGAGTATAGTTATCCTTGTTAGAAGATATAGCCCTGTTAGGAGCTTATTGAAACATTACAGTACATAGTCCTTGTTAGAGGATAGACCCTATAAGGAGTCAAGAACAAAAAGGGAGGGATCACTGCCCAAAGAAGGTTAAATCCACCTTCAGAACTCACTATTCGCAACACAAGTGTATATGAAGAAATACACAATCTTTTTGAACTGTTCGGCAGCAACTGTCTTTGCTTGATTAGTTCCAATGAAGTCCACCAAAAAAACTCTGCTCTACATGTAGTAGACACAATCTCACAACTTTCACAACCTCTCTATATCATCATCCACATCCATATCTTTTCCCAAGAAAAGACCTTTTATTTATACCTTATTACAATTCTCAATAAAAGGTCAGCCCATGAGGCTTTCTTAATTACAAACAATTACATAAACCCTTGCTAAGGTACACACGGTATCTAGAATAAGTATACAATAATTTCATTACAAAATTTAAGGACCGACATCCTTAATTTATGTTTTCCAAGCATAACACACGCTACATCTCCCAAGTCAGCTTCCAAATAAGTCACCTCCATAACATATGCCATAGATGACATCATCAAGCATTCTATACCTTGCGCTGACCAGTGAACATCCTTTAGTACCTTGTATGTCATCCTTCATGCTCACATACCTTAAATCCATATCATCTAGAAGATATACCAGAATCACATATACTAACTTTGGCATTTCTCACTATTACAGTCCAGTGACCAGTCTTCACCAAAACAATTGTAACTTGTCCAATATGCAACATAACATCATGCAATCTTAGATATAAGATAACAACATCCTCCTGAACTCTCATCTGACTTCACAACATCTAAAACATCTGTACAATGTCTGTACACTATGATAATCAACCTATTTTCCTCACAAAGACATATGTTGACATCAGTGACAAAACATAGATGACAATATTATGAGGTTGTTGAGGTTTTAGGATCATTGCAAATGTAATAGCACTATCTCATTGCATGTGTTTTTTTAAATGCAATAATCTCTTGCATTTATATTGAGAATGAGCCAAGAAGAGACATGTCCCTTCATGGGACATGTCTATTCATTATTTTGTAATTAATATAATAATTATGATTATATATATATATATATATATATATATATATATATATATATATATATATATATATATATATAATATCTCTTGTGTATTATATTAATTTATCTAATATTTACATAATAATAATTATTATTATTTTATCAATTTAACCATTTAGTTATTATGAGAACAATTATAATCTAACTTCATACATACATACATACATACATACATACATACATACATACATACATACATATATATATACATATATATATATATATATATATATATATATATATATATATATATATATATATATATATATATATATATATATATATATATATATATATATATATATATATATATATATATATATATATATATATATATATATATATATATATATATATATACATACATACATACATAGATGTATGTATGTATGTATGTATGTAGTAATATCAATTATTATATATATTGATATATATGAATAAATATAATAAATCATTTCTCATAATAATCATATAGTCAATAATATTTATCTGACTGATGCTACAAATATCAACACTCCCTCTTAGCTAGGGAGGATAAATCAATCCAATGTCAACACTTATTATTACACTTGGCAACATCAATCATATGATGTAAGCAATAAAGGCATCATCCCCAAGATGTAGTCAATAGAAACATAGTCTCAATATGTGGATTGCCTCCATTGGCGATTCTATCCGCAAGTTCTCAGGTGGATTACCTCCATCGACGATTCTATCCAAAAGTCTCAGGTGGATTGCCTCCATCGATGATTCAATCCACAAGCTCTCGTGTGGATTACCTCCATCGGCGATTTGATCCACAAACTCATGAGCTTTGGTGTGGATTGCCTCCATCGGCAATTCTATCCACAAGCTCTTGTGTGAATTGCCTCCATCGGTGATTCTATTAACAAACTCACGAGCTTTGGTGTGGATTGCCTCCATCAGTGATTCTATCCATAATCACTCATGTGAATTGCCTCCATCGGTGATTCTATTCACAAACTCATGAGCTTTGGTGTTACCTCCATCGTCGATTCTATCCACAAGTCTCATGTGTGAATTGCCTCCATCGGTGATTCTATTCACAAACTCACAAGCTTTGGTGTGGATTGCCTCCATCAGCGATTCTATCCACAAGCTCTCATGTGAATTGCCTCCATCGGTGATTCTATTCACAAACTCACGAGCTTTGATGTGGATTGCCTCCATTGGCAATTCTATCCACAAGCTCTCATGTGAATTGCCTCCATCGGCGATTCTATTCACAAATTCATGAGCTTTGGTGTGGATTGCCTCCATCGGTGATTCTATCCACAAGCTCTCATGTGAATTGCCTCCATCAGTGATTCTATTCACAAACTCATGAGCTTTGGTGTGGATTGCCTCCATTGTCGATTCTATCCACAATTAAGATCACAAAAATATCTATCACAATAGAAAGTTATTGCAAGATCGTCACCTTCCAATAACTTTAACAAATACAAGTGATAATCATTTGGATTCCTCATGATTTACATAGGGGACAGGCCCATTAAAAATATTCATGATTCATTAGTATAATAATTAATTATATCAAGATTACCTCAGAAGTGTTTCACCTTCAATAGTGAACTCCCTCTCAATCAACATGATCAAGATTGAAGTTGACTGAACCATCTGCTCCCTCTAGAGCTCAATTTTATCAACTTCTTGACCTCTTTTGAAATGTCAAACTCCCTTTGCATCTATTCTCAATCATTAGTTCATTTACAAGCATCAAGTTATTTCTCCCTTAAATGTAATTATCTTGTGCTTCTGTATTGAATTATTCACATGACTTGTCTTCAATATCCAAAGGTTCTATACACTATTAAAACCTTCTATTTGATCAGATCCCCCTTCAAGTGGTTAGGCTTATAAAGAAGGAACCTCGCTCTTTTACAAAAAAAATTTATAGACCCGTACATAGTCGACCATAACTTTTGAACGTGACATTTTTTTTTCAATCGCTCTAGTGCGATTCTTGTAAATTTGTTTATCACCAACATATCCTAAATTTAGCAAAATCCAATGATGCATTTGTGAGATATGGTTCTCATATGGAGACTATATTTTCTGAGACAGTCACACATTCACCATCAATAAACTACTCTCTTACATTTGCAACTTGGCTCTGATACCATGTTGAGGTTTTAGGATCATTGCAAATGTAATAGCACTATCTCATTGCATGTGTTTTTTTAAATGCAACAATCTCTTGCATTTATATTGAGAATGAGACAAGAAGAGACATGTCCCTTCATGGGACATGTCTATTCATTATTTTGTAATTAATATAATGACAATTATGATTATATATCAATGTATATAGTAATATCAATTATTATATATATTGATATATATGAATATATATAATAAATCATTTCTCATAATAATCATATAGTTAATATTATTTATCTGACTGATGCTACAAATATCAATAGAGGGCCCATTCAATAACGTAGTGATTGAACATATTAAATGTCTCAATCACCTCTCCATTCATTAGCAATATCCAACAATCTCCCCCTTTGGCATTGATGTCAACATATGGGAAAATCCATCATCCCAAAGTTATATCAATCCAAAGTTCTGCAACCAAACAATCTCCACATACAGTAGGGATTTTCTCATAGCAACACTCCCCCTTTGACAACAATGGCAAAGGGTACCATGGGTCATCAACTACTTTCCAACATCTTTCTTCCATGATCACTCCCCCTGAGGAGTAGATCCCTACATCCAGTCCAAATTATGATAAGGCTCTGAAAACCCCTGGATTGATGCATCTCTGCATCATTTAATTCTGACTAGGAGGGGCCTGAACCCCCAGCATACCTTTGAGATATTCAAAGGTTTCTTTTGGTAGTGGCTTTGTGAAGATGTCTGTAATCTTCTCTTTTATACTAATATATTCTAATTTTATTTCCTTTTTTGCCACCTTGTCTCTCAAGAAGTGATACTTGATAGAAATATGTTTAGTTTTAGAGTGCATCACCGGATTCTTTGACATATTCACTATACTGGTGTTATCATAATGGATAACCACAGGCTCATAAAAAATTATTCCAATGTCTATCAGCATTTATTTCATCCAAACAATCTGAGTGCAATTTATAGCAGTAACAACATACTCTGATTCAGTCGTAGATTGTGCTATACAATCTTGTTTCTTACTTACCCAAGAAACCAACTCTTTCCCAAGGAAAAATGCACCACCACTAGTACTTTTTCTGTCATTAATATTTCCTGCCCAATCAGCATAATATAAGCATGAAGTTCAAAGCTACCATTCCTGTCATATCATAATCCATGGTCTATGATTCCTTTTAGATATCTCAATATCCTTTTTACAGCAGCTAGGTGTGTTTCTTTGGGTTCTGTCTGATATCTAGCGACAATTCCAACAACATTAGCAATATCTGGTCTGGTGTGGGTCAAATATTATAATCCTCCAACCATTGATCTGTATAAGGTCTGAAAAACATTCTTTGATTCATCATGAATTGTTAGCTTATTACCAATCACCATAGGTGTTCCTACTAGTTTACAGTCTTCTATTCCAAACTTCTTTAGTGTTTCTTTGAGATACTTAGTCTGAGATATAAATATACCATTCTCATTCTGAGTTATTTGCAATCCAAGAAAGAATTTCATTTCTCCTATCACGGACATCTCAAATTCACTTTCCATTTCCTTAGCAAATTTCTTGCATAGGTCATCATTACCTCCAAAGATAATATCATCAACAAAGACTTCTATTATCACGATTCCATCTTCACTAGTTCTTAAATACAAATTACTATCTGCATTACCTTTTTTGAAACCAAGTTGAAGTAGGTACTTGTCTAGCCTTGCATACCAAGCCTTAGGAGCTTGCTTCAACCCATACAGAGCTTTCTTCAATTTGCACACCATGTCTCTATCTTTGCATAGAGTAAATCCATCAAGTTTTTCTATATATACTTCTTCTTCAAGATCCCCATTTAGAAAAGCAGATTTCACATCCACTTGATACACCTTGAAGTTCTTATGTGCAACATAAGCCAAGAACAATCTTACTGCCTCTATTCTAGCAATAGGAGCAAATGTTTCTTCAATGTCTATGCCTTCTTGCTATGAATATCCTTTACATACTAGTCTTGGTTTGTTTCTTACAACAGTTCCTTCTTCATTCATTTTGGTCCTAAAAACCCATTTTGTTCCTATTACATTTTTGTTTTTAGGCCTAGGAACCCATTCCCAAGTTTCATTCTTCTTTATCTGATTTAACTCTTCCTTCATAGAATTTATCCAGCATTCATCTCTACATGCTTCATCTGTAGTTTTTGGTTCAACTTGAGAAATCAAACAAATTTCTTCTCTAACCTTTGATCTAGTTAGTACTCCTTGATTGGTATTGCCAATGATTTGATTTTCAAGATGATTATTCTTTACATACCTCAGTGTTTTAGGAGTCTCAATAGCCTTACTTGTGCTAGCATCACAAGCCTCTTTTTCTCTTTCTGCCTCCACAAATTCTTCTCCTTCTGTAGCAGCAGTAGCTTCTTTTATTTCTAAAATCTGATTATTGTCATACATTCTTTCTTGTATCTAAAACTTTTCATTTATTCTTACATTGTTACTTTCAATGATCTTCCTCAATCTTAGATTGAAACATTTGTAAGCCTTTCTCTTAATAGAGTAACCAAGGAAAATTCCTTCATCACTTCTAGCATCAAACTTTCCTATCTCATCTCTCTCTTGATATAACACTTACTACCAATATTATGAAATATTTTATAGTAGCAGTATGATCAAACCATAATTCATAAGGAGTCTTACTTGTACCTTCTCTGATTTGAATTTTGTTCAATGTATAAACTGTAGTTCCAACAGCCTCTCTCCAATGTACATGAGATAAATTTCCTTCAAGCAACATTGTCCTAGCAACATCAAGTATAGTCCTGTTCCTTCACTCTGCTATCCCATTCTGTTGTGGAGTCCTAGGAGAAGATGTTTGTCTCTTTATTCCATGCTCTTCACAGTATGAATTGAATAAGTCTGAAGTAAACTCTCCACCTATGCTTGACCTTAGACACTTAATCTTTAAACCTGATTCATTCTCTACTTTTGCTTTGAACAACTTGAATTTATCAAATGCTTCTAATTTTTCCTTCAAATAAGTGACCCACAACATCATTCTAGAAAAGTCATCAACAAAGAGTATGAAATACCTTTCACCATAGTATGAATTTGTCCTTGTAGGTCCACATAGGTCTGTGTGTACTAGCTCCAACTTCTCTTTTGATTTATATGCTTTTCTTTTGTAACTGCTTCTAGTCTATTTTCCCATGACACATTCTCTGCAAATAGTGTTAGATGGTTTCACAATCTTTGACATATCTCTCACTGTATTAGTCATACTTACCTTTACAATGTTATCAAAATTAACATGACAAAATCTCCTATGCCATAACTAACTGTCATCAACCTTTGCAACAAAAAAAAGAGGCTCCAAATGTATTTAGTTCAAATATATTACCTCTAGATTTGGTACCAGTTGCAATCAGCTTACCTTCCTTACTTCTGATAAAACATTTTCCATTAACAAAACTCAATTGAAACTCTTTATCCATTAATTATCCAACACTCAACAAGTTATGTTTCAATCCTTCAACAAGTAGTACATTATTTGTATTAGTCTTTCCATCCAGGGTAATGGATCCTACTCCTATGATAGATTTAGGAAGATTATCCCCAAACCTCACAACACCACCATCATACTTTACTAATTTAAAAAATTTATTCTTATCTCTAGTCATATGATGAGAACAACCACTGTCTATTATCCATTTAGTTTTCTTGTCAACATAAGATACTAAAGCTTTTTCCTCAAGTACTAGCTCATCTTTAATAGAAACAAATCTGATCTCTTCATAATCTAAATCATCATCATCGGAAATGCTTTCACTAGCATAATAACATTCTTTGTCCTTTTTAATCTTGTCAAAATTAGGTTTGTACTTAGGAACTCTTGTAGGACATCTAGATACAAAATGACCTACCTTATTGCATGAAAAACATTTCAAGGGTAATTTTCCTTCAAACTTGCCCTTACCTCTTCTTTCTCTTCTAGCAATCAGTGCAACAAGTTCATCCATATTTCTTTCTTCTGCCATTATCTGTTCCCATTCCTCGGCATACTCACTAAGCTCTTCTTTTAGGTCTTCTTTGCTGGTGCTCAGAAGTGTAGATAATTTCTTATGTGCAGATGCCTTAAATGCAGATTCAACTTTAGGTACAACCTCTCCTAATTCTGTAGCTTCAAAAGTAGTTAGCTTTTCAATCAACATCTCTTTGTTAAAGTTCGGAGTTAGAGGTATAGTTTCTTGAATAGACATAGTCTTGAACTTGTAAGCAGGTGTCAAAGATCTAAGGATCTTCGCAATAAATTTGTCTTCATCATAAGTGCCTCCACAGTTTCTGATTCCAATTATAGCTTATGTAACCCTTTAAACATAAGCCCTAATATTTTCATCCTCATTCATTTGCAGCTTCTCCATCTTTGTCTTCCAGTTTTGTAACTTCGCTTGTTTGGTATACTTGTCTCGCTCATATAGTGATTCTAATCTTTCCCAAATTAGGTATGTCAAATCCAAGTCTTTAACATCAGTAAACTATCCTTCAGAGAGTGTGTTGATCAGTGCTTCTCTTGCAATCATGTTAAGTGAAAATATCTTATTTTCATCCTCAGTAGCTGTTGGTAGCTCACCTTTGGACTTTATATCTACCTTGTTCCTTGTAGTCAACCATTAGTCAATCCCCAAACAAAATAAGTGAGCTCACATTTTGTTCTTCCAACTGGCAAAGTTTTCAGGATCAAATTTCAGACTATCCTTCCTATAGTATGCCATCTCTAGAATCACCTAGCTATTAAGCTTTCTCTCTAAGGACCACTTGATCTAATACCAATTGTTAGGAATAATAGTCCACAATACAACTGAGAGGGGGGTGAATCAGTTGTATGAAAAATTATTAAACTTTAAACTTTAAGTAGCAGCAATATCAGATCCAATTAACACAATGAATGCCAACATAATAACACAATATTTTGGTCTCGGGGAAACCCTGTTAAAGGTAAAAACCCTAGTGGGAATTAGCACCCACAAATGATGTACTGAGAGTATAGTTATCCTTGTTAGAAGATATAGCCCTATTAGGAGCTTATTGAAACATTACAGTACATAGTCCTTGTTAGAGGATAGACCCTGTTAGGAGTCAAGAATAAAAAGGGAGGGATCACTACTCAAAGAAGGTTAAATCCACCTTTAGAACTCATTGTTCGCAACACAAGTATATATGAAGAAATACATAATCTTTTTGAATTGTTCGGTAGTAATTGTCTTTGCTTGATCAGTTCCAATGAATTCCACCAACAAACCTCTACTCTACATGTAGTAGACACAATCTCGTAGCTTTCACAACCTCTCTATATCATCATCCACATCCATATCTTTTCCAAAGAAAAAACCTTTTATTTATACCTTATTACAATTCTCATTAAGAGGTCGGCCCATGAGGCTTTCCTAATTAAAAAAAATATTACATAAACCCTTGCTAAGATGCACACGGTATCTAGAACAAGTATACAATGATTTCATTACAACAATTAAGGACTGACATCCTTAATTTATGTTCTCCAAGCATAACACATGCTACATCTCCCAAGTCAACTTCCAAATAAGTCACGTCCAGAACATACACCATAGATGATGTCACCAAGTGTTTTGTACCTTACGTTGACTAGTGAACATCCTTCAATACCTTTTCTATCATCCCTCAAGCTCACATACCTTGAATCCATATCATCTGGAAGATATACCAGAATCACATAGACTAACTCTAGCATTTCTCACTATTACAGTCCAGTGACTAGTCTTCACCAAAACAATTGTATCTTGTCCAATATACAACATAACATCATGCAATCTTGGATATAATATCACAACATCCTCCTGAACTCTCATCTGACTTCACAGCATCTGAAACATCTGTACAGTGTCTGTACACTGTGATAATCAGCATGTTTTCCTCATAGAGACATATGTTGACATCAGTGAAAAAACATAGATGACAACAGTATGAGTACCCATTCATTAACATAGTTATTGAACATATTAAATTTCTCAATCACCTCCCCATGCATTAGCAATATCAAACACCTTTAGTATAGGATTACTCTTCTCGCTCTTCACTTTTTCATATGTGGATGTAATGTGGGATGATGGGTATTCAAATGTAACTTTATTAGTACCAGATGTACCTACTTCATCACTACCAAATTTATATTCTACATTAGATATCATCATTCTAGTTTTCCTTTCAATTACCGATTTCTTCAGTTGTATATTGATTTTAGAAAATGCTTCTTCATATGTTCTAAATCTTTGTGCTTGGTTATCCAAAGATTTTTAAAGTAACTCATTTGCATGTAGGCTCACTAACTCTCCTTCTATTTTATAATCCATAAGTGTAACCCAATAGTTTCTAGGGTCAATTGTCATCATAATGCAAGAATCTATATCTACTAGGAAACATATATCATCCCTATATTTTTATACTATGCTAGCTGGAATTATTTCATGTTTATGCATCTTAGCTTGGAAATATTTGAAATAACCCCACACAACATTGTTACAATTATCACCCAATTCCTTAATAAATTCACTTATCTATGTAACTACCAGTTTGTCCTTTGACCAAACAACATTTCCTCTACCGAGGAAGAAATTTTGGATGTAGAAAAACATACATACCAGTAGGAAACCATATTTGAATGATTTATTTTTGTCTTTCTTTATCCTCTCCATGTTTTCCAAAAACTGAATTCTTATCATCTCGCATAGATCATACACTGAATCATCTTTCACTAATTAATAACCAACATGGATAGCACCACCGGGAACATGGTTAACTTTTCTTTATTGATATACCTGATAACCTATCACCATAAATGTGAAGTGAACTTATCTATCTTCAATATCATCTATAGCCATAGATTTGTCATCTTGTCTAGATTTTGTTAACTTGGCAACCAAATGTGTTGTAATTATTCTCAATGTAGACTCTAATCCCTGCGCTCGAAATCCAATAACTCTAGGAATCATTATCTTCAAAATCTTGTGAGGCTTGTCCAACCAAACAAATTGAGCATGCACTCTACTTAATACATAGTGAATCCAATCAGGATGGAATTTAGTGGGAATGTCCACTGCATACTTTGAACCCTTCGCCTGTAAATGCTTTTTTTCATCTCTCAATACACCATCGATACACATATCCTCATATTATTTCTTGATAGCTCCAACTCATAGTTCTTCAATCTTGTAATGAACATGGGACCACACATCCTCGATAAACAACACTCATAGAGGAATCATAGATAGAGCACTAGTCATATCTATCTCATTCAATTTGATTGGATGAAGCTTGAAAATAGGCTGAGGCTTCTCAAAAATGTTCATCAAAATAGGTGTATCAATCTTCTTTCCATTTCAACCTAATGCAATATCAAATAAATTAAACTATGAACTAGATAGATAACTCAGAATACACCGGTTAGGGCTCACAAAAACTTGACAGAAAGCTAGGTTCAAATATCTTGGCTCAAATTCAACCTATGCACAATAACGCCCAAAACATCTCTCAAATTTTCAAATGAATGTAAAAGTAAAAATTTAAATCACTTCCCTCTATTTATCATTGATAAATAGATGTTATTCACTTCCAATGGTAAAATAGTACTTTTCCAATGGTAGGAATAGTGTCTTATCACTGATTAATTCATATCCACTGATAGGTATTACCAATATCAAACAATAAACCCAATGCGATCGACACAAGATAATTAACTACTTCAAAAAGATTTATCAAAACCAAAATCATATCATCTTACACCATAATGTGCATATATATCTTACCACTCTTAGAACTAGGGGATTGGTAAAGGATTTTTCTTTAAGTGCTCCCCCTAAGAAAATAATATGCTTAGTTTGAAGAAGTATCCTTTGTACCAGAGGATGGTGAATTCTCTTCAAATGATTTTACCTTTTTTTGTTTCTCTCCTACCTTCCTCTAGATCTTCATCTCTCAACCAACTTCCTGAACATCAACAATCCTTATACCTTTTCTATCTTTAGATCAATTGAGTGACTGGTTCTTGAACTGACAATATCGATAAATATGACTGATCATATGGCAATGGAAACATGCCATACTGGTTTACCTCCAAGGTCCAACATTTCCTTTTCATGTTCTCATTCTGTGATTCACCACTAAATGACCATAATTACCACATAGTGAACATATAACATTGAATTTCCTTTCCCTTTCATAAGGGATTACCAGTTTGTTTGGAGACCTAGGAACATACACTTTGGACATGCAATTCTCAGCTTTATGTCCATAATTATTGCATGTAAACTAATATCCATCAAATCTCTCACCATTGGATCTATTGCTAGATCTACTGCTATATCTAGATCTACACTCATAAGTAGTATGACCATACTTATGAAAATTGTAGCAATAACCATCAAAAGTATAAGACTTATTCACCATTTCTCTCCACACATTTTTCGTATGATCGGGATTTCCACAGTTATAACAGTAGTAGGTTTATTAGGTTTCTTACCTAAATTGTTTGGATCTACCTTCTGATCTGTATGTAGCTTGTCAGGTTCATATTTTTATGACTCACTGGTTTCAAATGTTCCTTGACCAGTGTAACCAAGACCAATAGGATATTTGTGTCTTCTTTGTCTCTTTAATTCTTCATCAAACTTTTGCATGCTTTCATTATACTATTTTAGTTTTTTATTTGCTTCTTTCTCAAAATTTAATTCATTCTTTAATTTATCATTCTCTTCTCTGAGTCTTTCATTTTCACTTGTAACTTGCATATTTTCTTCAACTTTATCTTGCATTTGGCTTCTATATAAAGTATATTCCCATCTCAATCTATAGAGTTCTTCATCTCTTGCATTTAGAGAATCCTCGACAACTTTCTTAGCATCTTTAGCAGTATTCCTTGCACTTTTAGTTGTTCTCTTTCCTTCAAGATTGTCACACATCTTGACAAATTGACTTTCAAGCTCTCTTTTAAGATTTACCACTTCTTCTTTAAGTCCTTTGTTCTTATCTGTCAGATCTGCAATTGCTTCTTCATAATCTTCAAACATACTACCGGCAGATAGTTTCCCAATGTAATCTTAATTGTCATTCAACTATTCAGTAAGTTTTCTTCTTATAGCAAGTGACTTCTTCAGTATCTCCTTCAACTCATTGATCATCTTGTGTTCACTTTCAAGTTGTGTCTCATGCCTGTAATTCTCCATAGTTGTAGATATTTTCCTCAAGCTGTTAGACTTATCACCAAGAGGACTAGTCATCTGATACCAATTGTTAGAATTCTTGGGCACTAAGAGGGGGGTGAATCAATGCAAACTGATTATAGACTAATTCAACCACTGATCTTAATAACATCAATAATAAATTCCAAAGCACAAAGTATATAACTGAAGTAAATAAATAAAATAAATAATATCAAACATCCATAAAATCATCACACATGACACAATGTTTTTTGTGTGGAAAACCTTGGTTAAAGGGAAAAACCACAGTGGGGATGACACCCACAATCCCACTATTGTAGTAAATGAGTTTTCCATGTTAGGAGCTTACAATTACCCTTTTTGAGGGTTCACCCTGTTAAGAGTGATTAGTACCTTGTTATAAGTATAATCAGATATTATAAGATCTACCTTGTAAGAGGATTTCAAGACTCTATTAAGATCTCACCTAGTTAAGGGATTTACAATGAGGAACCTATTAAATTTCACCCTATTAAGGGATTTTCTTGCTATAACTACTAGGGAACAACAAGTGAGTGATCTAGATGTAGTATTGATTGCCTATCAGATCCAATATGTTCTTTTAACTCTATATCTCCTCATAATTATATCTCTATCAGATCTCTAATCACAACCCTAATTGAGATTACAAACTTTCTTTGCAACCTTCACATCAACCATAACAACATAAAAAACAACAACCTTTACAATATGAGCAATACCACTTATATACATTCCTAAAACTGACTACATTAAATCTAAATGTTTTTTCATGCAATAATTGCAAGACAAAATGATAAACTCAATGCTAAACACATTTTTCTATGACCACATCAGCTTAGAATGAAATATTTTCAAATT
This sequence comes from Chamaecyparis obtusa, assembly GCA_027943335.1. Taxonomy (NCBI): domain Eukaryota; kingdom Viridiplantae; phylum Streptophyta; class Pinopsida; order Cupressales; family Cupressaceae; genus Chamaecyparis; species Chamaecyparis obtusa. Next base: position 756,355 of record BSBK01005126.1, on the reverse strand, counting down.
AGTCAAACTTGTTTTGACTTCTCCAATGCACTGCCTTAAATCTTCCTTATAAGATAGCATCAATACCGAGAATGCCAACTCATCAAATCTATAACCTTTATTACATGTGATCATAACACAAAATATCATCGCAACCTCTATACCTCTTATTGATCTACAATCTTCCAATTGATGCTCAAGAACACAAGTGTTCTTACCTATCTGAAAGACCGTGTCAACAAAATATCTCTTACCAATCAACCAAATAAGTTGTGGTTGGAACCACACTGTAGTTTGACCATGTTGATAGTGTAGTTATGACCACACCTCATAATTCTCCATCTACCATGACTACTACCAAATTATTGACCTCACTGACTACCAATTTTTTGGACTTAGCAAATTTCTTGCATCATCGATCTCATATCCTTCACACCGATTGCATCCTGCACTTCACCGATTGTGATACGTGACTGAAATAACTTAGTTTCCATCAAGATAACCAAACCAATGAATTCCTATGATTGAAACCAATATACCAATCTCCCCATCTCATCATAATTCCAATAGGTATAAACAAAGATAAGGGATCCATCATTGCCTCATGATGATGAACCTCTGCAGTTGAACAACTCCATTTTCAACTCCTTCATAGACATCATACCATTGCTCCAAATACCTGCAAGGAGATTAAAAAAATTGTGTCAAGGCTTGGGATACCAAATATTTATGTATACATCATCAGTATATGCATAATTTACTCTTATGATGCATTAGATTAGTTTGCAATCCTCATATTTATTAGAAAGAAACACGAAGAACAAGTCTGAAATTTATGGTTTTGTTAACAAGTTTGATTCATGTGCAAGTTGATATCATTCATATTATAGCATGCAGGGTAAAATGGGCTCCCATAAGGGTTGAGCCCAACATGCTATAGGATGAAAAAATATATTTGAACGATAAATCATTCATCAAGAGCATTCAATAAGAGAATGATAGTAGTGCTATGGTACTATTTGAATAGTGATGACAATGTAATAAAAGTATAAGCATCTATAGGTAGTGAAATAAAAATAAATAAATAAATAACATATTATGATCAAAGAAAAACTAACCTATTTGGAACAAGCGTAGACATTCAAACATTGGTCTCATAGAATATTCCTAACATATAGAGAAATCTATTTGCTAAGTCATTCAGATAGAACTTAAACGGGAGCACCATCTCACCGTTTGATTTGTTCTTGATTTAGGGATGTGGGTGTGCTCTCAAGACACTTGGAGATTATTCCTAATGATTATTAGGAGGGATTGGGATGGATTAAGGACCATGAGAACTCCATAGTGGCACAAAACCTAGTATAGAACACCTATTTTTTCCCTAGAGCCTCAAGGATCCTAATAGAGCTAGAAATGTATATTGATGCAAGAATGCTTAAGCTAGATTGATTTTAATCAAAATGAAACATGATATGATGCTGAAATGATTAGAAAATATTAACAAAGAACTAGATTCAATCCATTAAGCTATTCTACGATGATCTATGAAAGCACAAAATAGAGTTAATCTAACAATTTATACTAAATGCTATGCTAAGTCTAGATGTATTTTACCATTATAACAAATCCATGAAGATGAAAACAAAGATAATTGATATTCTCTTGGAAGAGAGACTAATTATAGGATTCAAGCCAAGGGCTTGGGTTAGGAAGTGGAGTTAGGGTCAAAGTCAAGGTTTGGAGTAGAGTCTGAGGTTGAGTTTGAGGTATGGTTAATAGAATGGCCTTGGTTAAGGTTTCTCACACGTGTGAGAAATACTAGGGAAGTGTGCAAGGGGAAAAAGGGTGGAAGGGAAGACATGGGTCTCTTTATGAGTCTGTAAGAGGGTGTAAGGAATCATTAATGAGTCTGTAAGGCTCATTAATGAGGGGGGTTTGACCAAAAGTCAAAGAAGACTGGTTTAGGCTAAGAAAGTTAGGAATGGCCCTCTAAGTAGGTTTAGGAAAGTTTAGGAAAGATTGGAAGAGGTTCTAGGGTTTTCTAGAGGATATCTAGGATTTAGGAATTTAAATAAATATTAAATTTATTTAAAGGTTTTGGTCAATTTATTAAATAGTTAATAAATATTGGAGGGAATGATGTTTAAATTAGATTTAAACATTTCTAGAAGGGATTTCTTAATTAAATGTTTGTAATTAAGACAGGAGGATTTAATGGCATTATAATAAATAAATAAATTAAATAAATAAATAATTAACAAATGATGATGTCATCGAAGGTTTTTGGAAAATAAAAATACTTTTATTTACCAATGGATTTTTAGGTGTCTACATTTTGCCCCTCTTTGATGCAATGTCACAAGTGGCATGGCGTCAAAGACAAGAAAATAAGATGTCCCAAACTAGAATTTAGAGGATAAGGGGTTGTTCCCCCTCGAGAAAATAACACATAGAGGAAATGTTGTGGAATTTTCTCGAAAAGAACACTGAAGAGAAAGGATGAAGGAACAAACGTCCTTCCAAGAGAAAATATGGATGAATGCAATATGATGTGAGATGCAGGATGAAGCTATATGAAGGATGCAAGATGGAATATTAATCTATATCATGCAAGATGGGGGATTCAGGGAGCTCCATGCATTGGATATTTTTGAGAGCACAACCTAGTTTGATATAGCAATGCTAGAGACCTGCCAAGGTCACAAATAAACACAAGGCCTTGTCACTAGCATTGAATAGGACTGACACAAAAAAGACACTTAATGTTGCCCAAGCATCATGCATGAACCCAAGAGGAAGCATGGTAGAAATGATGCCCGAGAAACCACAAACAAATGGCATTTCCCAAGTGCGCCATGTAACCCAAAAGATCACATGTGAACCATGTAAGGTTCATGTCCAACTGACTCATAGCTAGAAGTGAAAGATCAAAAAGATCTTGCTCCATATTGTCCTCATTCACAGCACACCATGATATAAAGGATTGTGGTGACTTTGAGGAGAGGAACAATGAGAAGTCGTAAAAGATTAACAATATCCAAAGGACAAAATCCAAGATCGCAATGATAACTCCAAAAGACATCCTTTGCCAAGGAGAGAGATTGATGGTTGATTGATGGGGGGAAGAGTTGGTTTGAACGTGAAGAAGGATACATCAACATGGACCTAGGTTGATTGGTGGAAGATTAGGTCGGATAGGAGGAAGAATACATCCTCAAGGACCCAGTTTGATTGATTAGGTCAGACAATACATAACCATACATATGTGTGGACCTATGATTAGGCTTAGGCCAGACAATATAGAAGCATACATCTATGTGGACCCATGTTGATGGGGAGAATTTTGTTTTGTTGATTGGAAAATGATGAGGTTCAAAGATAGTTAGGAAACCAAGGATAGTCGACAATTGATGTTGCTGAAATACAAGGCTGGGTGAGGCAAGCTCAAATGATCAAATGTTGTTGCAGGACTAACAAGGATATGTACATCAAGATGGTGATGATATGTACAATGGATAGGGAGATATTTACAAAGGATCTCAAAAGATAAGAAAAGATCCAATGGGACCAATGAAATAACGAGTGTCTCACAAAACCTTCTACCATAGGTAGGATGATGGAGGATGGTTGATTTGCTAAGGATTGATGGTGGAGGATGGTGGAGGATTACCAAGTGTCAGGGATGAGTCTTTTCTTCCTAATGTGGGATCAGATAGGATAGGATTGGATTTTTCAACCTAATATAGACTGATGATCTTTGGAAGATGGGATTCTTGCCAGTGTATGCCACTCTCTTGCTCGAGATGATGAGGCCTACAAAGACAAGTACAAGATTCCCTAGACAATGCTCTATCAAAAGGGTAGCACTAGGATGATTCTAATTTAGGATAAGGATTAAGCAACTGAAAGGATATGACATGAAGTGGATGGTGGGTAACTAGACAAGGATTCCTATGAGAAGAGATAAGTAAAACACTCGAACCTCAAAAGGACCAAGGGATGATTGTTGAAGTGCTAAGCTAGATAGGTCACGAAGATCCAAGGGTTGAATGATGTAGGGGATGGGACCTAAAGACACATATGTACAAATGAGCTTAGCTAGAGACACGAATGATGCTAGGGTACAAGACTCAGGATAAGATGTACAAGGGATTTGGGGATGAGATTGAAGCTCTCAAAGATATACACCATAATGCCCCAGCTGGGCCAGAAAGCCAAGATGGATGGATGGGGGATAGGCTTGATGATGGATGATGTGTCCTAAAATGACATGAATTTTGGAATGATGCATCCCAACGATGATGATTTGATTGAGATCAAGGCTTGTCACAAGACTAGGAACAAGACTAAGGATTTGATTAGATAGGTTTGGATTGGCTTGATCTTGGATGTTGGGTTTTGGATAGCTAGATATGGATAGGATTGGAAGATGTTGGAAGATTTATAGAAATGTTTGGAGATGGATGAATGGCATTGGATTATATGGGGATAGCCTATAGCTAGATACTAATGATAAGGGAAGAACTGGGTGATGGAAAGATGGAAGAGATGTTGAGGGATTTGGGTAGAGGAATGTTGAGGATTTTGATGGAGGAAATACAGAGGATGTGGATAGAGGAATGCTAAGGGATTTCCTGATAGAGGATTTTCTGAGAGATGGGGATAGAAGATTTTCTTTGGATTGGGATGGAGGAATTGCTTAGGATTTGGATAGAGGATTTGGTTAGGATTGAGATTGAGGAATGCAAAGGATTTGGAAGATAGGAAGATAAGGATTTGGATGGAGGATGGGGAGATGGGAAGATGGATGCAATAAGATATCCAAGGAATATGCCACCAAGGAATAATATGCCCCTACTTAGGATAGTTCATGCTTTTAGAGGTATTAGGATGGGGTACGATTATATGGAAGATACAACGATAAGAGGATGAGGAAGCTAGATGGAAGCTTGGATAGTTGATGGATAGATGATAGGTGGCTAGAAGATGTGATAGGAAGATGGATGCAGGAAGGTGCCCAAAAGCATGTATACATGGTGGTCTTTGTTTTATTATCAAGATCCAAAGGAGGATGACGGAGGTGAGAGACAAATGAGATGGAGGACATGCTGGATAAGATGTGATAAAAGGGAATTTCCCCCAATTGCAGAAAGGAACTGGGGGGATTGCACATGATGCCTGTTTGCTAGGTTTTCACCATGGTACTTGTCCAAGGCACTTGAATTTCCAAGTTTTCACCATTGGATGAATGTTTTTCTCTTTTCTTTTCTTTTTGATATTTTTCTTGATTTTTCTAATTTTTATGGATTTTTTGATTTGTTGCTGACTTTGTGTTGATCTTCTGATTTGTTGTTGTTGTGTTGATATTCTGATTTGTTGTTGACCTTCTAATTTATTATTGACTTTATGATTCGTCTAGATATTGGTACAACTTTATTAGGATGGATTGATTATGTAAAGGCATGGATGGGATGGGGTAGATGGGAGATATGGTGGTAGAAAGTATTTAGATGGAAAGATGGAAAGTGATCATGATAGGGGGATGTTGTCAGGACCAACATTGGCACATGTTGTGAGGAAGGCAGATGAAGTGGATGGGTTTTGGAAGATGGATGTGGAAATGATAGAGGATTTTTGCTAGGAGATCTTGGAACATAGGGATCCAAGACGGATTTAGGAGATGGAGAAGAGGAATGAGTAGCTAGTGGATTAGCAACTTTGGATGCCATTATGGATATTTTTGTTAGATGCAATGCATATTTTTTCTTTGGGATCCACATAATTCTTTCTTTTTCTTTGGTGGGCCTTTGTGGCCTTTGGGATTTAGTGGCCTTTTCTTTTGTTTTGATGGGCCACTGTGGCCATTGGGATGCATTGGACTTCTTGATTGGATTTTTCTTTGCTTGAACATGTCTTTTAGAGTGGACATGAAAATCTTTAGGGTTTTTTGGATATTTCTCTTTATGCATTTTTTATATGGCATCCAAATTGTGAGGAGCATTGGAAAGAATATGCTAAGGTGTGCGGGATGGAGGAGACATGGATGGAGAGATGGAAGGAGATTGGCAGATATGAGATATGGAAATGTGTCTTTGTTGATCCTGACTAGGGATGTTTGGATTTTGGATGAAGGATTGAGTAGGATAAGATGGTGGATGATATTTTGGGATGTAAGGCCCCAAAATGGATTTGGTATCTGAAGGATATGTAATGGTAAATTTTGGGACATAGGGACCCAAAATGGATTTGGAGGATGAAGGAGGAATGTGATAGGTTGTCCTGGGCTGCAATGATGGAGGAGGAGGAATGACAATGTATGCTTTGAAGGGACGATGAGAAGATGTAGTGGTGTTTTTGGAATGATGCTTGAGTTTGGCTTTAGTTGTACCAACATTTCTGGAGGAAGTGCCTTCTTCAGATTTATGACCAATACCACATGATCGTAGATGTTTCTTGTCTTGGATGGAATCCAAAGTTCCTTGTTCATGAGAACCTAGGCCTTTGCCTTGATAATTCCATTTCTTGAGCATTTTATCCAAGCAAGGATACTTTTGACTTGGGGAATAAGATAAACATTCAGTTTTAGGTGTTGCAGTGGAAGATATGAAACTGATGTCTTTTACTTCAAGTGGGCTACCATTGACAAATGTAAGTGGACCAAGAGGATATAGTGATGGCAGTGGGATAATTTGGATTGGAGGATCATTGAGTGGAGAGGATGGGATGATGTGATCTTGACTAGGATTGGAGGATAATGATGGATTTTGAGATGGATAAATTGGGATTGTAGGATCTTGGATAAGAGGAATTTGGACAATAGAATCTTGGATTGGAGGATATGGGACAATAGGACCTTGATTTCTATCTATGGGTATTTCAACATGATTTTGGATAAGATCTTGACATGATAGGATTGGTGTGGATAGGATGATGGGGGATGTATGGATGGACTCTTCAAATGGTATGGATGAAAGGATGAGAGATTATGCAACTGTGATGACTGGAAGAAGGGTGAACTCTTGAGGCCCATTGGATGTGCTTTGGATAATGCTAGGAGGAGGAGATGCAAATGGGAATTGGATGGGTTCCACTGATGGAAGGGACTCAATGATGCTAGGAGATGGAATAGGATTAATGAATGGGATATATGGAAGAAGTATAACATATGGGGGAGGTTGATGGGGCTCATCAAAGATGGCTTCACATGAAGGTTTGAGATGACATGAATCTTCATCTTTAGGAGTGGGATTTGTTGTTGGCTTCCTTGTAAAACTCCTTGGAGACTTTCGTGACCAAGGTTGAGGTGAAGGATTAGAATGTGGAGGAGATGTAGAGCTAGGATACTCCACACGTGAAGGTGGGGTGGAAGATTGTGAACTTGTTTGAGGGAATGATGGTGTCGAAGTGGAATTGGAGGATGGCATGACTAGATAGTTCACAAAGGTAGGTTTATAGGAAGCTTGTGAACTGGTTTGACTAACTGATGGGGTAGGGATGATGGATCGAGGTATAGGATACAAAGTAGATTGAGGGATACATTCTTCTTTCGGGAGGGGATTTGTGGCATTGTAGTTTGGAATAGGAGATGGTCGGTTGAGATAGGATACATTGGATGGTGGATTGAGATAGGATGGAGGATTAGGGTAATGGATTGGAAGACTAGGATTTTGGATTTGAAAGTGGGTTGGAGGATAAGGAGATGGCAAATTTGGATAAGGGATGTAGCTTGGAGTGTCGTTGTGAAAAGATGGTGATTGGGATATGACCATAGAAGGAGATGGAGGTATGAAGGGTGCATATAGAGGATATTTAGGCTTAAGATAAGAAGAAGGTGTGGATGAATAGGATAATGGATTTCCCTTATCAGAGGCATGATAGAGAGTGCTAGTGGATATGCATGAAGGCATGATATGATAGTTTAGAGGAATGATTGGATGTTGGAAGGTGTTTGGACCAAGCTTGCTAAGATTTTCAAAGTACTCATCGTGATCCACAAGATTCTCATCATCATGCTGGCTAAGGTTTCCAAAGTACTCATCATGATCAACAAGACTTTCATCATCATCGAGATAGGATGGAATAAGAGAAGAGACATAATAACCAAACTCATCATAATAGTTTTGAGACATGTTGACTTATAGATGAGTTGGATAGGGATGAAGGATGAAGATGGATTGGAAGACTAAGACTCAGATTGGGATGACTAACAAGGTCAAACTAGGATTGTATTTGGATTAGGATAGGGGAAAAGACTGACTCCAGAAGATAGACAGGGGATGGGAGAATGAGCAAGATGGTTTTACTAACTTAGGATAGGAGGATAAGACTGGATGGGGAAGATGCAAGATGACTAGAAGACCATAATTAGGAGACTAGGATGACCAATTTTTGAAATCTTGGATGAATTTGGATGTAGATTGATTGGTTTTGATATAAAAAAAATATTTGTGTGTATAACTCTTCTCTTATGTATGTTTAATAGATGTTTTGCACTGAGTTTTGAAAACACATCAAACATTCAGAACTACCTAAAGATAGGCTAGTATCAAAATCTTTTCCCACAACTTGATATCCCAAAAAGGAATAAATATGGTGAGTATCTTAAGGTGATTTAGGATACCACTTGGATCGGTCCTTGCACAAATATTTTGATACCTTCATGAGTAGATCGGGAAGCCTTTGATTAATAGGTGTCTGATTTGATCCATGGCATTCTCCCAATCAGTTTGTATGTGCATGACTCACTTAAGAGCCTAGTTGACCATGGAAAAATAGTAGGGATATTCACCTACCTCGGGCTACCATCAACACGCATCACCCAAGCTTGAGGGGATGAAGCAAGAGTTTTCTCAGTGCTTCATTTCTATACTAGTTGGGGAAGTACCAGTTTGAACTCATTCTCCAAAGAGGAAGCACTTTTCTCTCTGGACAAGCTTCTCTAGAAGTAAAACAAATTAACTTGTCCAAATTCTAGTGTTTTACGTCACTTAGAATAAGAGGATTTATAGAATCTAAAACTCCTAGAAGCATATCATGAAGATTTTTTTTCCAATTTTGATAAGTGATTGAATTGAAAGATTTTAAATCACAAATGATTAAGGTTTTGATTTGTTCATTTCTTTGAAGACACAAAAAGCTTTGAAAGAGATTTGCAATATTGTTTTACCTTTTCACTCAAGATTGTGTTTTTCTTTTAGGAACTTTGATTTTGAATGGAAATTCTTTTCTTTTCAACCTTTAGGTCATTCAAGACTTGTTTTTGCTTTAATATTTGAAAAAGAAATGTGTCTTTTCACTTAGGTTCATTCTTTTAGTTTCACTCAAGAATTGGTGTTCTACATTTTAGTTTTAGACCCGAAGAGAAGTTCCTAGATTGATTTTATGCATGAAAACTTAGGAAAACATTCAAGATTTTGCAATAAGACAATTTTTTTTTACCAAGATTAAAGCCTTAGGATTTATTTAGGAACTTTTAGGAAAGATTAGGACTCTTTAGGAACCAATTAGGAAAGATTAGGAAAAGTTTGTAGATTTTGTTCCTAGTTTGCATGAGATTTGGAAAACACTTTAAGATATGCAAATGAAGTCCACCTTAGCTAAGAAAAATGATTCAAGATTGACTTGAGAATAATTAGAATGAATTATAATTTATTTAGGAACCAAATAGGAATGAAAATGCAGATTTGTGGTTCTTTTTAAGCACCCAAAGTTTGAAGTGTTCCTAGCTTGCATGAATGAACCCTAAAACCCTAGATTTGCACGAATAAGGTTCTTTTTAGCCAAATGAAAGTAATTATAGGTGATTTTGATTTTTTTAGGACAAAATAGGAATTTTTAGGATTGATTAGGAACAAAATAGGAAAGAATAGGAAAGATTTGCAGATTAGTCCATTAAGGGCACTCAAAAATGACTAGAAGTTCATTTTAAGCCTGAAAATGAAGTGTTTTTGGATCCTAATCATTCAAAAAATTTCATGAGACTTAAGGAATTATTTATTTGGTGAAAATTTTACCTCCATTGAGTACCTTCAAGAGTATGATGTTATAAATTACAAGGTTGAAGCCTAGGGTCACTAGGATCCCCAAACAGGTCCAAAAAAACTAAGTCTAGGGCCTCAAAAAAGATCCATGACTCCCATAAGAAATTTTGGGCCAGAAATTACTTATATTAAATTTTTCTATGACACTCCATTCATGACCATATGACAATTCATTTTTTCCCACACGACACTTGAGCCAAAAGGCAAAAAAATGGCTTAAAATGCACTCAAAACTGGCCCATACGACAATTACATGATTGGTAGAAATTTTTGTATGACATATGGGATCTAACCATACGAAAATTTCTCAAAATTATAAATATTAGTATGACATTGCAGCAAAATACATCCAAGAGGTGTTAAAAACTGAGTTTTTGACCAAAAAACCCTAAAAAAGACAATTTTGAAGGCTTGTGGGGCTCCACCGAGCCTACCAAAATGTGATCAGAGAAAACCTAACCTATTAGGAACATGTGTAGACATTAAAAAATTATTTTAATAACATATAGAGAAATCTATTTGCTAAGTCATTCAGATAGAACTTAAACAGGAGCACCTTGTCACTGTTTAATTTGTTCTTGATTGAGGGATGTGGATGTGATATAAAGACAATTGGATATTATCCCTAATGATTATTAGGAGGTATTTGGATGGATTAGTGACAATGAGAACCCCATAGTGGCACAAAACTAGGTATAGAACACCTGTTTTGCCCCTAGAGCCTCAAGGATCCTAATAGAACTAGAAATGCAGATTGATGCAAGAATGCTTAAGCTGGATTGATTTTAATCCAAATGAAACATGATATGATGCTGAAATGATTATAAAATATTAACAAATAACTAGATTCAATCCATTAATCTATTCTATGATGATCTATGAAAGCACAAAATAGAGTTAATCTAACAATTTATGCTAAATGGTATGCTAAGTCTAGATGTATTTTACCATTATAACAATGCATGAAGATGAAAACTAAGCTAATTGATTTTGTCTTGGAAGAGATATTATTTATAGGATTCAAGCCTAGGGCTTAGGTTAGGAAGTGGAGTTAGGATCAGAGTCAGGGTTTGGGGTAGAGTCTCAGGTTGAGTTTGGGGTATGGTTAGATTGGCCTTGGTTAAGGTTGCTCACACATGTGTGAGCAAAACTAGGGAAGTGTGCAAGGGGAAAAAGTGTGGAAGAGAAGACATTGGTCTCTTTATGAGGTTGTCAGAGGGTGAAAGGATTCATTAATGAGTCTATAAGGCTCATTAATGAGGGGGTTTGACCAAAAGTCAAAGAAGACTGGTTTAGGCTAAGAAAGTTAGGAATTTCCCTCTAAGTAGGTTTAGGAAGGGTTTAGGAAAGATTGGAAGAGGTTCTAGGGTTTTCTAGAGGATATCGAGGATTTAGGGATTTAAATAAATATTAAATTTATTTAAAGGTTTTGGTCAATTTATTAAATAGTTAATAAATATTGGAGGGAATGATATTTAAATTAGATTTAAATATTTCTGGAAGGGATTTCTTAATTAAATGTTTATAATTAAAATAGGAGTATTTAATGGCATAATAATAAATTAATTAATTTAAAAATGATGATGTCATTAGAGGTTTTCAGAAAATAAAAATACTTTTATTTACCAATAGATTTTTAGGTGTTTACACATATAATGGCAATATTTGTTGGATCAAGCTTTATACATAAGTACAACTTTCAAAAAACATGTTATGCCAAGATATATGATTTGGAATAAAATTTGAAACATAGTTGAGGATGATTAAGGATCATTAGTTTTGCACCATGAACATGAATCGCATAGCCAAAAACAAACATTGAAAATAGTGTAGTAGATCAATCATTCTACAAAGGTTAAATAATCAATGATGCATACTAATCTTTTGCAGAGAGAGAGAGAGAGCTTTAGATAATCATACAATCATTTCATTTGAAAGGGTGATACTTTTAAAATACATTAGAAACATTGAGAGGAATCAAGGAGTTACTAAATAAAGCATTATATCCAAGAAAAACATACCTTGCAATGTTAAATCATTCAACAATCAAGAGTACAAAAGATACATATATAATGATAATGTTTTTAGTATCTCAAGACACTAAAGTATGTTATTAATCGATGGAAAATTCAAGAACAAATACAAAGAATGGAAAGATAACATTGATCAACAATAATTAGGAAAACAATGATTAAATTTCTTAAGGGGGCCTTTGAAGAAAATCATGGTTTGTATGTGAAATAAGAAGTGATATGCTATCTACACAATTAAAGAGAAGAACATTGCAATAAGAATGTAGAGCCAAAAGAAGGAATCATAAGGAGATGAATCAAACACATTTTTAAAATTAGAGAGCATGGTCATTATTAAGGGAGATACTATAATTGGAACAACAAGGTTCCAGATTACAACACAATGACAAGATGATTAAAACTGGGCATCAAAATACAACCAAAGGGTGAAAGGACATTAATCACAGTAATAACATTCATAATAAAAAGAGCTTAAAGTATGCTCTCAATTGAAGTTCACAGCCAACACAATGATATTAATCCAATGTCATAGGTCACAAGGGCAACTAATGAAGAAAGAAAAAATGATTCCATAGAAAAAAAGAATACTCTTACCTAGTGAATCTCAGTAAAAAACAAACTTGTGAGTACTAAGGATATGAAGGGTATTAATTGTTTGGACAACCATTTGATATTTTAGTGTTCATATATTGGTAAATGGACAAAAGACATAACGTCATCTATTGTAGCGGCAAGGAGACAAGACAAGGATGCATCATTATCATGGAAAAAAAATCATGCTATAGCTTGCACAAGAGCAGGTGAATGTCTCAACAAGGAAAGATAGAAAATAGTAAGATCCAAGAGCATAATTGGCACATTGTTTAGTGTCATAATCACAATCTATAAAGTAAATACACCAATGATCCAAATGGTGTCCATAATTTCAACTTGGGACAAAACCATGAATCCATTTTATTATTTATGACAAGCTTGTAGTAGTCATGGAAAAAATAGTACATACACAAAGTACAAGGGAAAATACCCAGACTTGTATAATTGCCTATACAATATGGGGAGTTGAAGCACAAAGTTCAATGCAAGTAAAATAATCTCTTATTTCTTTCTCATTACTTTCACAATAGAGCAATGTTATTTTCATAGAAGTCATAAATCATTTGTAGGAAGCAACATTAAGTTCATCTTTGCCAAAAAAATTCAAAAGAACCTTCACTATTAACTTCCTTCACAAAGACAATAGAAGAATAAATGTAATAATCACCATATTTCCAAAAAAAGAGTAGCCCAGAATTTAGGTAAACAATAGATAAAATTTTTAGTTTGAAAAGAGGTAGAGGGCTTGTAGTAGAGGTCTACCATATGAGATGAGGGTTTCTAGCATTGAACCATAGTTCACAAGGAATTTAAAATTTACAATTTTCTTTGCCATTATTCTATGCTGACAAAAAAAATACTATCATTATAAATGGAGCATGACAACAAATCATGTCATATAGAAAAGGGGTAAAAAGAAAAAATAAAGCCCTTTTTTCAGTATTCAATACAAAAGGATCTCAAAGATGGCTTCAAACAATAAAGCCACGACCAAGTGTCACTATGAAGACCATATATTTTCCATCATTATTTTTCATAGATAAAGCCTTGAAGAACTCTAGCATGATAAAATATAAGGAAATAATGCTCAGAAGGTTGCAGCCAAAGAGCTCAAATCAAACGTTATAAACTAAAAGATGAAGCTTTTTTTGCTTTTTTTCATAGAGAGTAGATCTCGCAAGGATTTGTAAATGAGAGATTACTGCTAATAAATTAATTTGTGCAAAAGGAAGCTCACACCAAATCCTCTAGGAAACCCTACTCTATGGCGGCGTTCGCAGGCAAAAGAAAGTTGTGAGAAGTTGAATTGAGAAATATTTTTTTGGGGTTCTCTTTTACCCTAGATTGACCATTTGAAAGAGGCATTTTCCAAGCCTTCTTTTATTTATTTTCCTCTAGCCAAATGCCCTTGCAGGTATGCCACTCATAGCCGCTATGCTAAGTTGATTTTTTGTGCCTTGTATGTTTGTATAAACTTTACATTTTATAAAACAATATTAATAAATGATAAATTTATATATCATTTTTATTAATATTGTTGAATAAAATAATATAGGGGATAACTTCTAAAAATTAAAAAAAAAGATATGTATTTGCACCTCATAATAATATTATTATGTAATTGATAATTCATTATTTTTAATATATATCATTATAATAATAATATCATTAAATGATTTGTAATTATCACTTAAATGAACATTATTATTATAATTAATATTTGTTAAAACAATGAACTATAAATTACGTAATAATTATTTATATAATAAAATACAAGTATTAAATACTTTATAATTCATCACTTAATGAATGTTTTTATATTTATTAAGTAAATGAATTATAAATAATTTAATAATTTTTATTTGAAAGTGCAAATAGATATTTATTTTTTTTATTTTTAAAAGTCATGAGAGATATTATTGTAGAGTTATGATAGATGTTAAAGTCAGAAGGAGTTATTGTTGTTCAGGAGGCTTTTACAAGCTTTTTCAGGGATTAATGAGAGGTTATTATGATGGTATGGTGAGTCTTAATTTTTAAACCACCTTTTTGAGCATTTTTGAGCTGTTTGAGGGGCTCAAAATTTGACCTCTTTGCTTCATCCGATCCAAAAGTTGTTACTTGCCTTTATGTTGCAGTTATCCTTGAAGGAGGATAAATATGGGTTGAAGTCTTTATTTTTAGGTAGCTCTTACCTTTTGGCTTGTTGTATTGTAACTTGGAGAGTTCTTTATAGAGGTTTATGGAGTTTTGTAACTCAGGTACTGAAATGTATGATAGAGTTTTCATATTTCAAGGTGATCAATAAATCTTTTGGGCATTCTCATTTTCTGATATTTTGTATGTTAAGTGTCATAGTGCAATCACTTGTGAAATCATTTTCTTTTCCTTGATATTATGCCTTACCAAAACACACTATTATGCAGAAGTATATGTCTACTTGCAAGTTGTAAGTTGTATTAATGGGGAAAACAATTTGAAGTTGTGAGGATATATTTTCTTCTTGTTAAAATTGTGATCATTCCATGATCTTCTTATTAATTGTTGATGTAAGGACATATGTAATATTGAGTAGTGCATATTAGAGCTAAATTATGAGTCAAGTTGTGAGAGGTTATGTTGTGCAAGTTTACTCAAGTGCTTTGATGCATCACCTTTAGGAGTAGTTTTTAGTCTTAAGTTTCCTTCTAACCCTTTCCCTTTGAAAAGATGTAGTTTAGGTGAAGTATCAAGAGGAAGTTGGCCTTCTCTGGAGGTTCACTTCTTTTCCAGGTTACCCACAACCCATAAGTGGTCCCATGTATCTCTAGATTGCTGAGGTTTCTCAGCAAGGGAACAAATCTTATTGATAACAACTATTATGATTCAAAGTCACATATTTCTTGTTAAAATGTTGATTTTGGAACTTTGTCAATTTTTGTCCAAATTTGGGATTTTAGTGCAATTTGTGGCTTGTGAGCTTTCCTCATGTCCTCGTGAGGTCTTTGATGGATTCCTTCAAAATTTGAGCTCTTGGAATAGTGGTTAATTGAGTAGTTTAGTGTTTGTTCCCTTATTTCATTTTACTTAGTTTCTTGCCTTGAGTGTTCAGAGTGATTTGCCTCTAGTGGTTCCCATTTGGGTATGAGACCTTTTTGTTAGATAGATGTTTGTGGAGATTGTATCCATACATGTAGTATATCTATGTTCCTATGTCAAGGTCCAAGTGACCAGAGCTCTTGGTGATTCCAATCAAGCATACCATGTCTCCCCTTTTTGTTGCATGCCATCTCTTAGCTTTGTGTTGTTGAGCATTGTATTTTGACCGATAAGTGTGGAGTAGTGGAATAGAGTGGATCCCCTAGGTAGGCTGAGACATAAAGGGGTCCCAAGGTAGCCCTTTATGGAGTTAAGTATAACAAATGATAACACTAAATAAAATAGGGTAAAAACACATAATAAAATATAAAGTGATACTGGTATTGTGGTTATCTAAGTGATGTGGAGATGATATAGTTGTGGTCATCTACGGATGTTAAGCCAACATAGCCATGGCCATATACAGATGTTGAGCTAGCATAGTCATGGTCATCTATGGATGTTGAGCTAATATAGAGCTTCCTTGAGGAGAGAGAATGCTCAAGATTGCATGGGGTTCCACTAGTTGTGTGATGGCACTCCATTCTTAAGTATTGGTACTTTACCCTGTCTAGCTCTGAGTAGTGACCTTGACCTACTTGCATTATGTTATTGCATTGGGACCTTTGTACTATCCTCTAGATTTACGTATCTTTTTTGTGTGTATTTTATCCCTCCTTGGTGTGTGTGATTAACTTGTGATTGTGGCCAGGTGACTATCTCTATGAGCATAGTGGGGTGGGCCTAAGGGTTTTATGTGGCAGGGTGGCATTTCACTTTACCACTATTGGGGATCGATGTACAAATGATAGACTTCATCTAGTGATAGAGTTTTGAGCTTGATATGCTCATTTTTATCCCTTACTTGTTATTTTTGTGATTTATGATTATACATGTATTAGATTATTAGATGAATCAAAATTTGGTGTTATCCATAGTATCGAGTGTGTAAAGCTCTGAATCATGCATTTTGATACTCCCTGATGTGGATTTGTACTCATTTTACATGTGTGTTGGAGTCGACAAAGTGGTATTTTTAGGTTTAGGCCTCTATAAGAAACCTGCACATCTGTTCCCCAGATTCTGCACATATGACCCTTATTTATGTGCATGCGTCCTTTAAGCCTGTGCATATGTTACTTATGCACATATGTTTGATGTTCCTATGCATTTATGCAAGACTAGCATAAACAAAACCTACTCCTACACATTCATTTTGAGATAACTTTTGTGCATCTCTAACATAGAGGTGTTCCCTTAGGTTTGTGTGAAAATAAATTATATGGTTGGTTTCCCCTTGTTTTGGGGACCTTTTGTTAGAATAATAAGTAGAAAAATGCAAATATTAACACACAGAAGAGAACACAATAACATAAAATTTAACATGGTTCACCCAATCCCTGGGCTACATCCACCAATAGCAAGTCCAATATCTTTATTATTATCCAGTGATTACAATCTGAAACCTGTAACTCAATACCTCCACAAGAAGCTACAAAATCCCTCATGCAATGAATCTCCAACCCTAAGCCCTTTTACAAGTATTTTTCACTTAACCTAATTAGGGAAAAAAATACTCTGACTAATAGAAAATTGATGGCCGACCCATTACAATATTATTAAGTCATTGTTGGTGTTGAGGGGCAGCTGGGCCTTGACCCCATCAGGGGCTCTACCCCTTGACCCCACCTGGGGCGCTACCCCAGGACCCCACAAGGGGCTCTACCCCTTGACTCTGAGCTTGGGGGCACTACCCCCAATCCCTCGTAGATAAGTCAGGGGGGAAACTGCACCGAAGGAACCTGAGTCTGATTAGGCTCCACATACATAACAATCTCCCACTTGGAGACTGATCAGACTCCACAACAATATCCTCCCACTTGGAGACTGATCAACCAAACCTATAGCTCCCATTGGAATAAAGAAACCACCCTGGACTCTACTATTCTTTTATTTTGTTTAGTCTAGAAGACCAACCGAAGCTGAAGAGAAATTCAACTTCTCCCTTGTCACTGCCTTTGTAAACATATCTGTTGGATTATCATTTGTATGTATCTTCTCCAACTTTAACTATCCATCATCCAAAACTGACCGAATGAAATGATATCGCAATTGTATGTGCTTTGTTTTTTAGTGCAAAGCATAATTCTTTGCAAGATGAATGACACTTTGACTATTTGAATACAAATAATTATCTGCCTATGGATGTCCCAATTCTCCCATAAAGAATTGAAGCCATATCATCTCCTTGGTTTCCTCTGTAGCAGAAACATACTCTACCTCTGAAGTGGATAAAGCATTCACCTTTTGTAACCAAGAATTCCAACTCACTGTTGTCCCACCAACAGTAAATACATAACCTATAGTACTCCATTTGGTATCAATATCTCCTGCCAAATCTGAGTCAACATAGCCATGAACAGTGGTAGAAGAGCCCCCAAAGTGTAAACACTTATTGGATGTACCTCTCAAATATCTGAGAATCCATTTGACTGCATTCCAATGCTTAATCCCAGGGTGACTCATATACCATCTAACGACTCCCACTACATGTGCAATATCTGGCCTAGTACATACCATAGCATACATTAAGCTCCCTACAACTGAAGCATAAGGTATCTTGGACATTTTTGCCTCTTCTTTTGGTGTCTTTGGACACATTTCTTTAGCCAATTTCAAATGACCAGGCAAAGGTGTAGTGACAGCTTTGGCATCCTTCATGTAGAATCTTTGCAACACCTTTTCAACATAATTAGCTTGAGATAGAGTTAATTTTTTGTTCTTCCTATCTCTGTAAATTTTCATGACAAGGATTTGTTTTGCTGCCCCCAAATCCTTCATAGCAAAAGATTTTGCTAACTGTTGTTTCAACCCCTTAATATGATCCATGTTAGAGCCAGCTACAAGCATACCATCAACATATAAACATAGAATAATGTAGCTGTCATTATTTAACCTCTTGAAATAAACACAATGGTTAGAATTACATCGAGTGTATCCATTCTCGTTCATAAAAGTATCAAATTTAATATACCATTATCAAGGTGCTTGCTTCAAGCCATATAAACTTTTTATGCAATTTGCACACTAAACTCTCCTTACCCTTGACCTCAAATCCTTGTGGTTGTACCATATATATTTCTTCATTCAAATCACCATGAAGAAAGGCAGTTTTAACATCAAGTTGCTCTAAATGCAAATCTTCAGTAGCCACAATACTTAAAATAGTACAAATAGAAGTCATTTTAACAACTGGAGAAAAAATCTCATCAAAATCAATACCATGTTTTTGTGCAAATCCTTTTACGACTAATCTGGCTTTAAATCTTTTCTTACCTCCATCTTATTCTTTCAACCTGTAAACCCATTTATTCTGCAAAGCCCATTTACCTATAGGTAACTTACATAAATCCCAAGTTTGATTTTTTAGCAAGGAGTCCATTTCATCAGTCATTGCAGACTCCCACTGAAGTTTTGTATCCACCTGCATAGCTTCATTATAACATTCAGGTTCACCAACATCAGTTAATAAGATAGAATACAAAGAAGGTGAAAATCTATCTGGAGGTCTACTTAGCCTTGTTGACCATCTAACATTCACTGGGGTATGTGGTATTTTTTTTTGTTGTTGTTGTTGCAGAGCATAAGGAATTTCTGGAACATTATCATTTGGAATATCATCCAACACTACATAATCATTTTCTTTCTTCTCATGCTGCTGCAACAAATCTTTGGACAACACTTTCTCATTGAATATGACATCCCTGTATCTTAAAATTTTATGATTTTCAAAATCCCAAAGCCTATAACCAAATTCATCAATCCATATCCAACAAATATACATTTCTTAGATTTAGCTTCCATCTTGGTTCTATTTTTAGAATCTATATGTGCAAACGCTTCACAACCGAAAGTTCTAAGAAAAGAATAACTCACCTTCTTACCTGTCCATGCTTCCTCTAGAATACCACAACCCAAGGGAGTAGAGGGACCTCTATTTATCAAATATACAATAGTATTTATAGCCTCTGCCCACATGTTTAGGGGAAGCCCAGCATGCAACCTCATGCTCCTAGCACACTCCATTATTGTCCTGTTCATGTGTTCAACCACTCCATTTTCTTGTGGAGTCCTTGGAACTATTTTTTGCCTATGAATACCAGTAGAGGCACAATAATCTTCAAATTCTTTGTTGCAATACTCACCACCATTATCAAATCTAAGATATTTTAATCTTTTTCTAGTCTCATTTTCAACCAAGCTTTTCCATTTCTTAAAAGTTTCAAATACATTAGATTTCTGTCTAATGAAATATATCCATACTTTCCTAGTTGTATCATCAATGAATGTAACATAATAATGAGAGCCACCAAGGGAAGATACCTGAGTTGGACCCCATACATCTATATGCACAAGCTCTAATTTTTCATCTTTCTTTTCCTTCCCACTCTTTACAAAACTAACTCTCTTTTGCTTTCCATACACACACTTTCACAGAAATCCATATTAACACATTTTAGATCTGGTAGAACTTTCTTTGAATGAAGTAATTTCATACCTTTTTCACTCATGTGCCCAAGTCTATTGTGCCACAGTGTTGTTTCAGAATCTCCAACTATTATCTCTTGTTCTACCTGCTCAACTGCAGCAACTGTTCCTGAACATTCATTTTTCTCTGAAATAATTAAAGTAGAGGGAATAGTATGACCTGTACAAAGATATAAGGTGCCTACTTTCACACATTTTTCTACTACTAAGGAACCTTTTGAAACCTTCCAATTTTTATCATTAAAAGTAACTGTGTAACCCTCATCAGCGAGTTGCCCTACTGAAATTAAATTCCTACTCAACCTTGGAACATGTCTTACCTCTTGTAGTAGCCAATGATTCCCATTGTGCAACTTAATCTTGATTTTCTCTTTTCCAACAATTTGATAGCATTCATTATCTCCCAAATAAACTAGCCCAAAATCCCCTTGGACATAATCAAAAAAATAACCTCCATGGGGTGTAGCATGAAATGAAGCCCCCAAATCTAACACCCATGAATCATCAACATTTTCTAAAGACAAGAGCAAAGCATCCTCTTTGGATTTGTTACTTACCACATTTGCCTCCTTGTTTCCATCATGTTTGTCTCCTTGATATTTCTTCTGAGACCAACAATCTTTCTTCTTATGTCCCAGTTTTCCACAATACCAGCAGTCGCTAGGTCCTCTTGACTGAGACCTCTTTCCCTTTGACTTCCCTCGTGATTTTCCATGATTTCCAAATTTTTTTCCTCTATCTCTTGTTCTACCTTTGCTTTTTGCATTCAATACACTACCCGATGTGGATGCCATTGAGCTTTTCCTATGAATTTCCTCACTCAATATATCACCAATAACATCATCAAAATTTAGGGTATTAGAACCAAAAATAGAATTACTAACAACCATTACCAAGCCATTCTAGCTTTCTGGCAAAGAGCACAAAATCAAGAGAGCCCTAACCTCTTCATCAAAAGTAATTTTAACTGAGGCTAACTGACTTGTAACTGTATTAAACTCATTCAAATGATTAGCGACTGATCCACCTTCTACCATTTTCATATTAAATAAATGCTTCATAAGAAATACCTTGTTTGAAGCTGAAGGCTTTTCATACAACTTCGCTAGGGTTTCCATTAGAGTTTTAGCTATTGTTGCTCCAGTAATATTGAATGCCACTGATTGTGCCAGGCATAGAAGAATACTCCCCAGTGCCTTCTTATCCAAAATATCCCAATCTTCTTGAGACATTGTTGCCTCTTTCTTGGCTATTCCCTCTAATGGCTGCCATAGATCCTTTTGATAGATATAGTCCTCCATTTGCATCTTCCATAACTGGAAGTTCTGCCCATTAAACTTATCAACCTTCAGCCTACCCTTGTCTTCCATTTCTCCCACTTAATCGAGAGACTCTCCCACTAACTCGTGAGACTTGCTTCAGAGAATAGATGAAAGAACAAATGAAATAACCTCGCTCTGATACCACTTGTTAGAATAATAAGCAAAAAAATGCAAATATTAACACACAAAAGAGAACACAATAACACAAAATTTAACGTGGTTCATCCAATCCCTAGGCTACGTCCACCAACAGTGAGTCCAATATCTTTATTATTATCCAATGATTACAATCTAAAACCTGCAACTCAATACTGCTACAGGAAGCTACAAAATCCCTCATGCAATGAATCTCCAACCCTAAGCCTGTTTACAAGTATTTTTCACTTAACCTAATTAGGGAAAAAAATACTCCGACTAATAGAAAATTGATGGCCGATCCATTACAATATTATTAAGTCATTATTGGCATCGAGGGGCGCTGCCCCTCGATCCCACCTTGGGGTAGCTGGCCCTTGACCCCATCAGGGGCTCTGCCCCTTGACCCCACCTAGGGCGCTGCCCCAGGACCCCACAAGGGGCTCCGCCCCTTGACTCTGAGCTTGGGAGCGCTGCCCCCAATCCCCCATAGATAAGTCTGGGGGGAAATCACACCAAAGGAACTTGAGTCTGATTAGGCTCCACATACATAACACCTTTTTCATTAACATCTCATTTTCCATTTTAGTATAATGATACTTTGATCACTTTTAGATTTTGGCTTAAAATGAACCTTGTATTGAATTACAACAAGGATGAACTTATCTCCTCGATTGGTGACCAATGACAATGGTATGGTCTTATCTTGTGAGGTTTGTGGACTAATTCAAAACTTTCACGAGGTGGCTTAAACATGTTCATCTATTATTGCTAAGTGTTTTAGGTGTCTTCTAACCCTTGAAAGTTTATTGAGTCTTCCACTTATATCATGGTTTACTTCCAATATGTAATATCTTGTTTATGCATCATGGTTAATAGTTTCACTTGTATGTGTGATGTATAACTTTACTTCAAAACAAATTGGTTAAGTGCTTATTTGACCCTATGTTTAGAGGGTTCCTTAGTGAGGCATTACAATGCTCCTATCAATGATCTCTCCAATGGAGATGTATCATTGAAGAGTAATGATGGATCCTCCTCACATGAGGTTATTTTAGTGCAAGAGGGGCATGCTAAATACATTGACAAGCAAAGTCTCAAAACATATATCACCTTAGTTCCTCCTTATTCCCCTATAGATTATCTTAACCATCAACACATTGCAAGACAAGATGATGTTATGCATTTTTTTAATGATATGTCATCCAACATTACATTGAGTATAAATGAGGTTTTAGAGGATGAGAGCACTTCTTCCAAACCAAATAGCTTAATACAAGATTAGCGACCCTTTTTTTTTAAGTGAAGATAAATAGATGATGATAAGAAATATGTTCATCCTCCTAGAAGGATCCTTCCCCCTTCATCTTCATCACTTTTCCCTTCAGAAAATACTTACACAAAAAAATTCAATGAGGTTACCGATGAAAGTCCTTCTCCTTCAAATTTTCAAACAAATTACAAGCTTATCTATGGCATGATTCCCAAGTTAACAAGGCTAGAGTGGACAAGGTCTTGGAAATATGGAACATTGAATCAAATTCCATATAGAACCTTCAACCCAATACACTAGAAAAGGTGTAGGAATTCCTCCTTCCTTACACATACATGTACAAAAGCCCAAACTTCCCATCCCACAAGAGACAAGACCTATATTTTAGATATTCATTTGAACCTAATAGAGAGAATATTTGGGAGACTTAAATATGATAGAAATAGTATTTTTTATTTTATAAGATATACAAATATATTCAATGAAAATAATGGTAATACATTTTGTCTCTTTCATCATAGTCATTCTCTTGCTAATTGTAGTACATTTAAATAATTTGTTCAAGATTTATATGATAGGGCTCTTATTCATATAACATTTGAACTCAATCATTTCTAAATCCAAATTCTTAGTTATTACCTTATCACCATTTAGCCCTATTATGTTTCTCATCATTAATTAACATTAGTAGGTTACCTTTTTGAAAGCTCTTTGTCATTCTCGGTGTTATAATTTTATGTGCAATCATACTTGGCTAGCAACATAATAGCTTAGTTATTTGTGTGTGTGAGTTGAGGGACAAGAATAGTTTTCAATTATTTTCATAATTCCTAATGATCCAATTTCATTTTGTTTAGTTGTATCTTCATAAAGATATCCTTGCTTGAAAATAATTGTTTCTCCTTCGTGAGGATCTTATCCTTGCTTGGAGATATGTATTTAATTAGGACCTCTAATTCCTTGCTTTAAATAGTATGTCTTTTATAAATGACTCCCTTGGTGTTGAAATTTTGTGATCCTTTATCAATAATCCCTTCCTTAGAAATGGGGAAGGTGTGTATTCTTCACCTTCTTTCATTTTTCATCGTGTTGAATATGTCATCTTTACTAAATATCTCATTTATGATTCAAATGTTGATATAATTATGCAATGATCTCTTCATATCTCTTTGATATCTATGCATCCTTCATAAGGACCCCTTTACACTTATTTTAATATAACTCTTCCTTGCTTGAATAGTTCATATTAGCTTGGAATGAATGCATTTTTGTTAAACATATCTCCTTGGTGATGGTGGTGTTTATCCTTGAAGTGGACATCTTCCTTAAGATATCAATAGGGAGGTATTTTCACATCTTACCCTCAGGGAGGGGGGAGGGTATATGAAGCCTCCTTATTGTTTGCATTGGTTTCACTAGAGTACTTATTTTTCAAACACATAATCATTTTTTTTTCTTTATGTCATTGCAAAACCCATTTTGTAGTTGATTTTTTGCGTTGCCTTTGTAATATTTGTCTTGTGAAAACTATAACACTCATTTTGTAGTTGATTTTTTGGATTTCCTAGCAAATAAAAATATTTTTTTTGGTAATCTTTGTGTTGGTGCACATTGCAACACCTAGTCTATAGTTTACTTTTCTAATAATTTAGAAAATGAGAAAGTTTTTCTTTGTAATCTCTAGATTCAACTAGCATAAAACACCTTGATAGACCTAATTAAATCTCTTTCACATGGATTGTACAATATTAAATACCTTATTTTTCAAGCTTCTCCCTCTTTTCCATGGTTCACCTAGCATAACACAACTTGTTGACTATGAGAACCCATGATTCTAACATGAATCACCCAACATAAGACACCTTATTATCCAATGACATTCATGGTTTCTCATGGGGCCATAGAAAAAGATACCTTACAATTTGTTGGATCATGGTTTCTTGTCCCATTAATTGGTGTATTCTCTTTCTCTTTCTATAGGATTTCT
Organism: Chamaecyparis obtusa; assembly: GCA_027943335.1. Classification (NCBI taxonomy): domain Eukaryota; kingdom Viridiplantae; phylum Streptophyta; class Pinopsida; order Cupressales; family Cupressaceae; genus Chamaecyparis; species Chamaecyparis obtusa. The sequence goes on along the minus strand of BSBK01005126.1, from coordinate 731,324 downwards.
TGTGCTCTTGTAATAATATTTTGAGAATGATATTAGAAATTGAGACATTTTGATTATCGAGGTCTCTTCAACTACTTGAATTGGAGCCTTCATTTTTAATACTAATCTCTATTGTGTATCTTTTTGTTTGCCTTTATTTTCCATCTTGTTTGTATTTTCCTTGTATTGTATTGTGTTTTGAATCCTTCCTTGGATTTGACTGTGTGGGTTAGGATCCCAAGCTTGGGGGATTATTCTCTCAAACTTAGCAACATCTTATCTCTTGTTAGCTTGGCTCCTAATGACTCTATCTCTCTTTATCTATTCTATTGTATTGTGAGCATAAGAGTAAAATCATAATTTTGCTAAAATGGGGGCATAATATAGTGTCTTAAATTATAACCTCTTATAATTTGACACTCCTTTTTGGGCCCTTACCTTAATGTGTCCCATGATAGCTCTTACCGAGCCTATTTTTGACCCCTTAGTTACCAAAGTATCCATATGTTCATGATATGACTAGATCTTGTACTCTGAGTTGTGCATATTGTATACCAATAATAGTATCTTCATAGAATTAGTATTGACAATAAATGAAATAGTAACTAGATAAACCACAATAAAACAATCTATTTAAGCTAGAAATTGACAATTAAGCATCATATGGTTCTCTAACTAAGAATGTTAATGCAAAGCTCCCAGCAAGCTTCCATTAATGACAGTCCTAGAATGAGAAAGATAAATGATTAAAGCTAAAGCTAATTGTTCAATTCCAATTTGAAAGCTAAATTAAATCTAGATTGCCTTTCTAAGCTTAAATTGCAAGAGGTTCAATGCAATTCTTAGATGTGTGGTTATGAATTATGAGAATTTTGGTCTTCCTTTTATAGATTTCCCCAATGGTAGGGGGTGTAGTGTAATTGATCACGATCAAGCCTTGGTTGAGTCTTTGGTCCCACCCTTTGAAGACAATGCAAAGTTTTTGTCCTCAAAGCTTGGGACAAGTAGACAAGATCAATGGACAAAATTCTATTTCACTTTGAGTGATTGAGATTGAATTTGGCTTGATCCATGTGAATGGATTCTCTCAAATCCTATTGGTTGATTGAATTTCCTCCCTTTGTGGTTGTTGAGGGAAATTAGGATTTATTAATTGATTTAAATTCATTTGTTTAGCCATGTACCCCTTGAATGGGTTGAATTTGATTTAATCCAAAACTATACAATTAAATGATTTAATTGCACTTTGATTTGATTGCATTTGATTAAAATACTCTCAATTTTGATTTATCTTGAATTAAGACTTGATTTTAATTTTGATTGGCCAAATGTTTGATTCAATTCAATTGCTTTGATTTTGTCCTGGATTTTCTTTGATTTAGTACTCAATTGTCTTTGTCCATTTTTCAGTGATTACACATACCACATCTACTAGTGTCCCAACCTATTTTGGATAGACTATAGGTTTAGGTTCTATAATCCTTCCAAATTTGGGTTCAAAGTTGAGCCCATCGGTGTGCCAGTTCTTACCAATTATTATTTGGTCTTGATATTTGTATATGACTTTGGAAGTCATCCTAATTTATGAAATACATTGGAAACCATGTGGAAGTGAATCATGTCAAAGTCATTTCACACATCACTGACTTCTCACACTACTTGGAGCAAGCATTATGAGTGAATTTATTCAGATTTAAGTATTAAGAAACAAAAAGTTACAACAATATTCATGCAAGGGACTTGTCATGATTAATCTTAATTTTTAGTGTCATTTTGTGGTATCTAAACTTGAGGATCCTGTCCAAAGAACATTGCATTCATTAAAATTATCAAGCTTGAGGTATATTTTTGTCAATTCATTGTTTTACTTTAGATTTAGCCTTTTCCTTGCAAAGGTAAGCTCTCTTTTTCTAATCACCATTGTTGTAGGGGAGGATAATTCCTACCTCGGGTTTGACTTAGGCAATCCATACAACCCAACACTATTTTATCTATCTTTATATGTAGGAATTTATATTTGATAGGGAAGGATTGCAGATTCAAAAAATGTAGAATGAGACAAAGAGATTTAGAATTCAAAGGAACAAAAAACCATAGATGTCTTGGCTTAGCTTCATGACTTAACATCATTTGGATATAATTTGAAAGAGATGATCTATGTGACATATTGATTTAGAATCCATTTACAATATCTACATCAAACACCTTTAAGACTAGGTCACCTAGCCACATAGTCCCACATTGTTAGGCGTTTATTTTGGTAACAACTTCCTTTTTTATTCCTATTTCTAGATATATTCTTATATTTCACATATTTATTTTATAGCTTATTGTTTATGTTGATTATTGTTAAACTTATACCTTTAGACCTAGTTCTTTCTCTATCTTATCCAATCATATGAAAACACACAAAAGAAGAATAATTCAACATCTATTGTACCTAACTCTCACAAATAGGTTAGAAGTTGGTCCTCTCAAATTATTATTTTAAGTGTATTGAGGTGAATGGATTTGATTTGTAGTTGGACTATTGAACCCCTTTTCACAACATCACAAAATGGTTAAAAGTAACAAAAAAAATTAGCATAAAAATATTATTTTTCCTAGTTCATCTATTCAAATAGTTAGTGGACATTTTGTTGATGATTTTTCTCAATATTCTAGAGGATGAGAATAATATAAAATAGTCTGTTCTCCACCCTGATATATTTTCCAAAACCTTCAACTCAAGTATTCAATGACAAAAGACCCAATGATATAAATTGTCATTTCTTTATAAACCTATCTTATTGGACTCTTTCAGTTAAAATGGATTGCTATTGTGGAAATCTTCTAGTTTCAAGGCATTTCATTTGCCTTTCAAGCCTCACTTACTATCTTATAGCAAGTTGTCGTCACAAAAAATGAAAAAGAATCCATTAGATCATTAAGCTTCTCTCTTTGGATGGAAAACTCTGGGAGTGCTATAATTTTTTTAGTTTCTACCCATGTTTACTACTCTTCTTGTTGTGTCCCTTCTAACGACACCTATTTTAAAGTTGGGAATCTTCTTATGGACTTTATTTGGGGCATTACAAATGTGAGTACATATTTTTAGTATGTTGCTTGGGAATTTTGTTGTCTCCCTAGTGTGTTGGTTGCTTATGATTTTTTTCAAATTCCTCATTATTCTACATGGATTATCAAAGCTCCAAAAGGGAATGATGCTTGAAAGATTCTCATCAGGTGTTTTATTCATTTAAGAGATTTTACTAGATGACCAACTTGGAAAGGAATTTCTCTCCATAGTATTATGACCATAAGAGAACCTATCCAAATACAAGACACCTTTTTCAATAAGAACATTTGGAAGGCCAAAGAGTCCATCAAGCCTTGAATTATTTTCATATTGGTAATGAATTATACAATGGCCTCTTAATTAATATCAATCTATTTGGTGATCTCTAGTTTTATCTATTCAAGGTCATCATCTTGCAAAAACTTTTTAGGATCATTCTTTAAAATTATTTAATGGATGAATTCTAGGTCTTCCTAATATCCTTATCAGAATTATATATGTATGTATTTACGTATGTATATATATGTGTGTGTGTGTGTGTGTGTGTGTGTGTATTTATTTGTAAGATTTGATGAAAAACAAATCTATTAAGCCCCAGAAATTTGCATGCAAAAAACTTGTCACAAGGAAGAAATCTGTAGGACACAAATAAGGGTTTTGCTCTGACAATATGAAAGTTATTATATCAGCCAAAAATAATAATGCAAATATACAATAGATCAATCCTTATAGAAGGAGATCGAAAAAACCTAATGGGAAACCCTAAAAGGTAAATAGGCATTTAATA